>JAPMUY010009294.1:0-82127 GCA_026901105.3 Galaxias olidus
GTTGGTCAGGAAGTCCAATAACCAGTTCCCGATGGAAGCTCCAATGCCCAGGTCTTTGAGCTTGGTGATCAACTTAGAGGGGATGACAGTATTAAATGCTGAACTAAAGTCTGTGAATAGCATTCTGGTGTATGTGTCCCTATGACATTAGTCACATTAGTGGTGTGACGTATTAAAACATGGCGCCGAAATCTCAGTTCTGCCCTCAAAAAAAGAGTTCGTCTTTGAGATGAATGTAGTACCAAAACACTACTTCCCAATGACCAATGAAGTGTTACAACCTACAACCACTGGTACAAAAAGGCGAGGTTGCACTGTGTGGAAAATAATGCTAGGCAGGACAAACGCGTTTTCCTTTTCTTTCTTTTTTTAAATCAAGTGATTAAACAGTGAAATGTTAAAATTTTTTGATACTAGCTAAACGTTCATTAATAAAGACAAATTTATATATTGTCAGTTTTTCAAAATGTGACCGTTTTAGTGTCGGAAGAAGGTTTTTAAATTTGGAGAGTTGTTGCTGCCATGTAGCCAACTGAAGTCATTAGAAAGCCCAAACTTCAGACGGCCGACTTTGACATTACTGTAGTCTTTTACTGTGAGCGAAATGATTAATAATTTTCGATAGATATATGATAAAACATATTATCTTTACATGTTATATAATCGTTTACCTAAATAAAGGGTACAATATTTAAAACGTGTACTCTGAAAACAGAAATCACGTCAAATTTCTTTGTTGTTTAGGACGCGGCCACCAGGCTCCAACATTCTAGGCTAGCACCGGACAAACAAACCGATAGCCTGCATTAGCATTAGGTAACATATCTGTGTCTAAAATCATGCCACGCTAAAATATAAATAGATAGGCCTACCTCATTCTATTATACAGTGAACTTATATAAATAATTTATAGATTTATAAAAACAGCACCTAAGTATAGCCTATGCTGTTGATTGGACCAAGATACCATCTTCACTTCCATCATGGCAAGACCTTAATGCATTGTGTGGTTCACTGAGGGCTCTGATCTGATTATATCCATAGGCCTACTTACAAATGAATAGGCCTACTAAACAATTTAATTCTTGAATAGATTTAAATAAGAAAATGTGTTAGACATGTTTGGAAGAAAAACTACAAAAGCAGTAGTTTTAACATTTTTATTTTATTTGTGGCAACTGTAAAAAATGATTCTGTGGTCATGTAGATTTTAATAATATATGTGGGTAAAATTTACTCAATATAATTGTGTTCTTGATTTTGTGGCATTTATTTAGTAAATTTTAAATAAAATGGTTTGTAATAACATTTACTTAATCTAGTTAAGTAAAAATTACCATTCTATTTAAGTAATGCCAAATACACAGACTATTGAGTAAATCCATCCTAAAAATGCAGGTCGTTTTTAAATTAAGAGCGGCATCAAGAACGTGGTCTGGATTTGCAGCAAGGCATTGTGGGATATTAAGTATAATCTACCTATTCAATTTGATTATGACCTGTTAAAAATACAATGACAAATCTTTTTAATGCGTGAGGTCTGGATTTAAAAATGTAATCCTTCGGAGTAGTTTACTAGTGTTGTTTGAGCACCATGGACATATTTGTTGAAAAATAGTTCAAAGTGCTGTCTGTAATAACACTGACAATTTCAAAAGATTCAAATCGTCGCAGATCTAATTCGAAGTCCAAGTTCATTGAGTACGATTCTTGTGTGTCACTTGGAATCTTCATGACCATCGACCACAGAGTCATTCCCTCAAGTGCAGATGTATGGAAAACAGTTAAATTAATTGATACATTTTAAGTAGGATTTGCGTGATTTATTTCAGTAGTTAATATTTCATAAGGTACTCTTAATTCAAAACATTGAGTCAAATTTACCAGTGAGCGCAGGTTGCTGCCTCAATATTTTTTTGTAATTCTATAGGTTTTTTTGTGTTCCTGCAACAAATAACCTTTACTTAAAAATGTAAGTAGAAAATACTCAAAAAGCTGGTGCAATTAGTTTCTGCAATTTTTTTAAGTAAACCCTGCACGTCATTTTTTACAGTGCAGGATGTACGATATAGGAATGGAAAAAACCTAAATGTTTACATACAAAAAAAAACACGCTGCAAACCAGGTCCATGAAAACCTCCTGAATAGCATAAGTATACTAACCACAGGCTTATGTTTAAAAGTTGGGATACCCCCCTACCAAACTGAACTCTGGCACCTGCAGGCTCACCTATCCAGAACCAAACTTGCTAATTTAAAACCTGCATATGGTCAGTCAATGAAGCCTGCAGGATTCTGTGTAAGCAGGTGCTCACCACACAAGGTTAACTTTGACCAGACACCACTGATCCTTAGATCAGCCTCAAGTCCCCTCCCTATAACAGTTACATTTGGCCTGCAGTGCAACCAAAACAGTCTGTCTGTAATCTATCTGTGATGGCTTTTTTAGGTTAATGACAGCCTCATCTGCAGCTCTTAAACAACCAAGTTGATTGATCGCATCATCATACCTCCCATCCTCTTATTTGAACACCTGGTTCCTGTTTTTGATATCTCATTTGGCAAACTAAAGATCCACTTGTCATATGCCTCTCTGTCTGTGGAACGCAACTTATTCCTCTTAGATTTGACCCTTTTTACTACTGCACAAAGGCGTCTGCTATGTGCAAATTTGTCTGTATCTGCATTAAACTGGATTGCAAAGTTATGGCAAAGAATATCTTAATGCACTTAATTTTTACTACCCACCCATGTGTCAGATACCTTACTAAAGGGATGAATATCAAGCATAATCCTATTTGTCAATAGATCAAGATCTAGTCTTAGAGGTCTCTCAACTGCCACATCTGCTAATGTTAACTTGACACCTAAAGTATTACACTCCCTTAAATCCATTCCATCAAACCTTACAAGCATTTTGCTACATGCAGCTCATCTTGGGGTCGTTGATCGTTTTCCCAAATCTTTGATAGTAATGTTTGTTTGTCTGTAAAAGAGAAAGACCAAAGTTAAACATTATGCTGTTCTTGAAACAAATATGCAAAAAGAGATTTCAAATTAACCAATAAATTAGGCATTGGCACCTCAATTCATTTGGATTAAAAATAAATCCTGGATTATTATAATGGCACAAAATAAAACAGATCAAAGACAACCACGGGTGCATGAGACCACATAGAAAAAACTAAAAAGAATGATATAAAGAAACTGTCTCATATTATTCCTTGCGCAATCAAATTATTCCTTCATTAGCTTTAAGCATGCAAAACGTTTACACAAGCTGCAAATCTTGAATCTGCATGTTAAAGTAGCAATGACCTTGACCTATACGATCTTTAGCTTGCTTCAGCCATAGATACATAATTTAAAATGAATGATCAGCACTCAGGGGAATTTCCCTTAAGTTATCAGACAGCTAATAGTAGCCAAATCTACATAATTGTATCACAGAGAGCTAAAATAAATCTCACCATATGAAATTTTCATCCACACAACACAAATCTAAAGCAAAACTAATTGTTTAGCTAGTCATACACAATGCAAACCTTACCGTTGTCTGAGTACAAAGAGGGTGCCGCTCAGTTTTGGGGGCGTATATCTTGATTTTCCTTGGATGGATTTTTTTTTGGGCGGTTTCTTAAGGAGGCCTTTGTCTTGTCGGTGTTAAAAGGATTTGTACGACCGAGCTGATTTAGGGTAGCACATAGTCAAAAAAAGTATATGAAATTGATTTTAAATAAGTTATATTTTACTGATTGACGGGCTCGCTCAAGGTCATGTCCCGACAGGGGTTTTGTTGAAAGTGAATCCAAGTTTGACGGTGAAATGTGATGGGAATAGGTAGGAATTTTGGTTTAAGCGAGATGAGCGCTCAATTTTTCTGTGCCCGTTTGGCCTTAAATTTGAGACAATTTCAGTCCAGCGACGACCGGCACACAGTGGTGAGGTTTAAAATGACAATACAATGCTTTTAATAGTATAAATAGGTAAATATTACATATTTCAGTGATTTAAGAATATGTACTTAAACCAGTTCATCAGTCGGTTGATATTACATAAAAAGTATATTTTTCATTAAAATGCTCAAAGTTAAGGATTTTTTCATGTAAGAACAAAACCTACACTCTTTGGAAGCTAACTGTGAATTAGCAAGAGCGGTATAGATACTAACACTTTTATGTTGTGAAAATGTGTTTTACTTTTGCATGACTTAGAAGACTCGGACCAACAAAAACGTTATATTTGTGTCGATTCAAACAGTTTCAAAACGCTACAGAGCGCGATTTTCTTCACCACCGTGAATGTGCTGTCGTTTAACTACACTGTAGCTGTTGGGGTTGTCCAGGCTAATAATGCCTGCGTAATATAGCACATCGTCAAAACAGGCTAATGATAGCGTTGACGTTGAGTAACGTTATTTGCCTTGCTGTCTCGAATCTACATGGAATTCACTAAAACATGCTAGATTATTATATAATCATTAATGGCTTTAGGATACTGACATCATGGCAAGTTTAATTAGGCTACTCAAATCTTAGTAAATGTAATAGTTTATCTTAGCAGACGATTCAACCTAGCAGAAAATATCTAGGGTTATGTACATAACCCAGGTTCTAAGAAGGAGAGGAGTGAGACTCCTCTCTATGGGAAACGCTCTTAGAGCGTGCATCATTCACTGAACACTTATACCACAGCGCCTTGTAATCAACAAGGCTCGTGAGACTTTAAGGGTCACGCGCACTCGCGTCAGCTACTCCATAAATACAGTAGCAGACCCATCTCACTCCTGATCTGAATCCAGTCATCATTCAGCCGTGGGGCAGACTTGGAGACTTACTCCTCTCCTTATTAGAACCTGGGTTATATACATAACCTCTAGTTCTATTACAGTCGATACGTTCGACTCCTTACTATGGGAGACATTGTACCACAACGCCCCATAGGTCGTGAACATCGAACAACCCCTGATGACCGGAGGTCCATCCTTCTCTCCTGACCGCCCACACTAAGCACCGCCTGCGTCAGAGAGGGAGCCGTCACACCCAATCTTTACCAAGATACAAAGGTGTGAGGCGTAGCCTAGTTAGCCACAGCACAGATGTCCGAGACGGACACACCCTTGGAAAGCGCCCACGAGAAAGCAATTCCGCGAGTGGAATGTGCGCGTATGGCTATAGGCGACGCGCATCCCATAGCGCCATAAGCTAACTGAACAGCCTGCACTAACCACTAAGCCAGTCTGATTTTTGACAGCGCCTCTTCATGAAAGGGTGAGCAAAACAGAGAACTACTGATCCGTGGAACGGGATCCCCTTGTCCTATCCATGTAACAGCGCAGCGCACGTACAGGGCACAGACACTCCAGACAGAGCCCGAGACAGCCTATCCAGAACCAACCCGAACTCCCAGGAGGGAGTGAGTGGTTTAGACACCAGGCGCAGTCTGCGTACACTTCTCAAGAAGCGAGACACGAGCGGGTGAGCACCAACAGTCTTTCCATTAAAGCCGACATGGCAAGCTGGCAGGACTGCAAAGTGAACCTTCGACAGTGGAAAAGGCTATGCCGTTGTCCAGTAGCCCCTGGAGGAATAATAGGATATTCCCCAGGTCGCATTGAAACAACGCCAAATTCCGCTCCTCGCACCAGGACTCGAACACGCATCATCTTAGGTTATGCAGAGACCTAGTGGACGCTGCTCTGGCGCTCTAAATAGTGGCAACCACCCTGGGGTGTAACCTCAGCCTTTCAGGGGTTCTCGCCGTTCGCCTGGTACGGTAAGTCCGGGCACAACGGGAACAGCCAAGGCTCCTCCACCACCAAGCTGTATATATCCGCCGCCCATGGTTTGGTCAACAATCGAGGGGCTACTAATATCAGCGACAGACTCTGTGACCTCACACGGGCCAGCACAGCTGGGATCAGAGCTGTAGGGGGAAATGCTTAAAGCAACCTGTCTGCAGGCCACGGGTGCGTCAGAGCATCTATGCCCAGAGGAGCGCATGCTTCTCGCAGACAAAAGTAAAGGCGACACTGGGCACTGGCCACCGAGGTGAAGAGATCGACGGACGCTTTTCCAAAGCTATACCAAATCTTCTGAACCACCTCCGGATGCAGACGCCACTCTTCGTGCGGGATTTCTCCCCAGGAGAGAAGGTCGGCGCCAGTATTCAGGTGACCGGGTACATGAGTCGCCCTGAGCGACCTCAGGTTCACTGCACACCACAGCAATAGCTGCCTGGCCAACTTGTGAAGTGTCCAGGAGCGGGTTCCGCCCTGTCGATTCACAATAGCCACCACGGTAGTGTTGTCCGTAACACATCCTGGTTGCCCAGCAACGGTAGAAACCGCTTCAGCACCAGGAAGACCGTGTGCAGTTCCAGGTGATTGATGTGGAGACAGCATTGAGACGAGTCGCCCTCACCGCTCACCGGACATCCCTCGCAGAAACCCCCCCATCCTGTGTGGGAGGCATCTGTTGTCACTGCACGCCTGCGTACTACAGGGCCCAATAGGGTGCCCGTCAGCAGCAGCGCTCTGTCCCGCCATGCCGCCAGCACCAAAACACAGCAGTTGGTGACCCTCGGGGATAAATACAGTCTCCTTGCGGGGTATAACACTCTGGCCGCCAGCCAGTTTTGGAAGGCCCGCATACGGAGGAAAACCACCCAGACACTTGTAAAAGGTCTGGGCGCGGTCCCGGGAGAGAAAGGCATGGTTGAGAACCGAGCGGATGGTTATTCCCAAGAACGATACGCACTGGGAGGGAACCAGACAGCTCTTTTCGGGGTTCTCCACAAAACTGAGGGAAGCTAGATGGGACAAGAGAACACTCGTATGCTCCATCGCCTCCTCTCTCGTGCCTGCGCACAATAACCAATCACGCACTTGGTAAATGTTCGGGGTGCCAGTGAGAGTCCGAAGGGAAAAAACCTGGTACTCGAACACCTGACCTTTGAACGCAAACCTGAGGAACTTCTTGTGGTCGGTGAGGATTGAAATGTGGAAATAAGCATCCTTTGGGTCTATGGTTGTAAACCAATCACCCTAACGGATACTGCATAAGAGGCCTCTAATCGTCAGCATTTTGAACTGTAACACAGCCAAGTGGCTGTTTAATCGCATCAAGTCCAGGATGGAGCGTAACCCCCGCCTCCCCCTCCCCTTTTTTTCAGCACCAGGAAATACCGCGAGTAAAACCCGCTGTGTGCCTCTGTCGGTGCCACGTATCTTACAACCCCTTTGTCTGTAGGAGAGAGCCTATCTCCTCCACCAGAACAGGGGTGAGCTCGTCTGACACAGAGGTCTCTATGACCCCCACAAACCGAGGCGGGCTGCTCCGAAACTGGAGTCTGTACCCGCACTCTACGGTCTGAAAAACCCGTGCGCTCGTGGTGCATGCACACCACTGAGCTGCAGCCCCTGGCTAGGGAGCCCACAACCCTGAGGGAAGAGGCGTGACCCAGCTGAGGCTTTATAGGGTTAATTTTTGTGTTTAATATGATTCCTCTGCACACTCAGCGCCCACAGGCTGCCCGAATGTGAAGGGAACACACACACTTTAATAGGTGGGGAACAATAACACTTGGCGCAGCTGGCTGAGGATGGAGTGCCACCTCAGACAGTGAGCTTAGTGACTATATGGTGAGCCGGATTCTGACTGCCCGTGTAGTCAACGGGGTCTGAGTCTGCACCGACAGAAGGCTGTTCAGCGCATCAGGGCCGCTGCTGCTTCTTCTCTCGGAAGGAGTCAGACTGGGACCTCTTTGGCCCGAACCAATTCTTCGCCCATGGTCTTCCGCGTTGGAACCCCCCCAGCACCTGCGTAGCAGAAACCTGGGGGGCAGCACGTGGAGGGCGAGCAGATGAAGCCCATGCCTCCCCGGGCGGGAAGGGGAAGGCTTCGCCTTTATTTCAGTGCGGACAGGGCCTCCCCTGTCGACTTCCGCTGCTCCATTCGGGTCGTCAGCTTCCCCACCGAGGCGTCGAAGAGCCCAGCAGGGTCCAACAGCTGCAAGCATACGGCTGATGTCCCACAGCTCGGAGATGTCATCGTCCGGGGCGGACTCAGCCATCTCCTGCTGGACCACAGATTTGTACGCCAGGATAATCGAAACCACGTTCGCACTCCTGGCTGCCAAGGCCGAGGCCTTGTAGGACGACCCCAGCACAGAAAAGAGCTCTCTCTGCTAGTGTTCAGGGAGGCGGGCTCCCGAAGCATACGAGGAAGTAGTGGGGGCAAGGTGCTCCGCCACTACAAGCTCCATAGGGGAATGGCCAGGGGACCCCCACGTAGGCACACGCCTGGTGGCATGCCTTCCAGGTCGATAAGGATCGGTAGCGAGACGAGCCCAGCTCAGCTGGCTGAGAGAGCGCGTCCGTCATAGAGTCCATGTCCCCCAGTGAACCAGCTGACACTGCTCGCACAGCGTATGGCTGGAACACTGGCACCTCATCTTCCTCGTTTGCTGTGGTCACCAGGTTCCCGGGGGACCTGTGCGCCATGACAGGCGGGCATGAGAGAAGAGAAGGGAGCTCCCCAATAGAGCTTGTCTCTGCTTGGAGGGGCAGTCTCAACACGCAGAAGAGCGGCAGCACTGTGCCTCTTCTTTCTAGCCCCCTTGGACGTTGACATCCAACTACTGGATAAGGGAGACGGCAGCCCAAGCCAACAAAGCTAACCAGGTAGAGGCGCAAGACTTTTCTAGCTCAGAGAGCAGCAAGGTTGTCGACACCGCGAGGCAGCTGCAGCTAGCTAGCTCCGAGAGCTAGCTAAGTAGCTGTAGGTACCCCGTAGGCCCGCAGACAAAACGAGGAGACTCCAACCACCTCACTTACTACACACTTGGACTGATAGAAAATGGCATGGCACACGTTTAGAAACGGGGCACAGGCTGTTAACTAACACCCCACGAGGTCATCAAAGAAACAAGAGGTGAGGTACCGAGGAGGCCGTCTGCTAGCTAGCCACCATGTGGGTGCTAGCTTAGTAGTAGCCTAGCAATAGCTTTGTGGTTAGCGATGCCCCGCAGGCCCGTAGGCAAAACGGGGGAAACTAACCACGGTTATGACTAGAACCAGAAAACAGCAAGGCATACGTTTGAAAATGGGGCACAGGCTGTTAACCAACACCCCACGAGGTCACCGAAGAAAGAGGAGGCGAGGTACCGAGGAGGCCGTCTGCTAGCTAGCCACCACATGGGCGCTAGCTTAGTAGTAGCCTAGCAATAGCTTTGTGGTTAGCGATGCCCCGCAGGCCCGTAGGCAAAATGGGGGAAACTAACCATGGTTACGACTATAACCAGAAAACAGCAAGGCACACGTTTGAAAACGGGGCACAGGCTGTTAACTAACACCCCGAGGTCACCGAAGTAACAGGAGGTGAGGTACCGAGGAGGTTGTTTGCTAGATAGCCACCACATGGGCGCTAGCTTAGCAGTAGCCTAACAGTAGCTTAGCGGTTAGCGATGCCCCGCAGGCCCGTAGGCAAAACGGGGGAAACCAACCATGGATTTGACTATAACCAGAAAACAACAAGGTACACGTTCGAAAACGGGGCACAGACTGTAAACAACCCACGAGGTCACCGAAGCAACAGGAGGTGAGGTACCGAGGAGGCTGTTTGCTAGTTAGTCACCAGAGGGACTAGCTTGGCAGTAGCCTTGCAGTAGCTAGCTATGCGGTTAGCGATGCCCCACAGGCCTATAGGCAAAACGGGGGACACTAATCACATTGCCGACTACACTCGGACTGATAGAAAACAGCAAGGCACACGTTCGAAAACGGAACACGAGCTGCTAACTAACAGAAAGGAAATAAACGTGCTGGAAAACCACAACGAAAACTCAATGGAGGAATGAAGTGGCTAACAGTCACGGTGGAAAGGAACAAGCTTGCCACCGGGAGCTAGAAACCTCGCCTGCAGAGGTGCTATGTTAAGTAGCGCAACAGAAAGCAGAAGAATCGCCGAAGGCAAGAGAAAACTTTCTTACCTTGCTAGCAAGGAGAAAATCCTCTGACCGTACAGCGTCTTTGCCGAAGATAAGGTTCTCTGGACAGGAGGAGACCGTTAATGTTCACACCTGGCTGAATGACGAAAATCTGGAGTGAGATGGGTCTGCTCTACTACTGTATTTATGAAGTAGCCGACGCGAGTGCGCGTGACCCTTAAAGTCTCACGAGCCTTTTTGATTACAAGGCGCTGTGGTATAAGTGTTCAGTGAATGATGCACGCTCTAAGAGCGTTTCCCATAGAGAGGAGTCGAACGTATCGACTGTAATAGAACTGGGAATGACACTTAGGCCATTTAGTTTGATCGTTTATCCAGTCTTTTAAGTTTTATGACATATGGACAATTATCCAATCCGATTCAGTAAACATTTTTAAATGTAGAAATCTTTGTCAAGTGACAGCAAATACTCTATATTACACAATACACCTTGGAATCATTAGCATGCGAGTTTAAAAACTGCGCTTTTCTAGGGTATCCAGGCTGGGGCCAGGGAAAGGTTTGTTTTCCCCCTCACTGACTCCGCCCCCAAACTATGACGTTGGCCAGTGTTGAACAATGCAAATATATCATAAATATGCAACTATTAAACCTATTTACTCTAACTTACTTATTAGATTTATGAAACAATAAATGCAGAAATTTGTAAACATTCATTCATAAATTTATTTTATTCAATATTACAAACTTTCACATCATGGGTTCAGTTTTACAAAGACGACAATTTAAAAAAACATTTTCAATTTGATTGTGACATTGGTTTTCAGTATACATACAGATTAGATGTCTCTTAAACTGGCTAGGATGAAAATGTGCACTGCACACCCTGTAGCTCTGATGGAGCCTCTGAGAGTTTATCCCCATCAAAGATGCATTCCTTAGATTCTGCACATACATCAAAAGGCAGACTTATATGCATTTCTTTATTCATTCAAGCTCATTCTAACTTAGTGACATATCCGTATAAATCAAAATGAATATGGTGATTAATACTAGACAGGGCTGTCTTAACATTTAGGTGGGCTGCCTGGCAAATAATTGTAACACAGTTCAATGACTGTGAATCAGCATTGAAAGTTAAAAGAATAGGGTTTTTACCCTACGTACATTACATGATGTAGAGATTTAAGTTACTTTTATTACGGAAAATCATTAAACACTAACTAATAACTAGAAATGCGGTAGCCAGGTTCATGGGTAAATTTTACCCTTCGCAATTCTTGTTAAATCCTGTACTGACATGAACATTTTAGCCTACTCAAATAATTTACAACTTTGCATGTTATGCATTTGTAAGTTGTCATTTTGACTGACTGGTTTAGAAGATGCCATGTCTACGTAATACAAGGGCAGTGAGAGAAAACGTATTGTTCCGCTAAATCACACAACAAAGACATAACTGGCAAAAGGACTTATTTACTCAAACGTGCAGCCGACACATTCAAATTATGTATTCTGATCGCAAAAAAACAAACTAGAATGTTGTGCGTACATTGTTTATTTTTTCATGTTTCTTGGCTACATGGAAGTCTCTACTTCAATGATGGAGTTTAGATAAAAGGCTGAACGTCACTAAAACTTAATACAAATCGAAAGATTGGTAGCCATTTAAGACAAAATATGTGCCATTGGTTTCTGGTCTAAATGTTACCTACCATACAACACAGCATTATCAACTTTCCCAATAGGATCTGCTGAACAACTAAGATACAAATTTAGTAAACACAATAGGCCTACATATTTATACAGTACTGTTAAATTCCACACAATGACTTAACATACCATAAATGTTACATAAATAAAAACTATAAACAGAATTAAAACAAGTAAATATGCTCCGATGTCATCAGCTGTTGAGGAAAACAGCCACACATCATTTAATTATATAGCCCAGTTGCATTTTTATGGTTTACTAATACAATTACACTAACACTAACACTACAGAATCTTAAATGTGTTCTTACAAGAGTCATTTAAGTTTCATAGGATTTTGACCTATGACTGAGGTGCATCAATGACTGAAAGTCATTTCTGCCTGTGGTCATACATTGCTTAACATATCCACATGACAGACCAAAGCATTACTGACTGTCCCTACAGTTAGGATAGGTTTAAAAAAAAAAAAAAAAAAAGAAAAGGTATGACATCTGTAGACACATTCTAGATCAATGGCAACTTACTGAAATTACACCGGAGGCTTGCCACTTTAATATAGTAGCAAGCGTTTTTCATAGACAAAAAACAAAATCAGACAATAACTGCTTGTAATAACTCACTACGCGGATACTGCGTGGACTGAAATTTCATGCCAAACTTGTGGCTGTCCGTGTACCTCAGGTGAGTGATTTGAACAGACGTGCCCACAACCACAGGATCTAGTGCCGCTTCCCTCCAGAGCGTCACAGTGTGATGCTCCCCCTCCTCACAGGACATCTCCATGTCCCTGACCAGTATCGTTCCATCCTTTGTTTCCACAGAACGGACAACAGTGTTCTACAAAACAAAAACAAATTCACCTTATGTAACATAACTTAATCGCAGTCTAGCAAGATAGACAAACACTTATTGTACATCTGTATCCCTTGAACTTACCGAAACTACTTTTCCTTGGAGTGTTACAACAGTATGATATACCTTGGCGCATCACTTGGCAGAACTACGATGGATGGCGGATAAACGGTCTGGCTAGCAACACTTGCTGTTTCTTCAGTGGTTTCTTGATTTGATGTCCAAAAAACCAACGTGTTATGTTGTAAGAAGATCTGGGTCTTTAACAACTGTTTATCAGTTAAACCATACTGAACGCTTTTCCGCACTTTTGCAACATTGACTGTGTCACTGCTAGACGTGTACTCCGTTCCTTTTGACATCTCTCGTCGTGCCACACACCTAACTTTTAAGGAACCATGGCGTTTATACGGTGACTCTGCGCTGGTGTGCAGACCCGCCATCAAGTCCTTGATTCACGTTGCTTCTTTATTTGCCATATTCTGCATTTTACTTCACACCTGCTTCACCAGGTGCTGCAATTATTATATTATATGCCTATAAATATATAGGCCTACAGTATTCACTTCTCAGCTGTGTCCAATCAACAATGTCACCCACTGCATGAGTTCACATTTTGTTGAGTAGAAAGTTACTTTGGCCAAAAGATTAAGCCTTGTAGCTGTGATTTTGACGTTTTCTAAGCGCTTGATAAGACCGCCTATGAATTAGGCTAAGTTGTAAATCTCAAATACTCAACCTCATAGATGTTTTACACTAGAGTTCGTTTTTTACCCAAGGTTTAAGGGTTTCTCCAATATCAGTTACATTGAAAGCATGTTATGGGTCATAAGGAATGGAAAGAACAGTTGCGGAGAATTGTTTGGAAACTATTTGACTCTTGGACCTTATCACTGATTTTTCGTTTGTATTGTTTGTCATGAGTCATTAGAACCAAATGTGTATGTGTTTTTAGCCACCATGTAATTTCCATTAGCATAATAATAATAATAATAATAATAATAATAATAAAATTGGATTTAGTTTTTAGTGCTTTTCTCAGGACTTAGAGCGCTTTACAAATTGGTTGTCAATTAGGTACACAACGAATCGACGGACAGAGACTGACAGCTATCACTCACAACAATCAGTCTGGATGAGAAAATGGCAGCCAATTTGCACCTAACTTGGTCACCCAACATAACACAGACAGAACAGACACACACAGACAGACAGACTGACTGACTCCAGTTCTATGTAGTGCCTGTCAGGGCACTGATAGGAGTATTGACACGTTTGTTTTTTAAGTGGGAGGAAACCCCAGTGAGAGTAGGCCTATATTTGTGAATAAAAATAATTCACACAAATATATAATTTAAAATAATACTGTTAATTTGAGAAATATTTGTACCTTTATGGTGCCAATAAATGTAAAAAATAATAAAGAAAAATAATTAATGGACTTAAGAGACATACATGTAAGATATTTCTAATGTAAAGAAAGGCAGAAACTAGCTGTAAAACAAGAAATAAGAAAAAAAAATCAATGAGTAAAAATTCATAACAATTAAGAACTTAAGTTTGGAAGAATTTGTAGATTTTTGAACGTCTACAGTGTGGTGGAAATTATGATTTCATCATGAAGGATAGAGTAAAATGCCCAAAATTGGTATCAAATTACTTTTTGTGTGTCTGAATCAGCTGGAATTTCCATGGTGAATACAAACTATTTGATGAGTATGGTCTTCATCATAACGCTGTATGTGATCTCAAAGCATCATTACCCTTTTGCACAAAAAACAACATTCAGATGGAGCCAGCTAATCCATCCATCCATCCATCCATTAGCTATACCGCTTATCCCATGCAGGGTCGCGGGGGGGCTGGAGCCTATCCAAGCCGACACAGGGCGAGAGGCGGGGTACACCCTGGACAGGTCGCCAGTCTATCACAGGGCGGAGCCAGCTAATATAGTAATTAAACTTGAGCACAGTGGCCATTGAACCTGGAAAGATTTTATCCTTGCACCTACATTTTATTTATTGAGCAATATGTTACGGTGATGAAAAGAGCCAGTAGAAAATGATAAATTCAATCACATGATTTTAACAGCAAAGGTCACAGCTGTAACACATTTCTCGAGTTTTTTGGCGTAATTTTCTTAAGCTCTCTTTTGTGGCTAAGTAAGTTGATCAGTTGGTGCTACAGGTGATTGTTATTTTGTCTTTACTTAATGAGTTATTAAGTTTACTAAGTTATTTTTTGGAGAATTCACTTTTATTTTTGCAATGTTGTAATGTTTATATTTTTAACTGATAATCTAAGATAGAAACAGAACATAATTCAGTGATTAATGCCATCTATAAAATTGATGAGCCATGTTACAAGGGGATGTCTGACACATACTATGAACTGAAAAACTCTTTAATGGACAGCTTTTGAATAGTCTATAATGTTGTTAAGAAACTAAATACTAAGCCGAAGTCACGAATTTTGATCTCTTTATTTTCACAGAGGAAGTAACTTGTTAGGACCATTGTATTTGTAAACGACAGGTCTTCTCCAAACGGTTGTTGTAGGCCTATCGCATTCACTCATATTCTCGAAAGTCATTCATTCATTCACATAAGCTTACGCACACACCCACACACTCACTATATTGTTTTGTTTTTAACCCTCCTATTATCTTTGTGGTCAATTTGACCCCACTCAATGTTTGACGTCCCTAAAGAAATGATTGGCATAATTTGTTTTGCTTCATATTTAATGACTTTTCCTAATATAATAGAGACAACTGGTTAAACATCAAATTGACATGATAATATGTTTTCAATGTTCTGTACACATGTTATACGCATCGGTGTTCTTCGGGGTCAATTTGACCCCAGGCTGTTTTAGCTGTATAAAACATACATGAAAAATTAAGAATTTAGGCAGATTTGTTCTGCTGGTTGTGGCTGATATTTGAGCCGCCATCAAAAACTGTTTTATAATCTTTAAACTCCTTCCCTATGCTTTAGGGCCCCAACCTTACA
Source organism: Galaxias olidus (assembly GCA_026901105.3). NCBI lineage: Eukaryota > Metazoa > Chordata > Actinopteri > Galaxiiformes > Galaxiidae > Galaxias > Galaxias olidus. The sequence goes on from JAPMUY010009294.1 coordinate 15,531, forward strand.
TAACCATGCATTCAGTATGATGAGAACTCCTTATAGTTCAAACCACATTGGGGAGGAAAACACATAATTCCTACAACAACTTTAACATTGTATAAGGGGGGCTGTGGGGGAGTGATGCTTAATTTAATGGCAGATTTATGTAGTACACAAATAGACAAAGTATTTGACAAATAAACTTGGTCAACAATTAACAGGAGGGTTAATATTGTCTTCAAACTACAGTTAGGCCCAAAAATATTTGGACAGTGACACAAGTTTTGTTATTTTAGCTGTTTACGAAAACATATTGAGGATACAATTATATAATCAATATGGGCTTAAAGTGCAGACTCTCAGCTGTAATTTGAGAGTATTCACATCCAAATTGGAGCAAGGGTTTAGGAATTACAGCTCTTTAATACGTAGCCGCCTCTTTTTCAAGGGACCAAAAGTAATTGGACAATTGACTCAGAAGGCTGCAAAAAAAAAATAACAACGCTGCATGGGCTCTTCCCTCATTAACCTGTCATCAATTAAGCAGTTAAAAGGTCTGGAGTTGATTCCAAGTGTGGCGTTTGCATTTGGAAGCTGTTGCTGTGAACACACAACATGCGGTCAAAGGAGCTCTCAATGGAGGTGAAACAGACCATCCTGAGGCTGAAAAAAAGAAGAAATCCATCAGAGAGATAGCAGAAATGTTAGGAGTGGCCAAATCAACAGTTTGGTACATTCTGAGAAAAAAGAGTGCACTGGTGAGCTTGGGAACTCAAAAAGGCCTGGACGTCCACGGAAGACAACAGTGGTGGATGATCGCAGAATCCTTTCCATGGTGAAGAAAACCCCTTCACAACATCCACTCAAGTGAAGAACACTCTCCAGGAAGTAGGTGTATCAGTATCTAAGTCTACCATGAAGAGAAGACTTCATGAGAGTAAATACAAAGGATTCACCACAAGGTGCAAACCATTAATCAGCCTCAAAAATAGAAAGGCCAGAATTGACTATGCCAAAAAACACCTGAAGAAGCCAACCCAGTTCTGGAACAGCATTCTTTGGACAGTTGAGACTAAGATCAACCTGTACCAGAATGATGGGAAGAAGAAAGTTTGGAGGAGAATTGGAACAGCTCATGATCCAAAGCACACCACATCTTCTGTAAAACATGGTGGAGGCAGTGTGATGGCATGGGCATGCATAGCTTCCAATGGCACTGGGTCACTTGTGTTTATTGATGATGTGACAAAAGACAGAAGCAGCCGGATGAATTCTGAAGTGTATAGGGATATACTTTCTGCTCAGATTCAGCCAAATGCAGCAAAGTTGATTGGACGGCGCTTCACAGTACAGATGGACTATGACCCAAAACATACTGCAAAAGCAACCCAGGAGTTTTTTAAAGCAAAGAAGTGGAATATTCTGCAATGGCCGAGTCAATCACCAGATCTCAACCCAATCGAGCATGCATTTCACTTGCTCAAGACAAAACTTAAGGCAGAAAGACCCACAAACAAGCAACAACTGAAGACCGCTGCAGTAAAGGCCTGGCAAAGCATCACAAAGGAGGAAACCCAGCGTTTGGTGATGTCCATGGGTTCCAGACTTCAGGCAGTCATTGCCTGCAAAGGATTCTCAACAAAATATTGAAAAGTAACATTTTACTTGGGGTTGTGTTTATTTGTCCAATTACTTTTGAGCCCCTGAAATGAGGAGCGTTTGTATAAAAATAGCTACAATTCCTACATGTTTAATCATATATTTTTGTTCAACCCCTTGAATTAAACCTTAAAGTCTGCACTTCAATTCCGTTGTAGTTGTTTCATTTCAAATCCAATGTGGTGGCATGCAGAGCCCAAATCATGAAGATTGTGTCACTGTCCAAATATTTTTGGGCCTAACTGTATATGTACATTGACTAACTCTTCTTGTTATTCCTGAGTTTCAAGCCAAGAAAAAACATTTCTAAGGTATGTGGCTACGCTATTCAATCAATTATTTTTTTATTAAAGTTGAATTAGTGAATTCTAATGTCGATCTTAACATTTTTCATATGATTTGTAGTTTCTCAATATATTTTCCACTATTGTATGTTCGAGTAAAGTGACTCATAAACTCATAAAAACTATAAACGCCTTGGCTAATGTTGTATGAAACGAGCAAAATGTGTATGCAGTGTTTCAATGTTTAAACCCCAAATATCTGCAGTAAATGTATTTAGTAGGCCTATACTGTAAGAAAAGATACACCATATCTACTCTATAAAATTAAGGCAACACATTACATGCAATATTATTCATTAAATAATACTAGGTTTGGTATTGAGTTAATATAAATGAAATGACACCCTTTATAATTAACAATTTAAATGAGTAGATTCAAATATAAATGGAAAGGAATTGATTTAAACCTAAACCAAAATATTGAGTTGATATGAAAAATTAAAACTTCTACATTTGTATATAGCCTACTGATAAAAATGAGAGAGAGAGAGAGAGAGAGACCTGGTATTATTGAGCATTCACTTAAAAAAAAAAGTTGTTTTAAACCAACTTTTGATTTGACCTGCAGTAATCTGAACTCTTCAATCATTGGCTTGTTACAGATACAACAATTAAAACTATCTTGCATCCAAAAATGTCAATGGTGCTCAAAGAACACAGTGAACACTGCAAGGGATTTAATCTATAAACCCAGAACTCATTAATAATATTTGCTATTTTATTTTTGACAGGCCACAATTATTTCGAAAATGTAGCTATCCCACTATTCCTTGCTGCAAATCCAGACCACGTTCTTGATGCCGCACTTCAATTAAAAACTACCTAATTACATTAGGTTGGATTTACTCAGTAGTCTGTCCATTTGGTAGTATACTGTAAAAATTGATTTGGCCTTTCAGTAAGTTCAACTTGTTTTAATAAGTTAGTTGTACTAAAATTAAGAAAACATTGAGTCAACTTGTTATTTCAAGTTGGAACGTGACCAACTGATCATGCAAAACACATTAGCAACTTAGATATTCAAGTTTACTCAAGAACAATTGAATGAACGTACCAAGACGTCACCTGACACTTGACAGCATGAAGTAATAGTCATCGTTACTGCTGTCCTGATAGGTCATTGAGGTAATATATTTGCATATATCCCAGCAAGCTCTTCGATTTAATACTAATGACTACCCCTTCAATTATCACGTTTCTAGTCAACGAGCCCATGGACCGATCACAGACCGCGGTGTAGCTCGCGACTGCTGGTGTTACGGGCCCCAAGGGTGGGGTGTACCGCAACGGAAAGACGTTATCTGAAAAATATAGTAATTGGTAAGAGCAATGATCACACAGGAGCGTTGCCATTCACGTCCAGATTGCGTCTCTTTAATTGTCATTAAACCAAAGTATGCAGATGTACAATAAATGTCTTATTTCCACAATAATACATGTTCTCATTAGTTATTTCCTCTTCTGGTAACACTCAGTAACATTACATTACCTTTTTGCTTCACTTATTTAAGGCTACTAAAGTTATAGTGCAATATACAGGACTACTCAACTGTATTTAAGCTTTACTGCATTTAGCTGCTTCATCTGTGGTCTAGACACTATAATGTACACTGCTAATAATATCTTATTTGGTATCAAAATACTTATCAAAGTGCATTAGAAACTATAAAACTATATTCTTATGTAGTTGCATTCCATTCTTCTCATTAACTTCAGTATAAACACAGGTTACTCATTATTATAAATTGAGCCAACTTGAATTTTTAATGGTTATGTTTTAATTAACTAGAATAAGTACATTTTATTCCAAATCTTTTTCTTTAAAATGTAGGCTACTTAAATAATTGCCACAAAATCAAGAACACAATTACATTGAGTCAATTTTCCTATATACATTATGTAAAATCTACATGACCACAGAATCATGCAAATAGGCTAACGTTATTTGTCTGATGCCACCAATGGTATCACTGTTTCTAAGGAAGCTTAAAGTAGGCAGGACAAACGTGTTTTCAGTTTTTTTTTTAATCAAGTGATTAAACAGTGAATGCTCCAAATTTGTGTTACTTACTAAACGTTTATTAATTCAAACAAATTCATACATTTTCAGTTGATCTAAAAGTGACAGTTTTAGTGTCGAAAAAAGGTTTTTAATTTTACCGAGTTGATACTTCGGTGTAGCCAAGCGGTGTCTTCAAAAAGATCAAACCTCCTATGGCCAAATTTGACATTAGTTTACTTCTTTATCGTGGGACAAATAATGGATATGTTTCTATAAATACTTTGAAAAACTCACTGCCTTTACAGTTGTATGGTCGTTTACCAAAATTAAAAACGTGTACTCTGAAAACTGGCGAACGTGTCATCATCTTAGCTTTTTCAGGACGCGGTCCTAAACAACAAAAATTATGTCTCCAATACCCTATTGCTTGCAATTGCATTTGTACACGATAATCAGTGCCAGATAATCACCGTGTCGAAAATACATTTCAGTCAGAACTATCTCCGTAAAATATAGATCCCATTGCAAGATCATTGCTCGATATTATTTGTACATAATCTGTTTATTTAGCCTAAAGCGGCAATTAACAGGCATATTCTCTCGTTGAAATGCGTTTTCCTTACCTCCCCCACAGTTCTCGCCCATTTGTGCTATTCGTTCTATTGATCTTGTATTTTTAGCTGTCTAGGAGCAGCCGATCTGCTCATTTCTGCAGTCTGCTCTGCAAACAAGATAATAAACCATCTGACTAATAAATAGGTTTTCTTGTTTTGTTGAGGCACTGATTTATCATGTACGCATCCGTGGTCACAAATGCTGGACATGCCACTCAACGCAATCTTTAAGGAAACCAACGCTTCAGTGGACATACAGGAAAACATAAGATCCAAAAAGAAAGGTTCAGATTTTCTCACGGCAATTGATATGATACCTCAAACTCTTATCATGCATAGTTCTTCATTAGCAGAAGTATTTTAAATATGAAAAGTTTTTCAAATCCGCTAGGATCATTAAGATATTGCCTTGATAGGCCTACTTAAAATTTCCCCGCTCAAGAATGCAACAACTAGGTTGCCTTTTATCTTGGTACGATGAGCATCACTTACATTCACAATCAATCAGCATAGCTAAAGTTAAAATTCAATGTGTTATAGGCCTATGTAATAGTAGCCAAACTGACTGACATAACTGTACATAAAGCAATTAAAATATGTCTGCCTTTATGGATTTCAATCAACGCGACTGAAATCTAAACAGAAACCTTTTTATTTTTTTTTATTTTTTTTTATTTGCAATGTAAATCACATATAAACAGGGAATCAATACAATCAACAAAAATTGAGCCAGGGGAATTTTAAACAAACCATTAAACATAGAGCACAGATAAATAGTTTTTACAGCTTTCTTATTTTTTTTATTTAAAATGGTTTTAATGTATTGCTTGCTTTCATTTTCAAAGGCAGTAAAAAGGGGTTTAGAATGACAAAATTTTTCCTTATGGATATGATATTTGGCTAATATGATAATCTGGTTAATTATATAAGATTCTTAAAATGTATTATTAATAACATTGTGGAGACCAAACAGTACATTCTTCCAACAAAGAGAAAAATCTGAATCAACATAATGTTATGCCTGGTGGCACCACTGGAAGGCTGGACCCAAATGCAGGACTCCTTAAACGGGATATTGGTGTATCAAAGATCGTTTTATTGGTAAGCGAGGTTCGGTACACAGGAAGGCAGTCAGAAAACCAGGCAGACAATCCGATAAGGAGAAGGCAAAAACAGAGACGATGGCACAGGCAAGGGTCAAAACCAAAAAGCACTTGAGTATTCATAAATCGCGGGAACGCTTGACACATGGTACAAAGACGAACTGGCACAGGACATGGAAAACAAGGACTATTTAAACAGGAGGTAAGTGGACACAGGTGACACCAATAAGGGGCGGGGCAGGCAATTATCCCGACGAGGAACACACGAGGGGAGAAAACAGGTTCTGAAACGAGAGGGAAGATCAGTACACACTTCAATCTCATAACCACATAACATTTAACAAAGTTGACGAGACATGACACATAATCAATAATGTACCTTGATATATCTTTCCAGAATTTGTTAGAGTAGGGACATTGCCAGAACAGGTGCAGCATCGTTTCTGGGCACATCTCACAAAATGAACAATTAACACAAATGTCTTTTTTAAACTTAAGAAGATAATGGCTAGCAGTATCATATCTATGACTTATTTTAAAATAAACTTTCCTTACTTTGTTGACAAGGAGATATTTGTACATAAGAGTCTAGACATTTTTCCAATTCAATCCACCAACAAATCTAGCCCAGTAGAAAACAACCAACGGGGTACTAGTAATATCTTTTTGAAATAACGAACGTATGCTACAATTGTTATTCCTTCGGGAAATGGTCTGGCAGACATTACCCACTGACGTTAACTTAGGGTCTAGTATTGGTAAAGAAACAGTTCTCTCTACTCCTTTTAAGAGTATTAGAATTCCAGTAGGAATAGCGGCCATAACTGTGGCAAATTCCTTCGGGATAACAGGAATACCAAAAGTCATAAGGAACTCTGAGTAGGTCAACAACATTCCTCTATTATCAACTAATTGGTTTACTAGAAGAATATTACTGTTAAACCAGTTTTGATAAAATAAAGATCTGTTCTTGAATTTAATATGGCGATTTTTCCAAATAAAACATTTGATGGGTGAGAAGTTATGTTTGTAAATGAATGACCATGCTAGGAGCATTTGTCTGTGGAAGTTTGATCAAATTAAAGGAAGTTTCTCAATCTTATAATCACACATAAGAACAAAAGCAAGGCCACCAATTATAGAAAAAATATATTTGGGTATAAAGTTCCAGATAGAAGTAGGGTTGTTTAGAAAATGTTTTATCCAATTAATTTTAAAGGTGTTATCAAGGGTAGGGAAATCAAGAAAGTTGAGTCCACCAGAGTCAGGTATTCATAATAACTGATTTTCTCACATAATGGGTCTTGTTTTTCCAAATAAAATTTAAGAGCAATTTATCAATTGTACTACAAGTTTTCTTGTTAACAAACAAGGATATTGCTGCATATGAGAGACGGGATAAACCTTCCGCCTTTGTCAATAACACCCACCCTTTTAAGGATAAATCTCTTTGCAACCAAAGGTTAAGGTTTTTCCTTGTTTTATCAATAATTAAATACAAAATTTCAGAACATCTTTCTTCTTCATGTTTCATGATCATAATTCCTAAATAACTAATCTTTTGCTTAATTGGTATGTTAGAGACATGAGCTATATTACAATCTTGAATAGGATAGCATTTTTAAAAATTCAAACAAAGTCCCAATGCGGCTGAGAATAATTCAATAGTTTTTATAGCAATGGGAACTTGTTTAGCATTCTGCAGAAATAAGGTGGTGTCGTCAGCAAGTTGACTAATTATAATCTCTATCTGCAATAGAAATTCCTTTTAATCCACTATTTTTAATATGATTGGTAAGAAGTTGAGTACAAAGAATGAATAAGTATGGCGAAGCCGGGCAACCCTGATGGATGCCACGTTTTAGATCATACCTCGGGGAAGTACCATGTTTTAACTTTATGGAGCTTTTGCCATTGGTGTACATTGTTTTAACAGCTTTACAGAAAAAGTCAACAAATACAAATTTCTCCATAGAACAAAAAATAAAATTATGTTCAACTGTGTCAAAGGCTTTATAAAAGTCCCAAAAAAGAATGAAACCATCATCAGGGCACAGGAATGAGTAATCAATTACATCTAAAACTAGTCTGATATTATTGGAAATATGTCTATTTTTCATGAAACCAGATTGAACTTCATCGATAATTGGGTCCAATACCTTTTTAAGTCGTCTAGCAAGTAATGAAGCAAACATTTTATAGTCATTCTTTAATAAAGAAATCGGCCGCCAGTAATCAATAAACAAAGGATCCTTCTTAGGTTTGGGAATTAAAGTGATCAAGCCTTGTGTCAATGAGGGAGGAAAATAACCCTTATCAATACTTTCTAATGACACCTCAAGCAGAAAAGGAGCTAAAGATACTTTAAAAGCCTGGTAAAATTCAGCAGAAAGGCCATCGACTCAAGGAGATTTATTGATCTTAAGATGTTCAATTGCAAAGAGGACTTCTTCTAAAGTAATCTTTTCATCACATAGATTTCTCACATCTTCATTAATTTGAGTGAAATTAAAGGAATTCAAAAATGTAGTTGATTGCTGACAATACTTAGACTCATATAACTTACTATAGAAGTTAGAGCAATAGTCAGCAATTTTTTTAGGATCATCAATTACAATGCCCTCAACATTGAGTTGTTGGATCATATTAACTTTCCCATGATACCTTCCTTCCAAGTTGAAAAAATATGCCGAATTCTGCTCACCTTCTTCAATCCACTTTTTTCTCGATCTTACACCATTGGCTTTGTTTAAATATATTTCATAAATTTTATGTTGTGCTGAAATTAATTCCATTCTCTTTTCTTCTGACATATTTGCAGGGCAATTATTATCTGTGACAAAGCAATTATTTTAGAGACCAACCTTTCTTCTACTAATCTACGATTTTTTGCTAGGACACCAGCATAATTCCTCAAGTATTGGCCAGTTTTATACTTGAATAATTCCCAATTGCTACATAAAGTATTTTCCACTTTAGCTTTATTCCAGAATTCCAAAAATTTGTTTTTCAATGTCTAGTTTTACTATCTCATGCTGTAACAGCGAATTGTTCAGTTTCCAATAAGCATTTGGTCCTACTTTAGATTTGGTAGAATGTAAAAGGATAGAGATCAAGACCGCATTATGATCCGTTAACGGTGTTGAAAGTATGTTGACTGAAACCTTGTCTATATTCATGTTTTTAGATATCAACCAAAAGTCCAATTGTGACATCCTGGTGGAACTTCTATTACGCCAAGTGAAAGTATTAAAATTAGGATTGTTATTTCTCCATATATCAATTAAATTGAACCTTTGCATAAATACCTTTAAGTTGTCATTTACTGAAGTAGAAACCCTTGGAGGCCAACAATCCATTTTATGATCTAAAATCATGTTGACGTCGCCTCCTACTACTATACCGGAATTTGGAAACTTATTAAGAACAATATGAATCTGTTTCTCCAATATTTCAAGGAAATTGTCATTCTCAGATCTTGAGTGATAGCCATATACATTAACAATTTTACAAGTAAAGTTATCAATATTGATAACTTGGTAAAGAAAACGACCTGCTTTGTCACAGACAGATTGCAGAACAGTTCCAGAGAATGTATGCTTTAGATTGGCAACACCCGCAGAGTGTTCAGATCCATGTGCGAGCTGGGGGTTCATTACCCCACTGAGACCTCCATAGTCTCGCATCATTGGTAGTCGAATGAGACTCTTGAATAAAACAAAAATCTTTTTTGTGCTGCTTGGTAAACAAAAATACATCTTTGCGCTTTACAATGTTTCTTAACCCCCTGGCATTGAGAGTAACAATAGATAAGGACGTATTAACAACAATTAACCAAACACAATAGGAAGTAAGATAAAGTTAGGATGAGAATAGGAGGATAGACTGTCAAGAACTGCCCCATTTAACTTTTCCATAACAAGATTTAGTATAGCTATGTATATATATTAACCATAATATAGCAAGGGATCTTAGTTTACTGTTGATACCAAGTACTACAACAGATAATATTCAGATAACGAAATGAATGTGCCGGTTTTACCAAGCTCAATTATTTATTTGTTAAGTTTTCCTAATATTAATAATACAAAAGGTAATGCTCGAGTATCTAAAAATGTCTTTTGGATAGTCTAAAACATATATTCATCATCATCATCATCTTCATCCGCTTTGTCCGGGGTCGGGTCGCGGAGGTAGCAGTTCCAGCAGGGCATCCCAAACTTCCCTTTCCCGGGCCACATTAACCAGCTCTGACTGGGGGATTCCAAGGCGTTCCCAGGCCAGTGTGGAGATATAATCCTTCCACCTGGTCCTAGGTCTGCCCCGCGGCCTCCGCCCAGCTGGACGTGCCTGGAACACCTCCCTAGGGAGGCGGCCAGGTGGCATCCTTACTAGATGCCCGAACCACCTCAACTGGCTCCTTTCTACGCAAAGAAGCAGCGGCTCTACTCCGAGTCCCTCACGAATGGCTGAATTTCTCACCCTATCCCTAAGGGAGATGCCAGCCACCCTCCGGAGGAAACTCATTTCCGCCGCTTGTATCCGCGATCTCGTTCTTTCGGTCATGACCCACCCTTCATGACCAGAGGTGAGAGTAGGAACGAAGATGGACCGGTAGATTGAGAGCTCTACCTTCTGGCTCAGCTCTCTCTTTGTCACAACGGTGCGATAAAGCGACTGCAACACCGCACCCGCTGCTCCAATTCTCCGGCCCATCTCTCGTTCCATTTTCCCCTCACTCGAGAACAAGACCCCGAGATACTTGAACTCCTTCACTTGGGGTAAAGACTCATTCCCTACTTGGAGTAGACAATCCATCGGTTTCCTGCTGAGAACCATGGCCTCAGATTTGGAGGTGCTGATCCTCATCTCAGCCGCTTCACACTCGGCTGCGAACCGATCCAATGAGTGCTGCAGGTCGCAGACCGATGATGCCATCAGGACCACATCATCTGCAAAAAGCAGTGATGCAATCCTCTGCCCACCAACCCGCAGCCCCCCTCCCCCGCGGCTACGCCGTGAGATCCTGTCCATGAATACCACAAACAGGATAGGTGACAAAGCGTAGCCTTGGAGGAGGCCAACCCTCACCGGAAACGAGTCCGACTTACTGCCGAAAACCCGGACACAGCTCTCGCTTTGGGAGTACAGAGATTGGATGGCCCTAAGTAGAGACCCCCTCACCCCATACTCTCGCAGCACATCGCCCACTCCGGTTCAATGCCCCCAGCCTCCACAGGGATGCCAGAGAAGCCCCGCCGGAGGTGTGAGTTGAAGGCCTCCCGGACCGGGGACTCCTCCAGACGTTCCCAGTTCACTCGCACTACACGTTTGGGTTTACCAGGTCTGTCCAGGGGCTTCCCCCGCCACCTGACCCAACTCACCACCAGATGGTGATCAGTTGACAGCTCTGCCCCCCTCTTCACCCGAGTGTCCAAAACATATGGCCTCAGGTCCGATGATACGATAACAAAATTGATCATCGACCTTCTGCCTAGGGTGCTCTGGTACCAGGAACACTTATGAGCATCCTTATGTTCGAACATGGTGTTTGTTATGGCCATTCCATGACTGGCACAGAAGTCCAATAACAAGCCACCACTCGGGTTCAGATCAGGGAGGCCGTTCCTCCCAATCACGCCTCTCCAAGTGTCTCCATCATTGCCCACATGTGCGTTGAAGTCCCCCAGCAAGACTACAGAGTCCCCCTCAGGAGCCCCATACAAGGCTCCATCCAGGGTCTCCAAAAAGGCCAAATACTCCGAACTGCTGTTCGGTGCATAGGCACAGACAACAGTCAGAGTTTTCCCCCCCATGACCCGCAGGCGTAGGGAGGCGACCCTCTCGTCCACTGGGGTGAACTCCAACATAGAGGCACTTAGCCGGGGACTTGTGAGTATCCCCACACCAGCCTTGCGCCTCTCACCCTGGGGAGCTCCGGAGAAGAATAGAGTCCAACCCCTATCCAGGAGTGAGGTTCCAGAGCCGAGGCTGTGCGTAGAGGTAAGCCCCACCAGATCCAGCTGGTAGCGCTCCACCTCCCGCACAAGCTCCGGCTCCTTCCCTCCCAGAGAGGTGACGTTCCACGTCCCCAAAGCCAGCCCCTGCCACCTGGGTCCGATCCGTCGAAAACCTCTGCCTTCACTGCCACCTTTCTGGCAGCGCACCCGACCCCCTTGGTTTTTCCCGCGGGTGGTGAGCCCACGGGACGGAGAAGGAGAGATGTTGGTGTTGTCCACGTTGCTTTTTCGGGCTATGCCCGGCCGGGCTCCGTGGCAAGCCCGGCCACCAGGCGCTCGCTGACGGGTCCTCCTCCTGGGCCTGGCTCCAGAAGGGGACCCCGGGCTTCCTCCGGGCCGGGTATCATCCTCTCTTATAGTTTTATCCATGAGGGTTTTTGAACCATTCTTTGTCCGGCCCCTCACCCGAGACCAATTTGCCATGGGAGACCCTACCAGGAACACAAGGTTCCAGACAACACAGCCCCCAGGTTCATATGGACACAAATGGTTCCCGGAGAGGAAAAAACATGTTAAACATGTATTTTTTTAACATAAAATAAGACATGAATACCCTATTTTTTATGAGAGTATTATAACAGCCATATGACTTCTGATCTAAAACAAAACAATCTGTCAGCTATACATTTATGGTAATTTACCCCCAAAAAATTTATTGTGGCGGAAATAACAAGGTGTGGTGAAAATGACATGTATTAAAAGAACATTGTAAAAACCCAACATAAACTCAACAACTATTGTTAAACATTTACCAAAACATGATAGGGCAAACAATTAGTTTCCCATTAAATCTAGTACTTGTACAGTTCCTCCCAGACCAAGGCGTTAACCAAGGCGTCCATGTGCCTTTTGGTCACTGGATGGGGCTCAGGGACAAGCCCAAGCACATGCTGTAGTCTGTACCGTATGATATCGTATCTCATGGGCCAAAAGAAATGGTTAGGGCCAATGCGACTCATGGTTTTTACAAGAGCACCTCTCTTCTATTTCTTTGGTTACGTTTCCATTGGTTTTTCTTGCTTTTTTGCTCTCTCTTCGTAAGCTCAGATACGTTTCACTACTCCCCTCTCTTTTTTCTTTAAGTATCTCTCTCTGTCTTTTTTTAGATGTTCTTGATATCGAATAGGATCATTTTTTAAGTTATTTCTATAGGCCTGTGACCTCTGTTTTGTATTCTTTGACATCTTTCAAAAACAACAAAATATCAAATTAGTTTTCACATTCCACATGTTCATTTTAAACACACATTCTGTCTACTTTTTCTGATTTGCATATAATATAGTTTTTATTGTAAAAACAAAGGACTTTAGTCATTTCCATCTCGTCACGTCATTTCCATCACAGTCAACTTTGTGGTGGAAATGACTGTGGTGGAAATGACGTTTCGAAATTAAAGCTTGTTTGGAAATGACCCATAATAAAAATATTTGATACACAAGTGATATTTACCTTTATTTTTCTTAATTTTCTGGTCATCAAATCTGGAACAACTGTCCACTTTAACCATGTGCTTTAATGTCCAAATAAATTGGCATGGCAACCAAGCACAATTTTTCTTGAAAAAGCTTTATTGACACATATTTTGTGGTGGAAATGACACCACTACCAGGGACACATACATTTGATGTAAAAAACAATATAAATGGCATACCTATGTTAGATATTGATAGATGTTGTATTTATTTGACTCTTTTTCTAATAGATAGCATTACGTAATTTTAAATTATTTATGTTTTTCTCATTTAAATACATAGTAGATGTTCAGAAGTGTGGGTCGGGGACAAGAGCAAAACAGTGAAATTCAGATATAAAATGCATCTGAAAGCAATACAAAATACTTGACAGGAGCTTGTTGAGAAATGTCTAAGATGGTTTTAGTATGAACTTAAGATATAAAGAAGAAAATATAAAGAAATAAAATGTTTTCTCCAAAAAATACCATTGGGACATACAAGTGCCTGTAGTTGCAGAATCACCCATAAACACTTCTATTTTGTGAAACTAAGTGGTACTCTGGAATGACTTAAAAGACTCAGACCAACAAAAACGTTATATTTGTGTCGATTCAAACAATTTCAAAATGCTACACAGCACGATTTTCTACACCGCTGCGTGCTTGTGCTACTCTTATGATTACACTGTGAATGTGCTATCGTTGGTTACATTGGAGCTGTTACGGTTGTCTACTCTAGCCTGTCTAAAGGCACCGATGTAGTAAAATAATCCAGGTTTTCTTTGCTCTAGTTCACACTCTAGTCCAATTGGCGGCGGTAATGCGGTTTTAACTGGTTTGCCAACTGCCAATAAACTGTGAAGAAGAAGAAGAATTAACACCTAAGAAGAAGAAGAAGCCGAATTAACAACAAAGAGGAAGAAGAAAAATTTACAATAAAGAGGAAGAAGAAGAAGACGACTGCGGTCTGGAATTGAATGCACGGTTTTCCTCTAGATTATCAAGAAGTAAATAGCGTTATTAAATAGTGAGAGATCGTCCATCGGGAGGTAACGTGAAGGAAATCCGCACATGTCACCAATGACTTGAGTTTTGCATTATTACGTGCACCTGCTTTAATTTCTTATGTTTTATCAGCCACATGTGCAGATCGGGAAGTCAAATTGGCGCTACCAAGCTGACGCTGCTGGCCTTCGTCTTTAGCTGCCATTTTACCACAATCTGTTGCCATAAAGTGAGTTTTCGATATAGCCTTAGTGGTATCACTGGTACTACTATGGAATTAGATCGCTATCAATAACCACAAATAAATGCAGAACAATTCATAAATGTATTTCCTGATCAATAGATAAATGGCGTGGTTCACAAATAAATGTTTTTGTGATTTTATATAAAAGTGACGCTGTTCACAAATAAATGCATTTCAATTCACAAATGTTTTTAGAGATTTATATATAAATGACGTAGTTCATACAAATTTGTTAAGGTTTAAAGAAATGTAAAAAAAAATCTCAAAGCGGTTACATTTATTAGAAACCTGCCGAATCTGCATTTATGAAGTGCCTAACATTTGTGGATCACATCACATTCGTGTGTGGATTTTTCAGAGCTTCTTGCCACAGCTCTAGTGATGTGTCGTTCATGAACGATTCGTTCATTTTGAATGAATCTTTAAAATGACTCGGGACTAACGAGTAGTCTCAGAGTGATTTGTTCGTTTTGGTCGCGCATGCGCAGCAACAGTTGTGTTTGAGTCATTCGTTAATTTCGTTCATCATAGGATTAGTATAGGAAACAGAAATGAATAGTTCACCCCTTGACTGGGTCTTCGGGTCTGAGTCGTTCGTTCAATTTTCACGTGACAGCCCCATAGGCTCAGTATTGGAAAGAGAAAAGAGTAGTTCACCCCTCATGGGTCTTCGGGTCTGATTTGTTCGTTAAATTTTCACGTGATAGATTGGCTCTGCATAGAAAAGAGAAATGTTTAGTTCGCCATTGTTATGTGTTCACGATTACGCCATAGTTATGATTGACTCACTATGATAATTAAGTCCCCTAAAAGCAGTTGCAATATACTACTTTACTGAAACGTGATGTATTGTATTTAGCCAAAATATCTTGATATTGATGTAATATTGATATAGGCCTAACTAAGATGTAGCCTATTTATTTATTATCACGTTGTCCTTGTTAACTTTTTTGCACTTAGCAATAATGTGCTGTATACACACCCTTACACACTCTTCTAAATAAAATATGTTAAATACAAATAAATAAATAAAATCACACCATGCAGCCAAAAAACAATCACACTCGCTAAGTCTAGCAGAGTAGCAGGCACGTGAAAAGTGAACAAAAGACCGGACAGGAAACGTATTTTTACCCCTCGACTGGGTCTGAGTCGTTCGTTCAATTTTCACGTGACAGCCGCATAGGTTCAGTGTAGGGAAGGGGAAAGAGTAGTTCACCCCTGAACTGGGTCTTCTGGCCTGAGTCGTTCGTTCACTTGTCACCTGATAGCTGCATAGGCCCGAGAGATCAGGAAACATAAATTAGTAGTTCACCCTTAGGGTCTGAGTCTTTCGTTCACTTGTAACGTGACTGCTTCATGATTAAATTATGACTACGTTCATAAGTGATCGTTATTGATTATTACACGTGAGTTTAAATGCATTACCCCCCCCTGTCCAATGAACGAAAAAAGAGTAGTTAATTTTACTGAACGAGTGTTAAAGAACCAAGTCACTAAAATGAACCGATCTTCCCATCACTACAACAGCTTGACTCACAACTCACTTTTTTCAAATGGGGAAGCTCTGTTGCCAATCAGATATGACTTTCCCTTTCAGCCAATCACGTAAGTTTATACATACTTCATGTTTCTGTGGAGTAAAGGAGCTACATTTGATTTACGACTGGCCTTCCGTTTGAAATCTGAGGCGATTTTTCAAGGTATGAGAAGTTATATTTATGATAACTTTTTATATCACTTCACTGACGAAACAATTTTGTCAGTCTTTATTTGTAGTGGTAGATATTCCTGAAAACCTGCGCTAGCTAAACAGCAAACGTTAATGGAGATCAGCTACTCTCTCTAGCTAAAGAGCTGAGCTCCTTTGACTGAATTTTGTCAGTTTCTGTAAAACTAGACCAAAATGGGTTAGCTGGAAAGAATATATATTTTATTTGAACTGCATTTCAATACATTCAATATTTAGATATTTTTTTTTTACATTTTGTCACATCTAATGTTATAACCGTTATAAAAAAAGTGTACATAATGTTAGAATATATTTGGCTTGCTGCTTTTCCTTAGGAAAGTGAAAGTACTGCCTGCATTAGGCCATTCTAGTTTGTCTACAGGCTTAACTGTAAAGATTTTTGAATTAACACACTACTAATTGTAATTCTCTTTTGTGGGGATTCATGGAGCCTGATACCAAAGTACCCTGCCCCGGCAGCAAGGAGGAAAAGGCTGCGAACAACTGACAAGCTCAGGGTCATAGCAGAGAAGGACATGGGCTATAAGGCCAGATGGGATCTCCTGGCTGTGAAAGTTCTGCAGTAGAGGAGGACATGATCTCTGATCGCCTGCTATGAACATGAACAACATAATACATGGTGGTCCAGTGTTAATTATTTATCTACAGTACCGCTAGTCTATCTTTTTAACAAATATAATAAGTGTATAATGCATATGCACTTGTTAAATATTTTGTCATGCAATTCTGATGTTGCACCATATCTGTTATTGTCCATATTTAAATAATGTTTTTATTGAACACACATTGTACACTTTAGTGTCTTTTTTAAATAGATTTGAGTTTCATTCTGTTAACACAACTGATCATAATGATTGTGGAGAAGTGGTAGGGAAAATGTCAAGTTTTCCTCCGTCTATATGAAAGTGATTAAATATTCTGGTGTGAGTGAGGTAAAATATGGTGGCCAAAGAATATTTTTGTAAGTATTAGTGTGAAAGCTTCTTGATAAAGGCTGATTCAAATCACATAATCATAGATATTTATGTAATTTGAGAGAGCTACTTATTTTCTTCATATTGGTATGTACTATTTAAACCTACCATAGACGTTTAAGCATGTTGACTTCATATTTTGGTACAGAAGAGATTTTTTTTACTAATTCATTATTCTGTACATTTATGGCATATAGCATGGCAAGAAGTCAAGCTGTGGCAAGAAGCTCTCAAAAATCCACACACGAATGCGATGTGATCCACAAATGTAGGCACTTCACAAATGCAGATTCGGCAGGTTTCAAATAAATGTAACCGCTTTGAGATGTTTTTTACATTTGTTTAAACCTAAACAGATTTGTGTGAACTACGTCATTTATATATAAATATCTAAATACATTTGTGAATTGATATGCATTTATTTGTGAACAGTGCCACTTAAATATAAATCACAAAATAATATTTGTGAATCCTTACACATTTATTTGTGAACCACGCCATTTATATGTTAATCAGGAAATACATTTATGAATTGTTTTGCATTTATTTGTGATTATTGATAGCGATATAATTCCATATATAACAGGTATAAACAGCGTTGACTTAGACCCAGTGGTTTTGTCTTCAAATGGTCTTTAGGAGAGTAGTTTAGCCTTATCAGTTTTAGAGAACAGCATGTAAGATCCCACCCATATAGGCCTATTTATTTATGAACAATTTCCAGAGGTTAGGTTATAGATCGACTATTCTTGCTTGTTCATATTGAAATGGATGGTTTACATTACATACGTCTACATTACAATCAATGACAGACAAATAAACAGGTAATTTTACTACCATGTAGGCCTATAGACCAGAGCTTTTGGCCGGTAAAAACATCAAAAGCCGATAAACTAGAACACCGGTGACTAATTTATTTAACCTGGGCCTGGATTGTCTTGGGTCAATGCGCTTGCGTGTGCCGGAGCGCTGCAAACTGGGGCATGGATTCCAGAACAGTGTGTCAAATGTCAGTATTTTGACCTACAATGAGAAATAAACTTACTTTTTAAACGCTGATTTGACGATTGTACGGTTTTTGGTAGGCTACGGGACAACTATGAGTTCTTAAGTTGCATAGTTATATTCGACCACAAACAATACAAGAAAAATAGGCCGAGTCTGGATTTGAGCCTGGTCAAAACTGAAATAACTGCACCGGCGCTCTACCGCTACGCCACCTTAGAAGCATTGCATTATCATGCGCTTTTCTACTGTCAACTCGTAATATATTTAGTCATACTCCATGTTGACAAGAGACGCCTATGTTAACTTGGGTCGACATGTAAACTAAATGTTAACTTTACGTTGGCAAATAACGTTGAAATTGACAACCTATTATGCAAGAAATCGTTTGAACGTTAGGCCTATATGCCTACGTTTGAGTATTGAAAATAAATATTCCAACTAGTCATGGTTAATAAGTTGAGAAAATAACGTGGGATCGAAACAGCATTCGATATTATCACATCCTTTATTTTCCAAATATGACAAACAGCCTTTTAATAGAAGCATGGGCAAATTAGTCTCCCTCCACACAATTCCAGTGAAACCTGAATTTACGTGACGAGCATTAAAGCGTAATCTAAATAACAACATAAAATGTAGGCTTTTAGAGCGTATACAGTGCATTTAACATAAAAGGATTTAGACCTGTTATTGATATGACAAAGCATTACGTCTAACCCCATAGAAAACCAAATAGTCTATAGGCCTAACCCATTTAGATTTGTTAAAACCCAGTTTTACCCATTTCTCAGTGATAGTGATAGCTCCAACGTGTGCTTCTCCTCACAAACATGACATACTTCTGACAGGTAATCCATAGGAAACGTTGCATAGTATTAGGAAAGTTCAGCAATAACTATGAACAATTCCCATATATTTGTTTAAAGCGATAGTTCACCCATTTTTCAAAACGACATATGTTGTTCTTTAGGCTAAATTAACAAGTATATTGAACAAGTTCGGGTCTTAGGATCAACGTAAGTGAAATTAACGTATTTTTCCAATTACCGGCATTGAAGCGATTAATTCATTGTAAACCACAATACCCATAGCTCACTGCACGACTCCGTTTCCTTGTCACCTCCTCTGCACCAGGGTGTGGGCATGTCAAAGCCATGAGGTGCATTAATTATGAATTTATTCATGAATGTTGAAATGCATTGGATTTCTGCTCTTCTGAGTTTCAAACTTTTGTTTCCTTTCTCTTGAGTGATACACCGTCATATGGTGGTATGAGTAGAATTCTACAATAAGATTACTTTTAAGCCTTTATAAAGGTAATTTAATGTGAAAAAGTGTTTATGGACATTTGAAACCACTTAATAAATGACCTACAGCTCATACTATCAATTTGATGGTTGTTATGCTTAACCCACCTCTATCAGTTTGGGACTTCCATGGTTAAATTAATTAATACTAGATCTCACGTTGGCATTAACCTTTTTAATAGCATGACATGACAGGTGAATCAGGTGCAAGAGTTTGTACAAAATATATTGTTCATTTCAGCATGGCCAAAAATATAACACAGCATAAAACCTGACTAGTACATGGCCTACAATATAAGTGTTGTGTAACAGTAAGTCCTTTTGTGAGTCTTGAACCTCACGAAAGCCAGTGAAGTTAGCAGATGGATAAGCTTCTCCTATTCTACTGATGACACATGCTGATACGGGGATGAGATTATTCACCAAAATCTCCGCGTATCATCCATTCCAGAAAAGGACGATATGCAGTCAGGCGAAATTGACTGAAAAGAATGATAATAATTTTTTTATAATCTCAAACACAATTAGCAACACAACTATGCTGGAAAACAATTATAGATGCATATTTTAGTGATGAAAAAAATTTGATTAGTCAACAGGGTTTGCAGCGTTCCCATTGCAAAATACAATACAAGTACTAGCAAATTTTATAAAGAAAATAGCGTTTTAATTTTACAGGGTCAAGAACAATTATCTAACAACTTGATCTCCTAAATTCCTGTACATTATTGGTGCTAGGTCACTAACATTACCAAGCCAATATTCGCATGAATTGACACAAATTTAGGTGTAGCCTCTAGCTCGTTACAGCAACATCTATAGCCCCAAATTAATCCACACATGTAAAAAAAAAGAGAAAAGGTCAACATGAGAGATGTTATTATACTAGCTAGCTAGCTACTTACTCAGCTGTCAAATGCCCCCTTGGCCCAGCAAGTCTCCAGCACTTGCTCAGTTACACTCGTTCGTCCATCTTTGCTTGAGCCTGGAGGGTGTCACACTTGACAGCAGAACCTGTGCATGGTCCCACTCATTGCAGCAGACACCCTCTGTCTCCGTTGCCATCGACAGACAATACCCACAAATGCACCACCAGTTCGAGTCCAGCCTTGGCTCAGATGCTATCGCTTCAGCTCCAGCTGGTTTTATTACAGTCGATACGTTCGAGTCCTCTCTATGGGAAACACTCTTAGGGCGCATATCATTCACTGAACACTTATACCACTGCGCCTTGTAATCAACAAGGCTCGTGAGACTCCAGGGGTCACGCGCAACCGTGTCAGCTACTCTATAAACATAGTAGCAGACCCATCTCACTCCAGATTTTCATCATTCAGCCAGGTGTGAACATTAGCGGTGTCCTCCTGTCTAGTGAACCTTATATTCGGTTAACACGCAATTCGGTCTGATCTTTTTTTTCTTGCGAGCAAGGAGAAGATCATTTCTTACCTTCTGCGTTTTTTCTGTTTTCCGTCTCGCTACTTAACGTCAGGCGAGGCGAGGTTCGTCCACAGCAGGCGAGGTTCTATCTCCCGGTAAGGCGAGCTAGTTCTTTCCACCGTGCCTGTTAGCCACTTCGTTCCTCCTCTGAGTTTTCGTTGTGGTTTTTCAGCACGGTCTTTTCCTTTCTGTTCGTTAACAGCTCGTGCTCCGTTTTCGATCGTGTGCCTTGCTGTTTTCTTTCAGTCGGAGTGTAGTCGGCAACGTGGTTAGTGTCCCTCGTTTTGCCTACGGGCCTGCGGGGCATCGCTAACCACTTAGCTAGCTACTACTAAGCTACTGCTAAGCTAGCGCCCGTGCGGTAGTTTACTAAACTCCTCGGTAGTTTACCTCCTGTTGCTTCGGTGACCAGTTAACAGCCTGTGCTCTGTTTTCGAACATGTGCCTGCTGTTTTTCTGGTTGCAGACGGAACCCCGGTTAGTATACCCCGTTTTGCCTATGGACCTGCAGGGCATTGCTAACCGCTAGGCTACTGCTAAGCTAGTGCCCACGTGGGGGCTAGCTAGCGAATGGCCTCCTCGGTACCTCTCCCCCTGTGGCTTTGGTGACTTCGTGGGATGTTAGCTAACTGCCTGTTCCCCGTTTTCGAACGTGTGCCTTGCCGTGTTCTATCGGTCCGAGTGTGTAGTAAGCGAGGTGGTTAGAGTCTCCCCGTCTTGTCTGCGGGCCTACTGGATACCGCTAGCTACTGCTAAGCTAACACGGAGCTAGCTAGCTACTGCTTGCCTCTACCTGGTTAGCTTGGTTGGCTTGGGCTGTCGCCCCCCTACCCAGAAGTGGGATGTTGATGTCCAAGGGGGCTAGGAAGAAGAGGAAGGGTGCTGCCGCTCTTCTGCCTGCTGAGGCTGCCCCTCCAACCGGAGACAAGCTCTCCATTGGGGAGCTCTCCCCTCTTCCCTCATGCCCGCCTGTCATGGTGTACAGGTCCCCCGGGAACCTGGTGACCATGGCAGACGAGGAAGAGGAAGATGAGGTGCCAGTGTTCCAGTCATGCGCTGCGGGAGCAGTGTCAGCTGGTTCACTGGGGGACACGGACTTGATGACGGACGAGCTCTCTCAGCCAGCTGAGGTGGGCTCGTCTCGTTACCGGTCTTTATTAACCTGGGAGGCATGCCGCCAGGTGTGCGCCTGCGTGGGCATCCCTTGGCCGTCCCCTCCGGCACTTCCGGCCCGGTCCTTGATGGATGGTCGCTTCATGCCGGTGGTCTCTCCTCCCCCGAGGAAGTCCATCCCCATGATGCCAGACTTCCTTTCGGATCTGCGTGCCTCATGGTTTGTCTAGACCAGCCTCTGCACGTGTGCAGTTGGCTGGATATAGAGCCATGGAGGTGCACGACCAGGCCAGGTTTGGGGTAGACACCCCGCCCCCTATGGAGCTTGTAGTGGTGGAGCACCTTGCCCCCACTACTTCCTCATATGCTTTGGGAGCACGCCTCCCTGAACAGCAGCAGAGCGAGCTCTTTTCTGTGCTGGGGTCGTCCTACAAGGCCTCGGCCTTGGCAGCCAGGAGTGCGAACGTGGTTTCGATTCTCCTGGCGTACCAAGCAGTGGTCCAGCAGGAGATGGCTGAGTCCGCCCCGGACGATGACATCTCCGAGCTGTGGGACATCAGCCGTATGCTTACGGACCTCTCCCTGCGCTCCCTCAGAGGAGTGGCAGCGCAGACGGGCAGGTCCATGGCAGCTACGGTGGTGCTGCAACGCTCCATCTGGTTGGACGTTGCTAAGACCCCGCTTAGAGAGAGGGCTGCTTTTCTCGACGAGCCGTTGGACCCCGCTGGGCTCTTTGGCGCCTCGGTGGGGAAGCTGACGACCCGAATGGAGCAGCGGAAGTCGACAGGGGAGGCCCTGTCTGCACTGCTCCCATCTCAGCCTGAGAAAAAGGCGAAGCCTTCTCACCCCCCGTCCAGGGCGGCGTGGGCTTCACCTGCTCACCCTCCATGTGCTGCCCCCCAGGTTTCTGCTACGCAGGCGCCATGGGCGAAGAATTGCTTTGCACCAAAGAGGTCCCAGTCTGACTCTTCTGTTTTGGAAGAGGCAGCAGCAGCCCTGATGCGCGGAACAGCCTCCTGTCGGTGCAACCTTGGACCCCGTTGACTACACGGGCAGTCAGGGTCCGGTTCACCATACAGTCACTAAGCACACTGTCTGGGGTGGCACTCCATCCTCAGCCAGCTGCGCCAAGAATCTTTCAGCCGTTGGCGCCGAGTGTGCAGGAAAAACATATTAAACACAAAGATAAACCCTATAAAGCCTCGGCTGGGTCACGCCTCTCCCCTCGGGGTTGTAGCCTCCCCAGCCAGGGCTGCGGCTCAGTGGTGTGCATGCACCTCGAGCGCATGGGTGTTACAGACCGTAGAGTGCAGGTACACACTCCAGTTTCGGAGCAGCCCGCCTCGGTTTGTGGGGATCATAGAGACCTCTGTGTCAGACGAGCTCGCCCCTATTCTAGCGGAGGAGATACGCTCTCTCCTATGGAAAGGGGCTGTGAGATACGTGGCACCGACGGAGGCACACAGCGGGTTCTACTCGCGGTATTTCCTGGTGCCGAAAAGGGGGGGAGGGGGTACCCCCCATCCTGGACCTGAGGCGATTAAACAGCCACTTAACTGTATTCCAGTTCAAAATGCTGACAATTGGAGGCCTCTTATGCAATATCCGGCAGGGCGATTAGTTTACAACCATAGACCTAAAGGATGCTTATTTTCACATTTTGTTCCTCCCCGCACACAGGTAGTTCCTCAGGTTTGCGTTCAAAGGTCAGGTATTCGAGTTCCAGGTTCTCCCCTTTGGACTCTCACTGGCACCCCGAACGTTTAACAAATGCGCGGAAGCTGCGCTAGCGCAGCTGAAGGCACAGGGTATCCGCATACACAATTACCTAGAAGATTGGTTAGTGTGCGCAGGCACGAGAGAGGAGGCGATTGAGCACACGAGTGTTCTCTTATCCTGTCTAGCCTCCCTCGGTTTCGTGGTGAACCCCAAAAAGAGCTGTCTGGTTCCCTCCCAGTGCGTTACGTTCCTGGGAATAACTATCCGCTCGGTTCCGAACTGCGCTTTTCTCTCCCAAGACCGCGCCCAGACCTTTTACAAGTGTCTGGCCGGTTATAGGCAAGGTGCACGGGTTTCGGTCAGGACGTGTCTGCGTCTGTTGGGGCTCATGTCCTCCATGACTGCAGTAGTCCCACTGGGTCTCCTCCACATGTGGGCTTTTCAACTGGCTGGCGGCCAGAGTGTTATACCCTGCGAGGAGGCTGGATTTATCCCTGAAGGTCACCAACCGCTGCGTTTTGGCGCCGGCAGCGTGGCGGGACAGAGCGCTGCTCCTGACAGGCACCCAGTGGGTCCTGTGGTACGCAGGTGCGTAGTGACGATGTAGTGACAGGATGGAGGGGGCGTCTGCGAGGGACATCCAGTGAGCGGTGTGTGGGACGCGTCTCAACGCTGTCTCCACGTCAATCAGCTGGAACTGCTCATGGTCTTCCTGGTGCTGAAACGGTTTCTCCCGTTAGTGGGCAACCAGGATGTGTTGGTCAGAACAGACAACACCACTGTGGTGGCTTTTGTGAATCGACAGGGCGGAACCCGCTCTTGGACACTTCACAAGTTGGCCAGGCAGCTATTGCTGTGGTGTGCAGTGAACCTGAGGTCGTTCCGGGCGACTCCTGTCCCCAGTCACCTGAATACTGGCGCCGACCTTCTCTCCTGGTACGAGAGATTTGGTGTCGCTTCGGAGAAGCGTCCGTCGATCTCTTTGACTGGGCAGCCAGTGCCCAGTGTCGCCTTTACTTCTGTCTGCGAGAAGCAGGCGCTCCTTTGGGTGTAGATGCTCTGACGCATGCGTGGCCTGCAGACAGGCTGCTTTACGGGTTTCCCCCTACAGCTATGATCCCGGCCGTGCTGGCCCGTGTGAGGTCACAGTCTGTCGCTGATATTATTAGCCGCTCGATGGTTGACCCAAACTATGGGCGGCGGATAAATAGAGCTTGGTGGTGGGGGAGCCTTGGCTGCTCCCATTGCGCCCAGACTTACTGTCCCAGGCAAACGGCGAGAACCCCTGAAAGGTTGATGTTGACCACTGACTGGGTACACCCCAGGGTGGTCGCCACTATTCAGAGCGCTGGAGCAACGTCCACTAGGTCTCTGTGTGACCTGAGATGACGCGTGTTCGAGTCCTGGTATGAGGAGTGTAATTTGGTGTTGTTCCAATGCAACCTGGGGAATATCCTATTATTCCTCCAGGGGCTACTGGACAACGGCAGAGCCTTTTCCACAGTCGAACGTTCACCTGGCAGCCTTGACGGCTTGCCATGTCGGCTTTAAGGGACAGACTGTTGATGCTCACCCGCTCGTGTCTTGCTTCATGAGAGGTGTACGCAGGCTGTGCCCGGTGTCTAAACCACTCACTCCCTCCTGGGAGCTCGGGTTGGGTTCTGGATCCACGGATCACGGATCCACGGATCAGTAGTTTGTCTGTTTTGCTCACCTTTCCATGGGAAGGCGCTGTCCAAAATCAGACTGGCTAAGTGTTTAGTGCAGGCTATTCAGTTAGCCTATGGCGCTATAGGACGCGCATCGCCTATGGCTTTATGCGCACATTCCACTCGCGGAATTGCTTCCTCGTGGGCACTTTCCAAGGGTGTGTCCGTCTCGGACATCTGTGCTGCGGCTAGCTGGGCTACGCCTCACACCTTTGTATCTTGGTAAAGATTGGGTGTGACGGCGCCCTCTCTGGCGCAGGTGGTGCTTAGTGTGGGCGGTCAGGAGTGAAGGATGGTGAAACGATACAAGGCAATACTAAATGTAAAATAGAACATTGGTATATGATGAAAAACATCAAAAAGTTGAAAATGGGAAAACTAACCCTTTAAGAACTAACTAACTTAATATCCTTAATTCCTTATGATGCGCGAGGCAAAGAATGTAATCTTTTTTTAGGCATAATGCAACCGATCACTGAAAGTGGGCCTGATAGGCAACACTGCTACAGACTGCAAGAGTGGACCAGTTTGAAAAATTACAATGACCTTCCCCTGGAAAAGCACAGTGTGTGAAAAATTTTATTTGAATGAAAATGTATTTTAATCTTGGCAGGCTAAAATATCACAGATTCATGTGTACAGTATAGGCTCAATTATTTGTATAAAAGAAAAATGGGAAGAGGAAGGGGGCCCACAGATACGGCTTTGTATAGGGCCATCATTTTGTGCTACACCCCTGTCAATGTCTAAACATTATAGTGCACTATCAGTCTGCAAAGTAATGTGTGGTCTCATAAATATGTTTATGAATTTAGTATTATATCAGTAGTATAAGTATAAGTATAAGTAGTTTTGGTTTGACAAAATGTTTTTTTTGCTATATTTTCAATGTAAATCATGCTAATATTATTGTATCCATTCAGTCTCAATCTTCCCTCATGCTGTGGGAAGTCACTGATGCCCAATCTGAAAATAAAGATATGAAAGATGAAATTGAGCCTGAAGAAATGGTGGTGGTACAACCAACTTTACAGTGGCAGACCCTTAAATCAGGTAGCTGCTCTGTGAGTGTTTGTGTTTGTAATCAGGTGTGTATTCATGTACTTTCTTTACCTTACTTATGACTGCAGTCCATGGAAATTGTTATTTGTTTAGGTGAGGCAGTACCAGCGGGATCACATGTCAGACTCAATTTACAAACAGGACAGAGGGAGGTGCGACAAGGAGAGGAACAGGTCAAGTACTGGACTAATGTAAACAGGTACTGTATGTGGACCAAAATTTCAAGCTCATTCAATTTTGAAGGGGGGCATCTCCAGCATCTCACAGGTTAAAAACAGCCAAGTCATTCAAGAAGGATCGCTTTGTTGTCATTCCAACCATATACTATGCAGCTACACTTACCTTTTTACTCTTAATTTGATTTCCCCATCATTTAGGGGCGGGCTTAGACAGAAAGGAAGCCCCCAGGATAAGTCTCTTTCTGCTAAGCAGCTCAAGCATGCTCTGAGGAAGATGACGGAAGAAGCGCAGTCAGAGAGCAACATAATAAAGGAGCAGGACAAGGTTACGTGAATTAAGTGGAATCCATAATATTTCATATTTACGATCCTCTCCATGTATATATCTGCTATCTTTTATAGCTGATAATCGTTTAAAGATTTTAATGGGGCAGTTTAGTGTTATACTAGTTAGTTGAGATTACGCAACAATAAAACTAAATGTAAATATTCTCAATTTTATAGTATTCTCAGTTTAAATCTGGTCTTGCCATGTGATTTTATCTGCCTAAACAAACTAAAAAGACTGAAACATAACTTGTTTATTATCTAATTAAATAATAAAATATGAAATTGTGTATCAGCCTTAGCCTATGTGAGCAATAACTGCAGCTCACAAACAGCAGCACTTGCATGGTTGTCATGACTTCTTACGTTTTTTGCAAAATAGATAAAAATATATCTCTTAAGCTGTTCTTGGGGGGGAAAAAGTGCTTGTGATGGAGGATAGATATTCAAATCAGTGTTATAGGTAAATGCAGTATGGAGCTTGATTTCTCTGGCCTACTCGGAGGGTATCAAGTCATGCGGTATCAAATTCTTTGTAGGAGTGACTCGCTGTGCATATAGACCGATAGGCCACGTTCACCTACGGTTAAATAAGGGTGTGAGTGATCTTTTGAATGCTTAACACTAGAACCGCCAATAATGCGGCACCTCCTAGAACCACCAAGAGGTCATTTTGAACTCGCACCACTCCAGTCTTTAATATTGCAAATTAGAAATCAGTTAGTGGAATAGTTGGTCACCTTTTCCAAATTGGAAGTCAAAATTGAAACAACATAATGAAATAACATGTTATCTTCTAAATTTTATACATTTTGCCACATTAGGCTTTATTTTATTTTAGGCTGACGATTTGTAAATGCTCGTTTAATCATTAAAAAGTTAATCAACTTTGAGCTATGAAATGCATACAAATGGCATGTGTCATACCTCAATAGTAGCCTAATAGTAATAATGAAATAATTTTAGAAGACATGAGACTGATAATCCGCACAGAATTAGGTAATATAGGCGTAGGCTAACAAGCAAAAATCCAATATTCTTCTCTGCGCACAGCCTATTAGCAATCAGCACAAACAGTGTATACTTTGACGGTGCACACACAGGTCATCGGCACTTGACGCATTATTTATGCGTTTTGTTTTTTTATTGCACTGACGTTTCATGACACACTACCTTCTCTTCTCCTGAGGCTGCTCTGTTGCAAGGGGCAATTGCACAGTCTGGGTTGCTTTTTTGTTTTCATGTGCTCACTTCGCAACTCCTAGCACAAGTCCAGCATGAAGTCTCGCCTAGCGATGTTCTCTTTGGTTCAGCTCCGGCAAAGGAAGCATGCGTTGATGCCAGCCAGGTCCAGCATGTTATAATTAATAACAATAATTGATTGGATTTAGTTTTTAGCGCTTGTCTCAAGAGTCAGCGATTTACAAATTTTTGTGTGTACCTAATTGGCAACCAATGTACTGGGAACACAAAGATAAGGTGCACATCTAAAACTCCAAACTATTCCTACAGAGTGTTTTTTCTTTGTTTTTGTGCATGCGTCTAACTTGTATTCACTGTACTGTAAATGTTTACAGGATTCAATAAAAACACAGTTTCGTCCATTGGAGGAGTTGAAGAAAGACATAGCCCAATTAGATCTGCTGATTGAAACTGATGCTCAGGTTATGACTAAACTGTTGGCCGGCTTGAACAGCTCTATCAGCACTTTGGAACAGAAAGTCAAAGCCCTGCTGGAGCTGGAGTACCTAGTACATCAGGTATGTTTCGATTCATATTATCTACTTCTTGTAGATAGACAGAGAAGGGCAAATACACTTTATTTCAGAGATGCTGCTGAGCTATGATCAAATAGTGGCAACATCGATTTCCATAACTCAACTTGAACCAAAAACAGTAAGTTTGAGTAGCAGTCATTAGTTTGCTAATGATCAGGGGAAAAAATCTGCTTATTTTGTTAACAAATGGTTTTCATTAACAAATATGAGTTTGGGTGTCATAGAACTGCATAGTCTTGCCACTTTTTTAGAAACATAGTGATTCGTCTCATACTAACTTATAATAACTTTGAAAGATTATTATGCACTATGTAATATACAGATATAACCAATGCACATGGTGCAATTTTCCAAGTTGCAGTGGTGCAATCAGTCAATTAACCTCCCTTTAACAGCCTGGTCTCTACATTCTCCTGTTTTCTACCAGGTAGGGCCAAGTTGCATGTGAAGGCTTTAATTAGTATTGGTTTATACAAAGTCAATCAACATGTTGGTCACCAAATGTCAAAACACAAAGTCAACATTATATTGTCCGCAAATTTTGCCAGAGTTAGAGTACGCTGCGTTACTTTTAATTGTAAACCCAGCAGGTTTACGTTTTCATTATCGGCAGTTTATGGCACAATCAATTGCCTTCTACGCTGTAAATTTTAACTTAAATAAATATGTATCTTTGCAACATACACGCATGACTGCAGTTGTGCTACGATTTGCGATCATTATGTGATGCGTCAGTATGATGCAATCATGTACTGTTATCGTAAAGTTTTATTATGTGATGCGTCAGTGATGACGCACACATTGTTATTGGGAAGTCATATGCTTCTTCTTTTTATTATTATTAGGCTGATGTTTGGCGCCCTAACTACGCCCGCAGTTGTGACCCTATCGATTCCATTCCCATGCCAACAGGTCTTGTGTTATGGTGTGCAGTGCGCTTGCATGTAGCTAAGTGATCGGATCACGTGCTATATTTTTAATTATTATCTTTAATCAGTTTTTGCTAGTGCCAGGGAAACAAAGAAATCTTCATAATAAAAAAATAATCAAACTGTTTTGAATAGGGATGTTAATCTTCATTAAGAATTTGATCGATCAAGAGATTGAAATTAAATTATTAAATTGAACAGTTGAAATTCACGACGCGTGTATTCGTATCACATATGTGCTCTGTGCCTTTAAGAAGCATTTGTTTGAGTGATTTCATCACATTGCTGCTAGGAGACGCTAGTTTGTTGTTAGAGCTAAAGACAATCTCTGCCTGATTTACATTGTGTTGATAAGTGTATTGGAAGTACACATGCTTTTTCAGTTTTAACCTACCTCCAGTGACTCAATAAATGGAGTTGAACAGTCCCTCTTCTTCAGTGTGGTTATTGAATAAGGAGTTATCAGTCTGCCAACTTATGCAGGGTGCATAAGGGTGAAAATGTAAATTATCGAGGCGTATGCGGGATGTTAACTTCAAATCGAAGAGGGTGAGCTGTTCATCTATGAAACGAGCTAAAACAAATTCCAGTGTGGGAACATTTCACGCACAAAAATTATAAAATGCATTGCCACCTCTGTGATGCTGTTCTAACTCAGTCCCTTGACGTTACCTATGCAATGTAACAATCAGCAGCAGGCTTTATTGTAAACTGTCTGTCTGTCTGTCTGTTTGTCTGTCTATCTGAAAATTTGCAACCCTCTCTTATACTATTAGAATTTTTTAATTCCGTTCACACCACTGTATATAGCTATATATGTGTATAACTATATATGTGTATATATATATATATATATATATATATATATATATATATATATATATATATATATATATATATATATATATATATATATATATATATATATATATATATATGTATATGTTTATAACTACACTGCTCAAAAGAAAAAATTAAAGGAAATTAAAGGAACACTTTAATCAGAGTATTGCATCAAGTCAATTCAACTTCCGGGATATTGATCTGGTCGGTTAAGTAGTAGAGCGGGTTGTTAATCAGTTTCAGCTGCTTTGGTGTTACTGAAATTAACAACAGGTGCACTAGAGGGGCAACAATGAGACGACCACCAAAACAGGAATGGTTTCCAGGTGGAGGCCACTGACATTTTTTCCCCCCTCATCTTTTCTGACTGTTTTTCACTAGTTTTGCATTTGGCTAGGGTCAGTGTCACTACTGGTAGCATGAGGCGATACTTGGACCCTACAGAGGTTGCACAGGCAGTCGAACTCCTCCAGGATGGCACATCAGTACGTGCCATTGCCAGAAGGCTTGCTGTGTCTCCCAGCACAGTCTCAAGAGCATGGAGGGGATTCCAGGAGACAGGCAGTTACTCTAGGAGAGCTGGACAGGGCTGTAGAAGGTCCTTAACCCATCAGCAGGACCAGTATCTGCTCTTTTGTGCAAGGAGGAACAGGATGAGCACTGCCAGAGCCCTACAAAATGACCTCCAGCAGGCCACTGGTGTGAATGTCTCTGAGTAAACAATCAGAAACAGACTTCATGAGGGTGGCCTGAGGGCCCAACGTCCTCTAGTGGGCCCTGTGCTCACTGCCCGGCACCGTGGAGCTCGACTGGCATTTGCCATAGAACACCAGAATTGGCAGGTCCGCCACTGGTGCCCTGTGCTTTTCACAGATGAGAGCAGGTTCACCCTGAGCACATGTGACAGACATGAAAAGGTCTGCAGAAGCCGTGGAGAACGTTATGCTGCCTGTAATATCATTCAGCATGACCGGTTTGGTGGTGGGCCAGTGATGGTCTGGGGAGGCATATCCATGGAGGAACACACAGACTTCCACAGGCAAGACAACGGCACCCTGACTGCCATTAGGTATTGGGATGAAATCCTTGGACCCATTGACAGACCCTACGCTGGTGCAGTGGGTCCTGGGTTCTTCCTGGTGCACGACAATGCCCGGCCTCATGTGGCAAGAGTATGCAGGCAGTTCCTGGAAGATGAAGGAATTGATACCATTGACTGGCCCCCACGCTCGCCTTACCTAAATCCAATAGAACACCTCTGGGACATTATGTTTCGGTCCATCCGATGCCGCCAGGTTGCACCTCAAGACTGTCCAGGAGCTCAGTGATGCCCTGGTCCAGATCTGGGAGGAGATACCACAGGACACCATCTGTCGTCTCATTAGGAGCATGCCCTGACATTGTCAGGGATGCATACAAGCACGTGGGGGCAATACATAGTACTGAGTACCATTTTGAGTTGCTGCAATGGAATTTCAGCAAAATGGACTAGCCTGCCGCATAATTTTTTCACTTATTTTCGGGGTGTCTTTGAATTCAGCCCTCTGTAGGTTCATAATTTTCATTTCCATCTAACGATGTGGCATCCTTTCGTTCCTAACACATTACCCAGTCCATATCAGTATAGATATCCAGCATGATTTTTTTCCCTATTGAGATCTGATGTGTTTTCAAAGTGTTCCTTTTATTTTTTTGAGCAGTGTATATAGCCACATCCAGTTATTATCAACTGCGTGTAATCAGCAAAATAAGAGGTTTCTATGATATGGTAAATTAATTAAACCTAGAACTACGATCTCCATCTGCAGGAAGTAGGAAAAACCGCGAATTGCTGCGCTGACAATAGCTTAGCAAAAAAATGCCGTTGAAAAAGAGAAAGGTTGACATGGAATGTAGGGTAATCCAAGAAAGATGGAAAGAGCAGTGTTTCTTCTAGGAGGTACATGGTAAACCTATATGGCTTATTTTCTCACAAGTGGCTGTAGCAAAGGAGTATAACCTCAGACGGCACTATGAGACCCATGCAGAAAATAATGCCAAGTACACATGGCAACTCCGAAATTAAAAGGTGAATGAGGTAGCAAAAAAAATCATCATCATCATCTTCATCCGCTTTGTCTGGGGTCGGGCCGCGGAGGTAGCAGTTCCAGCAAGGCATCCCAAACTTCCCTTTCCCGGGCCACATTAACCAGCTCTGACTGGGGGATTCCAAGTCGTTCCCAGGCCAGTGTGGAGATATAATCCCTCCACCTGGTCCTAGGTCTGCCCCGCGGCCTCCGCCCAGCTGGACTTGCCTGGAACACCTCCCTAGGGAGGCGGCCAGGTGGCATCCTTACTAGATGCCCGAACCACCTCAACTGGATCCTTTCTACGCAAAGAAGCAGCGGCTCTACTCCGAGTCCCTCACGAATGGCTGCACTTCTCACCCTATCCCTAAGGGAGATGCCAGCCACCCTCCGGAGGAAACTAATTTCCGCCGCTTGTATCCGCGATCTCGTTCTTTCGGTCATGACCCACCCTTCATGACCATAGGTGAGAGTAGG
The DNA here is from genome assembly GCA_026901105.3 of Galaxias olidus. Lineage (NCBI taxonomy): Eukaryota > Metazoa > Chordata > Actinopteri > Galaxiiformes > Galaxiidae > Galaxias > Galaxias olidus. The sequence goes on from JAPMUY010009294.1 coordinate 48,632, forward strand.
AACGAAGATAGACCGGTAGATTGAGAGCTTTACCTTCTGGCTCAGCTCTCTCTTCGTCACAACGGTGCCATAAAGCGACTGCAACACCGCACCCGCTGCTCCAATTCTCCGGCCCATCTCTCGTTCCATTTTCCCCTCACTCGAGAACAAGACCCCGAGATACTTGAACTCCTTCACTTGGGGTAAAGATTCATTCCCTACTTGGAGTAGACAATCCATTGATTTCCTGCTGAGAAGAATGGCCTCAGATTTGGAGGTGCTGATCCTCATCCCAGCCGCTTCACACTCGGCTGCGAACCGATCCAATGAGTGCTGCAGGTTGCAGACCGATGATGCCATCAGGACCACATCATCTGCAAAAAGCAGTGATGCAGTCCTCTGACCACCAAACCCGCAGCCCCCCTCCCCCGTGGCTACGCCGTGAGATCCTGTCCATGAATACCACAAACAGGATAGGTGACAAAACGCAGCCTTGGAGGAGGCCAACCCTCACCGGAAACGAGTCCGACTTACTGCCGAAGACCCGGACACAGCTCTCGCTTTGGGAGTACAGAGATTGGATGGCCCTAAGTAGAGACCCCCTCACCCCATACTCTCGCAGCACCTCCCACAGTATCTCTCGGGGAACCAGATCATACGCCTTCTCCAAATCCACAAAACACGTGTAGGCCAGATTGGCATACTCCCAGGCCCCCTCAAAGATCCTCGCGAGGGTAAAAAGCTGGTCCGTTGTTCCACGACCAGGCCGGAAACCGCATTGTTCCTCCTCAATCCGAGGTTCGACTATCGGTCGAACCCTCCTTTCCAGCACCCTGGAGTATACTTTCCCGGGGAGGCTGAGTAATGTGATGCCTCTGTAGTTGGCACACACTCTCCGGTCCCCCTTTTTGAACAGGGGAACCACCACCCCGGTCTGCCACTCCTTAGGTACTGTCCCCGACTTCCACGCAATGTTGATAAGACGTGTCATCCATGACAGTCCCTCAACACCCAGAGCCTTCAGCATATCTGGGCGGATCTCATCAACCCCTGGGGCTTTGCCACTGTGGAGTTGTTTGACTACCTCAGTGACATCCGCCAGGGAGATTGATGCTGATCCCCCATCATCCTCCAGCTCTGTCTACTATAGAGAGTGGGTTTGTCGGGTTCAGGAGTTCCTCAAAGTTTTCCTTCCACCTCCCAATCACCTTGTCAGTTGAGGTCAACAACGTCCCATCCTTACAGCTTGGATGGTTCCCTGCTTTCCCCTCCTGAGGTGTTGGATGGTCTTCCAGAACCGCTTTGGTGCCAGCCGAAAGTCCTTCTCCATGGTTTTTCCGAACTCCTCCCACACCCGCTGCTTTGCCTCTGCCACGGCCGAGGCTGCAGTCCTTCGGGCCTGTCGGTACCTTGCAACTGCCTCCGGAGTCTCCCGGGATAGCATATCCCGGAAGGCCTCCTTCTTCAATCGGACGGCTCCCCTGACCACCGGTGTCCACCAGGATGTTCGAGGGTTACCACCCCTTGAGGCACCAAAGACCTTGAGACCACAGCTCTCAGACGCAGCTTTAGCAATGGAGGCTTTGAACATCGCCCACTCCGGTTCAGTGCCCCCAGCCTCCACAGGGATGCCAGAGAAGCCCCGCCGGAGGTGTGAGTCTGACTCCTCCAGACGTTCCCAGTTCACCCGCACTACATGTTTGGGCTTACCAGGTCTGTCCAGAGGCTTCCCCCGCCACCTGTCCCAACTCACCACCAGATGGTGATCAGTTGACAGCTCTGCTCCCCTCTTCACCCGAGTGTCCAAAACATATGGCCTCAGGTCCGATGATACGATAACAAAATCGATCATCGACCTTCTGCCTAGGGTGCTCTGGTACCAGGTACACTTATGAGCATCCTTATGTTCGAACATGGTGTTTGTTATGGCCATTCCATGACTAGCACAGAAGTCCAATAACAAGCCACCACTCAGGTTCAGATCAGGGAGGCCGTTCCTCCCAATCACGCCTCTCCAAGTGTCTCCATCATTACCCACATATGCGTTGAAGTCCCCCAGCAAGACTACAGAGTCCCCCTCAGGAGCCCCATACAAGGCTCCATCCAGGGTCTCCAAAAAGGCCGAATACTCCGAACTGCTGTTCGGTGCATAGGCACAGACAACAGTCAGAGTTTTCCCCCATGACCCGCAGGCGTAGGGAGGCGACCCTCTCGTCCACTGGGGTGAACTCCAACATAGAGGCACTTAGCCGGGGACTTGTGAGTGTCCCCACACCAGCCTTGCGCCTCTCACCCTGGGGAACTCCGGAGAAGAATAGAGTCCAACCCCTATCCAGGAGTGAGGTTCCAGAGCCGGGTTGGGTTGCTTTTTCGGGCTATGCCCGGCCGGGCTCCGTGGCAAGCCCGGCCACCAGGCGCTCGCTGACTGGTCCTCCTCCTGGGCCTGGCTCCAGAAGGGGACCCTGGGCTTCCTCCGGGCCGGGTATTATCCTCTCTTATAGTTCTATCCATGAGGGTTTTTGAACCATTATTTGTCCGGCCCCTCGCCCGAGACCAGTTGGTTAAAAATATTAATTAAAGATATAACATGTGAACCAATCACTTAGCTCTATACACACGCGCACTAGATGGTACTATGTCAGACATGTCGGCACAAGAATGGAATCGATAGACTCAAAACTGCGGTGTAGTTAGGCGGTCAAAAATTGACCTAATAAGTAGAAAAAGAACATGATTTTGCAATTTCAATACGTGAGCGTCATCACTGACGCATCACACAATTAGTGGTGGTGGTTGGGTTAGGCATGTAGATAACTGCAATGTTGGACTCATTTCAAATATGGCCTACATGTTGACAGGAAGGACAGACAGTTTTTACTTTAATACAGTAATTTCCCCTTTCGCATGAAATCTCCGCCCAAATGTCTACATGGTTTACCTATCATGTTCCAAAACCAACCCAAAAAGATAATTCTTTAATTAAGAGGGCTACTGTAAACACCTATTATATAACTTGCTCCATACAAGTTCATATCTAACAAGACTGAACGATGAGCGCTACAACCATACAGATGGAACATGCTAGTGTTTGAGTGTTTTAATTATATTCTATTTTTTACTGTTATTTTTATTGTAAGCAGTTATTTCAATAACACTCACTTCTTGATTTGCTACATTGCTAGTGAACATGAAACACCACGCAATTGTTGTTCATTATAGAAGGAGAGGGGAAGCGTCTATACATGGCTAGGTGCTAATGCTAACTAGAAACTAGCTAACTCACTATGGAATAATTAGCAAAACGGTCACGCCTTCACATATACTCACAGGCGCATTCGTTCAGATGTCCTGAACTGTTGGCGCAGTGTTTTTGTTATTTATGAGTTAGCTATCCCACTTTTGACGCCCCTAATGAAGGACCAAGATGAATCATACCCTTGTGTATACTGCCGAATCATACCCTGGTGTATGCTGTAGGGATGGGTATTTTAGGCCATATCACTTCGAATATTCTGTCAAAAATATTTCGGTTAATCAAATAACCGAAATAAAAAGATTATAGGAAAAACAAATCTATATAAACATTTTTTTCCCTGCGCTATAGCACACTTGTAATGTAGCCTGAAGGGCTTCCGTGATCTGGCCTTTGCTAAATAAACATATTTATTTTCCAATTTCTGAACATTTCTTACTCTGATGCAGTTGGACAGATTTTCTTTGATTTCTGAGTGGAGAATCGACGCAATAAAGCGCATGTGTTTGTATCAGTGATCCAGCGCACTAGCATAGAGCGCTCTTGTGCCTTCAGTTGGCGCGCTGCCTGCAAGTTTAAACTTCTTGATGTGGAAAGCAGGGAAAATGTATCTAATGCATTGAAATTGTGCTTTTTCTTTTAACTTTTTACATATTTCATGCTTTTTCTTTCTACTTTTTACATATTTCATGCTTTTTCTTTCTACTTTTTACATATTTCAATGGCATTGCTGTACATGTTATAAACAGTATGTAATCAAAATATGAATAATATTTCAATTAACTTTAGACAAAAATATAAATCAATAACTGCAGCTATATTCGAATACCCACATCATTTTGAATAATCGAATACTCTAATAACCGTGCCCATCCCTAGTATACTACCATCTAGTGACCGCAAGTGAGCGACATTCTAATGATCATAGCAGCAGCAACCACAACGGAAAGAGCATTTGAGATTAGGCCTATATCTGTAATACTTTTTTTATTAACTGTTAAAGTAAAGGATTTTCAAGTTAGAAAATACTCTTTTTGGACGCTAACTTTGAATTGGCAAGAGCTTTATAGCCTATATATTAACACTTGGGCTATATGTTTTAAAACCAAGTGTTAATTTTGAATGATCTAAACGACTGCTGACAAAAACTTTATATCTGTGTCCACTCCAGCACTTTTACAACGCTATATGCAGCGCAATTATCCCAACTTCAGCGTTATAGAGTGCTTAACATCGAGATAACCATGAACATAAACTGCTCGGAGCAGTTTAGAGATGCAGCGTAAATTGCTATGACAACATACCTTGGGTAAAACGTACCCACCTTTTATAGTATGGGTTAATCGGGAAGTTGCCCCCGATGTCACAAAGTTACTCCCGAACTTACTGGGGTAAGCCAATTACCTCGCTTCGTAGTATAGGCCTTAGGTCTCAGTCGGTTAACCCTGTATAAATAAAATAAATAATAATAATAATATGTATATGTATTATGTATGTATATACATGTAAGTGTGTGTGTATATATATATGTATATATATATATGTGTGTGTGTGTGTGTAAATAAATATAAATACATTTAATTAAGAAATATATATACAAATATATATAAAAATAAATATATGTGTGTGTGTGTGTGTGTGTGTATATGTTGGTTTATGTATACTGTATATGTGTGTATATATATATACAGTTAGGGCCAAAAATATTTGGACAGTGACACAAGTTTTGTTATTTGAGCTGTTTACGAAAACATATTCAGGATACAATTATATAATCAATATGGGCTTAAAGTGCAGACTCTCAGCTGTAATTTGAGAGTATTCACATCCAAATTGGAGCAAGGGTTTAGGAATTACAGCTCTTTAATACGTAGCCGCCTCTTTTTCAAGGGACCAAAAGTAATTGGACAATTGACTCAGAAGGCTGCAAAAAAAAAATAACAACGCTGCATGGGCTCTTCCCTCATTAACCTGTCATCAATTAAGCAGTTAAAAGGTCTGGAGTTGATTCCAGGTGTGGCGTTTGCATTTGGAAGCTGTCGCTGTGAACACACAACATGCGGTCAAAGGAGCTCTCAATGGAGGTGAAACAGACCATCCTGAGGCTGAAAAAAAAGAAGAAATCCATCAGAGAGATAGCAGAAATGTTAGGAGTGGCCAAATCAACAGTTTGGTACATTCTGAGAAAAAAAGAGTGCACTGGTGAGCTTGGGAACTCAAAAAGGCCTGGACGTCCACGGAAGACAACAGTGGTGGATGATCGCAGAATCCTTTCCATGGTGAAGAAAAACCCCTTCACAACATCCACTCAAGTGAAGAACACTCTCCAGGAAGTAGGTGTATCAGTATCTAAGTCTACCATAAAGAGAAGACTTCATGAGAGTAAATACAAAGGATTCACCACAAGGTGCAAACCATTAATCAGCCTCAAAAATAGAAAGGCCAGAATTGACTTTGCCAAAAAACACCTGAAGAAGCCAACCCAGTTCTGGAACAGCATTCTTTGGACAGATGAGACTAAGATCAACCTGTACCAGAATGATGGGAAGAAGAAAGTTTGGAGGAGAATTGGAACAGCTCATGATCCAAAGCACACCACATCTTCTGTAAAACATGGTGGAGGCAGTGTGATGGCATGGGCATGCATGGCTTCCAATGGCACTGGGTCACTTGTGTTTATTGATGATGTGACAAAAGACAGAAGCAGCCGGATGAATTCTGAAGTGTATAGGGATATTCTTTCTGCTCAGATTCAGCCAAATGCAGCAAAGTTGATTGGATGGCGCTTCACAGTACAGATGGACAATGACCCAAAACATACTGCAAAAGCAACCCAGGAGTTTTTTAAAGCAAAGAAGTGGAATATTCTGCAATGGCCGAGTCAATCACCAGATCTCAACCCAATCGAGCATGCATTTCACTTGCTCAAGACAAAACTTAAGGCAGAAAGACCCACAAACAAGCAACAACTGAAGACCGCTGCAGTAAAGGCCTGGCAAAGCATCACAAAGGAGGAAACCCAGCGTTTGGTGATGTCCATGGGTTCCAGACTTCAGGCAGTCATTGCCTGCAAAGGATTCTCAACAAAATATTGAAAAGTAACATTTTACTTGGGGTTATGTTTATTTGTCCAATTACTTTTGAGCCCCTGAAATGAGGAGCGTTTGTATAAAAATAGCTACAATTCCTACATGTTTAATCATATATTTTTGTTCAACCCCTTGAATTAAACCTTAAAGTCTGCACTTCAATTTCGTTGTAGTTGTTTCATTTCAAATCCAATGTGGTGGCATGCAGAGCCCAAATCATGAAGATTGTGTCACTGTCCAAATATTTTTGGGCCTAACTGTATGTACAAACACGTGTTTATAACACGTTTACACACGTGTAAATATATACACGGATATGTATGTATATTGGCCCTGGTTTGACCCTGCCTGCCCACTCCGTTAGTCTATCGCCTGTTTCCTATTTATTATCTTCTAGCCGTGCTCTACTGACTATTAGTCTTATGCATGTACAACTGAATTTACTCTGCTGTTCCTTCTCGTCTTTCAGGTGGACAATGCCCAGAACTTCGTGTCCATGGGAGGGATGAAGTTAGTGCTGAAGTCCCTCAACAGCTCTGAACACAAGCTGCATGAGACAGCTGCCTTTGTCATGGGCTCTGCTTTAGCCAGGTATTGTGTGTGTGTGTGTGTGTGTGTGTGTGTGTGTGTGTGTGTGTGTGTGTGTGTGTGTGTGTGTGTGTGTGTGTGTGTGTGTGTGTGTGTGTGTGTGTGTGTGTGTGTGTGTGTGTGTGTGTGTGTGTGTGTGTATGACTGTGTCTCTATGCATAGACTTGACTGCACGAGTGACACTTTTTGTGTACAATGACATAATGTCTTTTGAAGCACCAGACACTGAATGAAGAGAATAAATCAACGACAGCAACTGACTTGCTTCTGTTATATGTGTGGAGTAACCCGATGATACAGGTGGAAGCTATAGAGAGCGGTGTACTCCAGAGGCTGTTGACCTTACTAGCCACTCCGCAACCTATGAGTGTCAAGAAGAAGGCAAGTTTTTCCATACAGATAACCTATACTTTGAGTTCATATAAGTTTAATGGTTGCTATGGCGGCCTTGCAGGGTAACCACAGTGTAGTTCATATTATTTCATTTTTTCATAGATTTACAGTTTTTTTGCACGTGTACATTTTTTATAGATGACGTTAGCTAATGTTTTATTCATCAAGTGGAATATTTTTTCTAACTTTATAACGTTGATTGTTTGAAACACGCGTCAAGCTGCTAGCTGGCTAGCCTGGTTGAATGAGACGGTGCGTACAGTGATGGACAAATCACGATAGTAGGCATTTGGGTCAGTCTTAGTATAACGATGCCATTGTTTGCTGGTGGAGCCTGCTTGCTTTGCATTGTATGTTGGGCTGCAACAGCAAATTGATTAAATTGACAAAAATCTATTATAAAACTAGAAAATGCATTTCCCAGAACAAATGCGATTGGATGCGTCGCAGTATTTAGACTGACCGCCTTAGCGTGCAAAACCTGCCCCTGCAGCACAAGTGGACTGCAGTCCAGACCCTGTTTGGTGACAGGGTTGCTTATTGGTGCTAGATTGTTAGTACCACTTCATTATAATCTAATGGCAGACATATACGATGACTTATTACTATTGTTTGGTTTTATATAAGTTGGGCTTTCACTGACAATGCATTCAATATAACTCTGCCACAGTTCAAGCTCGAGCACTAAGGATTGGGTTTAAATCATCAAATATGCGCAATTTGCCGCAATTTGGGAGGTAGTCATTAATGAGTACAGTGTTCATAGTCACGGTTGCCCCCCGAAAAAAGATTTTCACGTACCTCACTGTAATTAGGTTCTACTCTACCATACATACGTAAAAGCGATTTGAGAGGTAAACATTAATGAGTGGCGTTCATAGAACCCCCCCTCCCAAAACAAAAACCCTCATTGGATATTATGCAAATTTATAACTTCAATACCCAACAAGGACAGCTGTAATGATGACTACGTTCCTTGACTTGGGTTATTGTGTTGGACCTTTTAGCATTAACTCCTAGGTTAAATTATTTATTGATACCTTCACTTTATGAAGGTTTATCAAGCCCTTAAATGAATAAAATAAGCCTATGCCAATTTTGGCTGATCATCAATCTCCAAATGGATCCATTCCGCTTTCATTGCGTGACAACATCCAACTCTTAGAAAATCCATACCAGGTTTTGCTCGTTACCTTGCCGTGGCAGACGATTGTCTTGGCTCCAGACTGCATTTACTAGCTAGATTTCTTTCATAAGCACGTTTCTCTATCAGCAAGCATGCTCACATTGTTTTGTTTAGAATGCTAGAGTAGTGGTCATAAATGTACATGCATAGTGAATCCAACTTGGTAATCTAAACATTAAATATTCAAGTAGCAGATGTTTGGCGGGAAGCCAAATTTAATAAATTTTCTTAACGTTTAGGAGGATCATTAGTTCTTACAATTGAGAAATGTACCTTAATATAGGCTATAGGCCTACAGAAGTGTGCTATTTCTCAAATCCTTACAGTAAACAAATTGTCGCAAAAGGCATGCAACTGCAAATAGTGAGACATGGTAGACTCATTCATTGTCAAACGTGACTGCAGCAGGTCTGCATTAACGTTAGCTGTTAGCTAGCGCACCTTTTCGGAAATTTTTACCGTTATAAAGAAAGAATTTGTGACAAAATAGTTATGTCAGTTAGGTGATATAAAGTGTTATATCACAAATATAAGTTACCTTCTCTTGAAAAATCTCCCCAGATTTCAGCAGTGTTCTATTCTGAAATCCTTACACTGTAAGTTACAGTAAACAAATTGTCACCAAAGCAAAGGCTTGTAGACCAACCTGACTGTCCTAATGAAGGCAGTACTTTTATTTTGCTCATCATGAGGCTCATGAACAGCCATCCACATATTGTCAAAAATGTCCTACCCCTAGCCATGAATTTCCCAGTTTGTGCTCCAGTCTCCAATGATGTCCTTCATTGCAGCAGCGTGTATCCATGGCTAGTGCTAATGCTAACTGGAAACTAGCTAACTCACAACAGATAAATGATGCGCGGTGCCACCGATTACTCAGGCACATTTGTACAGATGACCTGAACTGTCAGCGCGGTGTTTTGTTATTTATGAGTTAACTTCTCCACTTCTGACACCATGTTTTGATGTCACATAACAAGGAGTCACTGATTCATTCAACAGCGTAATAACCAAGACAGTTGGTACAAACATAACAACATGCAAATACATAACATCAATGCTAGATGGCGGTATATGACCGTGAAAACTCTCCCAGTCAAAACCCTCTCCCTAGTCATTTCAATGGGACAAAAACCGATTGAAAATAATAATTAAAAATATAACACGTGAACTGATCACTTAGCTGTATGTAAACGCAATGGACTGCAATATCCAAGACATGTGGGCACTAGAATGGAATCGATTGGGTCAAAACGGAAGGCGTAGTAAAGGCGCCAAAAATAGGCCTAATAATAATAATGACTGCGATAACAAGATGTGTGCGTTTTAGATGCATCACATAATTAGTTGTCAACGAATTTCATTATTGATTCATTGGCTCTGTGTGCGCACGGTTTGTCACAGAGCTGGCTATGTCAATTTCAGAAAATGAAAAAGTTAATTTTATCTATTAGCAGGTTTTGGTCTTGATCTGGCTTGAATATTGCGTGACATTTGACTAACGTCCGTAGTAGAGCAGAGGGATAGCTAACGCTAATCTAGCAAGCTAATTAACATTACCCAATCCAGCTTGAATGGTCTGTTAATATTAGGTCTAATAATAAGTAAAATTTACTTAAATATTCCATGACCAGTGTATTTAACTAGCTGGCTGACGTCCGTGGTAGAGCAGAGGAGGAATAGCCAACGTTAATCTAGCAAGCTAATTAACACTACCTGAGCTTGAATGTTCTATGAAGTCGAATTTACTTCAATTTTGCATGATAAGTGTATTTAAGTAACTAGCTGGCCAACGTCAGTGGTAGAGCAGAGAAGGGATAGTTAACATTAGTCTAGCAAGCTAATTAAAGACCCCCTCCAGTGAAAATCAAGATTTTAACATTGTTCATATGTCCTTGTGCTGTTTTTCATGTTTTACAAGACAAATCAAGGGCAAAATAAGCAGCCAACGCCATGGCTGAGCATTTCTGCTTTGAAACTGCAGTGCACCAAGGACGCTCTCAAACGGGCGAGTTTAGACAAGCCAGATTGGTGACGTCACACATTTTTGAGTAACTATTTTTAACCAACCACCGTTCATGGGCAGGGTGACTCGGGAGCAAGAATGTATGGGCTGGGCGGGTGTTCGAATAGAAAGGGCGGGGCAACTCAGATTCATGAATTTTTAATGAGGCACACTGTAAAAAAATAAATCTATTTTCACACTAGTTTACTGTTTTGAAATTGCGTACAAAGCACTGTTAAATTACGGATATTATCTCAAAATCCACAACCAAACTTTCCTTTAAGCGTCATGTCAATAATGACAAATTACATGTATTAAATTTTTTTTGCAGAAAAATTACTATAATAATTACAGTATTTTTCAGTTTTCCTAAATTTCATACAAATATCTGTAAAATAAATATGTTACTCCTCATAAAGGTTTTAGTCCATACTAAGAATGTAACGTTTTACTTTTTTAAAGTCAATCTTAGATTTACATTTATGTGTGCTTTTACATTTAAACTCTGTAAATGTAGATAGAAATTTAGCAATTTACCAAAACCGCTTTGGTCTGGATTTGCAGCAAGGCGTTGTGGGATAACAATTATCATCTACCTATTCAATGTGATTGTGGCCTGTTAAAAACAAAATAGCAAGTAATATTCATGTGTTAGGTCTGGGTTTATAGATTGAATCCTTGGGTGTAGTTCACTAGTGTTGTTTGATTGCAAGATTGTTCTAATTGCTAACTAGTCTTGAGATGGATTTTCCAAGTTTTGGCAATTAAGTTCTTTGTAGAACTTTTAGTGCCATCACCAAGTGTTTGATCGTAATAATTTGGGAAATATCTGTCAAATAAGTGTTTCTCTGTTGAATGTTTAGTGCCGTCTTTTTATTGACGGTGCTTGATCATAATAATTTAAGAAAAATCTGTAAAATAACAGTATCTTGGCAAAACCTTTAACTGTGTGTGAGGTTCTGCGCACAGACCGAGTACAGACACTGTGGTTAGTTTTTGGGAAACACCAGTTTATTAAAAGTTCTCACGCACGCACGCACTCACTCACGCACGCACGCACGCACGCACGCACGCACGCACGCACGCACGCACGCACGCACGCACACAGCTCAGAGCTGTGCTGCTGGAGTTGTTGTGGTCCCCTGTCGGGTGTCACAGCATGCTCAGCTGCAACCCTACACCCCTCTCCCTATGAGACAAAGCCGACACCCATAAATAGCATTGCTCCAATTAATCACTAGATTGACCTCACCTGGGTCCATTTGAGATCCTGTTAGAGGAATGCCTCAACACCACTGTTCTGCAGCGCCCTCTACTGGACAGATGCTGTCACAGCCCTCACATTGTGACTATTGTTTTTGCACTTCATTTGTATTTGGAGATTTATTTCATTTTATGGTTTTTGTTTGGAAGCCGTTGCTGCCAGTCATTTGATCCTTTTTTAAGGGATTTTTCTTTACAGTGCAGGAGAAGATTACACTTGTAAGATTTTAATAAGGTAATTGAACGTACTTCGCAGAAAAAACATAAGATATGATTTATACGTTTAAGCAGAATATTTTTAAATGTTTAATAAAATGACTGGAGGGGGACTTTAAGATTACATGGTAGCGATAATGACTTACTACAATTATGGCAATTTAAAGATTAAGCTATTTAAAATAGTTAATTTGCTGAAATTAGAACGGAGTGAGACACTCAGTTTGTGTTTTACGTTTAGTCTAACATATCTTTTACAGATGCTGTACAGCATGTGTTGAGGTCTGTTATCTGTGTTTATACTGTTAATTTGGAATACGTAAAAAGAAAAAAGAAAAAATTATGAAAATAGATTTTTTTGGTCTTTTTATCCGATTGATCAATTATTTGAAGAAATAATCAACCGATTAATCGATTATCCAAATAGTTGATAGTTGCAGCCCTAATTGTATGGAGTGCGTTTCTGGTGAGGGCCACTCACCAGGAAAGAGAATGGCGCCCGACCAAAGTTTTGCCGTTAGACAGATGACCTCCACCGAGGCTGGGATAATTATCCCAAAGTAGTGCCAAACTACTACTACTCATCATGTTTGCAGCCGTTGACTGCTGCCTGCTCCAAAGACCCAAATGGCACTCCTCCAATTGTCCATCCCACTGGCGGTTGCTCATGCATCCAGACAGGGTTGATACATCGTGTTCTGAACCCTTAGATCTGGAGAGCTGATGTGGGGTTTCTTATGGGACGGACTATACTACTATCGGAGCAACACATATTTTATTGTTTGAAGCGTTTTCATATTTTTGTTTTGTTTTATTTAATGTTTCATGAACGGCCTTCTAATCAGGGCACTTCTGCAAAAGAGGCTTTGTCTCAGTCAGCCAACCCTGTATAAATGAATAAAATAATATAATTAATAACTTAGAAAGGCCTTAGTCATCAGTTATCCTTCTCGAGTGCTCTTTACATGATAAGCCCATAATGATCATTTGTAGCTCTATGGTCACTGTTTTTCTTTGCACCAAATGTAATAACGGTTTGCTGTTTACTAAAACTTCTTGACTTTATAACAATACTACTAGGTGTGTTCTTAGGTTTTATTTGCAATGGCATCGCTGCTACGTCATTTCCCCAATGCACAAAGCCACTTCCTGCATCGTGGTGGTGTGCAGGTTCTGGGAGAACTCTTCCGTGCCACAGATGGAGGGATTCTACGTATCAGGATAGTCACACTGCTCTATGATATGATCATTGAGAAAGTAAGGAATCACAGATGGAGTAAGCTTGATCCTTGTATTTTTATAATTCCTAGAGAATAACACATTCATATAGTCTCTTGACATACCTTTGTACGTTATGTTTGTGACGTTGACTACTTTTTTGTTGTAGTTGTCTTCTCTTGTTCAATGCAACATAGGAAAAACAATAGGATTAACAATTAAATCAAACACAGATTGATGTGCAGCATTGTCCTTTTACTAAACTTTTTTTTTTCTCCCTTCTCCAGGAACTAATCTTTCAAGCTGGGCTGGACCCGATCCCAGACTCCTCCCACCAGGAACGCTTGCACCAGAACTCCCAGGTTCCCCTGCAGTCACAGTTGATGGAGGGTGGCTGGTGCAGCCTAGTGCCTGAGCTGCTGGAGTCACCAGAGCATGACTGTCGTGAGAAAGCCCTGCGTGCCCTGCTAGCCATGATGCCCCTTTGTCAGGCTCAGTACCGGCAGGATGGGCTGGCTGCCTTGTTCAGTGTCCTCAGACACCAGTACCATGAGCTAGCCCAGAGCGAACAGCACCTCGGGGAGGTCGACGGTTACTTTGGAGAGATTCTGGACCTACTGGACACACTGGTGCAAAAACTGAAGTGATTGAGTCTGTTGTTCTGATTATTTAAATAATAAAAAAATTATATTATTTATTTGTTTGAGTGGAGCTCTGCACATAACATATGGTCTTCATCAGCCAAAGTTTGCTTTGAAAAGGTATTTTGTCTGTGCCCCTGGGCAGTAATTTAAACTAAAGGGATACAGGGTTTTATTTTTGTCAAACATCCCTTGTTATTCAAGGCAAAGTTTTATTTTTGACTCATCAGTCCACATAACACCTAGCCTTGTTATCCACCTGTCTTGAGCAACCTGTAGACCAGCAGCACAGTTCTTCTCGTTGTGTAGTGGCTTTCTCCTTGCTATACTTCCATAGACACCATTCTAGTTCAGAAGTTGCCTGATTGTGGACTCATGAGCATTTGCATGAGCCGGTGTAAGAGAGGCCTGTAGCCTCTTAGCTGTTATCCTGGTTTTATTTGTGACCAATTATTAATAAACACGTTACTCTTGGGAGTTGCTTTTGTTGGATGACCACTAATGGGTAATATAACCTTTCAATTTAATCTCTCTGTACAGTGTGTGCCCAAAGCTAGGTTGGTGAAGTCTTTGGAAATGTTTTCAAACCTTTTCTAGGTTGATGACCAAATAATACTAAAGGTTCCCATACGTTTTTCAACGTAGATATTTCATTTTGAATCATACAGGACAATAAATTATTTTACTCTAATTGGGTGTTGTTTTTTATTTGGATCTCTGTTTTTGACTAATTGTGTTATTACATAATAGAAAATTGCTAATCCCATAAGGACACTTGGGCTAGATAATCAAATTGCATTTGTTTAAAGGCAAAGGGTAGCCATGGCTGTATTAGAAATGTAGTGATGTTGTTGGCATGTAATCACAGTTTTTTACAATCGCTTTGACCCTAATTTCAGAACCTTGTGGTAGACACAAAACTCAGAACACATCAAAACGCAATTGTTCTTTACACTTTAAAAAAACACACCATTTTTCAATTGCTTGGATACAGCAAACATAAACCCAAGATTATTGGTTAATTGAACATAAATCACCAGTTCAAAAAGACGCAGCATAACATCAAAGTATTATTTCACGTTGTTTGAATGTTTCTATCAATTTGTAAAACGGCTTAAAATAATTTAGTGTTACTTTCCTCCTAATGAATAGTTTTATGATCACTGATAAACAATATTCCGTGTTGAGATCATGACATTTCCAGGTTACAAAAGAGATCGAAAGACAATTGTGGAACATGAACCAAATTATCTCTGATTGTAAACCTTTATTATCGTCCTTCATCAGACACTGTTTCTATGGTCCCATGTACCACTTCCAAAAAATATTTACATTTCTGACAGGATGTACATGCAGGCCCTTGACATTGCTTTTGCAAAACCGACAACTTGTTTCACATTGTGTTTTGAGTACAAAAATATTACAAGAGTATTCACCTACAACAACATAGCAACAACCTTAGAGCAGGCAGGTTATGCAGGTCACAATAGAGGTTGAAGTGAAACAAAGAATAGGATTAGGAGGAGCAGGAGGAGGGGAAGAGGACATGGTGGTGAAAGAAATCGCAGTACCCCCTTCTGATGGCGTCCATTGAAAGGTGGTGTGTAGGGTCGTAGAGAACAAGGTTTTGTATTTCAAGACAGTTTAAGATAATATTGTTAGCCACTTTGTGATTTAATATACACTGCTCAAAAAAATTAAAGGAACAATTTTTAATCAGGGTATTGCATCAAGTCAATTCAACTTCTGGGATATTGATCTGGTCAGTTAAGTAGCAGAGGCAGTTGTTAATCAGTTTCAGCTGCTTTGGTGTTACTGAAATTAACAACAGGTGCACTAGAGGGGCAACAATGAGACAACCCCCAAAACAGGAATGGTTTTCCAGGTGGAGGCCACTGACATTTTTCCCTCCATCTTTTCTGACTGTTTTTCACTAGTTTTGCATTTGGCTAGGGTCAGTGTCACTACTGGTAGCATGAGGCGACAGGCAGTTACTCTAGGAGAGCTGGACAGGGCCGTAGAAGGTCCTTAACCCATCAACAGGACCGGTATCTGCTCTTTTGTGCAAGGAGGAACTGGATGAGCACTGCCAGAGCCCTCCAAATGACCTCAAGCAGGCCACTGGTGTGAATGTCTCTGACCAAACAATCAGAAACAGACTTCATGAGGGTGGCCTGAGGGCCCGACAACCTCTAGTGGGCCCTGTGCTCACTGCCCGGCACCGTGGAGCTCGATTGGTATTTGCCATAGAACACCAGAATTGGCAAGTCCGCCACTGGTGCCCTGTGCTTTTCACAGATGAGAGCAGGTTCACCCTGAGCACATGTGACACACGTGAAAGGGTCTGGAGAAGCCGTGGAGAACGTTATGCTGCCTGTAACATCATTCAGCATGACCGGTTTGGTGGTGGGTCAGTGATGGTCTGGGGAGGCATATCCATGGAGGGACGCACAGACCTCTACAGGCTAGACAACGGCACCCTGACTGCCATTAGGTATCGTAATGAAATCCTTGGATCCATTGTCAGACCCTACGCTGGTGCAGTGGGTCCTGGGTTCCTCCTGGTGCACGACAATGCCCGGCCTCATGTGGCGAGAGTATGCAGGCAGTTCCTGGAGGATGAGGGAATTGATACCATTGACTGGCCCCCACGCTCGCCTGACCTAAATCCAATAGAACACCTCTGGGACATTATGTTTCGGTCCATCCGACGCCACCAGGTTGCACCTCAGACTGTCCAGGAGCTCAGTGATGCCCTGGTCCAGATCTGGGAGGAGATACCCCAGGACACCATCCGTCATCTCATTAGGAGCATGCCCCGACGTTGTCAAGCATGCATACAAGCACGTGAGGGCAATACACAGTACTGAGTACCATTTTGAGTTGCTGCAATGGAATTTCAGCAAAATGGACTAGCCTGCCACATCCTTTTTTCACTTTGATTTTCGGGGTGTCATTGAATTCAGCCCTCTGTAGGTTGATATTTTCATTCCCATCAAACAATGTGGCATCCTTTCGTTCCTAACACATTACCCAGTCAGACTGTCCAGGAGCTCAGTGATGCCCTGGTCCAGATCTGGGAGGAGATACCCCAGGACACCATCCGTCATCTCATTAGGAGCATGCCCCGACGTTGTCAAGCATGCATACAAGCACGTGAGGGCAATACACAGTACTGAGTACCATTTTGAGTTGCTGCAATGGAATTTCAGCAAAATGGACTAGCCTGCCACATCCTTTTTTCACTTTGATTTTCGGGGTGTCATTGAATTCAGCCCTCTGTAGGTTGATACTTTTCATTCCCATCAAACAATGTGGCATCCTTTCGTTCCTAACACATTACCCAGTCAGACTGTCCAGGAGCTCAGTGATGCCCTAGTCCAGATCTGGGAGGAGATACCCCAGGACACCATCCGTCATCTCATTAGGAGCATGCCCCGACGTTGTCAAGCATGCATACAAGCACGTGAGGGCAATACACAGTACTGAGTACCATTTTGAGTTGCTGCAATGGAATTTCAGCAAAATGGACTAGCCTGCCACATCCTTTTTTCACTTTGATTTTCGGGGTGTCATTGAATTCAGCCCTCTGTAGGTTGATACTTTTCATTCCCATCAAACAATGTGGCATCCTTTCGTTCCTAACACATTACCCAGTCAATATCAGCATAGATATCCAGCATGATTTTTTTTTCCCATTGAGATCTGATGTTTTCAAAGTGTTCCTTTAATTTTTTTGAGCAGTATATCTTGTATAATTGTATTCAATGATTTCACTGTTTCTCTCTACGACTACTCATTTTACAGAAATGCATTACGGATACATATTGTAACATGCATAACTTATTTTATACTTCAATATTATAGGATTGTACAAACAACTAAACAGTGAAACAATTGGTATGTTGTGTGCGGGTGATCTATCTAAACAATTGATCCAGTTGTATTTCATCATGAGTTAGTTATTTGAACCAATAATTCTGAATTTGCATGGTTTCTTCAAAGATATGAATGCAAATAAGTAAATACGTTTGTTGCCATTATACGTATGCTACACATGCACGCACTACATACCCAACATAGAGTTGTTAAACCATAAATATAAGTGTGAGCACCATTTATCATATCAGACACACGTTCATAATAGTTTGGCTTTACCAGAGTTCAGTTACAGTTAATGATTGATCAAATATGAATGAATCTGCAAAGGACTGGTTGATACTGGCGGTAGAGCAATATGCATATTCTTTTCAGTCAGTAGGTATTGCTATGGAAATTCTATATATAAAACACGAGACCAAAAAATAAAGTTCAATACAAGTATTTTATTTAAAAAGGTACTTCTGCAAAGGATCAAATGCGTTTGCAAAAAGATCACCCCACACAGCGTTTAAGACACTGTCCAAAGGAGATGATAACATTATTCTGTTACCAGCTTTCTTATATAGAAACAGAGGTGTGTCCTTCTCCTCACATCTGCATAGAGTGATGGATCTCAAAGTGATATACATACAAAGCCCTGGGGTTATCTTATCTGCAGACATCCTGACTCCAATATGACCCTTTTAGCAACAAGAATTACAACTTTTGCTATTCTCTAAACAAGACACAAATTTATTTTGTTTACTGCATGCAGCTGTTTAACTTCAAGTAGTTAAACCGTCGAGCAGTTTGAACAAATCCTTTACAGCTCAACAAGTCATCAGTTTAAACAAATGCAAGTAGTCAGTATTCTGCTTTTACAGTATTAGTGTCTACACCAACAGCTGCTTCTAACTGATACTTTCTCACTTGTATTAAAGAAGCCAAATAATTCTCAGGTTTTACAATTCCAAATGCAAGCCAATACATAAAAAAATAAAGACCAAAGATTTTCTCAAATACTCTGCAGTCAAATTGTGTCAAGGCATGTATCTGCACATGGGTATTAAACCAATTCCATCCATCCATCCATTTTCCGCCACTTATCCGGGGCCGGGTCGCGGTGGCAGCAGGCTCAGCAGGGAATTCCAGCCGTCCCTTTCCCCAGCAACGTTTTCCAGATCCTCCTGGAGGATCCCGAGGCGTTCCCAGGCCAGACGAGATATATAATCCCGCCAGCGTGTTCTGGGTCTACCCCGGGGTCTCCTACCAGTAGGGCGTGCCCGGAAAACCTCCAACGGGAGGCGCCCAGGAGGCATCCTGATCAGTACCACCTCATCTGGCTCCTTTCGACGTGAAGGAGCAGCGGCTCTACTCCGAGCTCCCTCCGGATGACCGAGCTTTTTACCCTATCCCTAAGGCTGAGCCCAGCCACCCTACGGAGGAAACACATTTCGGCCGCTTGTACTCGCGATCTTATTCTTTCGGTCACTACCCAAAGCTCATGACCATAGGTGAGGGTTGGAACGTAGACCGACTGGTAAATCGCGAGTTTCGAGTTATTAAACCAATTATAAAGCTTAAAATGTTCAGTGGAGCACAGTGGGCTACATAATTGTGGAAGACAACAGTGTGAACACACTAGGACATGAACGTTTACGTCCGCTAAAGCCTGGTTTGTACTTCTGCATGAGCGTGTTAGCGAACGTAAATGTTAATTTTGCGTTTACGTTTGCACAGTAGTTTGCCTACATACTTCAACGTAAGTTTAACGGGCCCACAAGGTGGCGGTGTCGCATTCAGTTATCCAGAATGTACAGAAAACCGTAGAAGAAGCACAGATACAGAAACTCCCGTTCATGTCCCGCGAAAGTATAAACAAAGACGAAGGTTGCTCACTGCTTTTCATATTTTCTTATATCAAATCAAGTTTATTTATAGAGCACGTTTAAAACAAGCAGAGCTGACCAAAGTGCTGTTCAATACATTCACATACAGTTTATCAAACAATGCAGAAAGCAGTTGTGACATATAGTCAATATACATAGGCTACGCTATGTACAAGCTAAGTGCAAAAAAAAACACTAATATGATTGGAAGGCTTTTGAAAATCTGCCTATCTGCTCCATTTCATTGTGTCATCTGCGTTTTCATTTGTTTTGGATACAGTCAAAATATAACCGAATATCTAGTCTATGGCCCAATCTCAATTGCCTATTTTACACCCCTTGGCCCTAGCCCTTTGTTTTGCTTTTCGACCTGCCCCTCAAAACAGAGTCACAAGGGGTAGGGGTGAAAATCTGACCTAATGAATTATTGTTATTATTTTTTATTATTAAACAAATGTATGAACAACAAAGAGGTATAGCACTACAATTGTAATACAAAACATGAGAAATAGAGGATAAAGAAGAAAAGAAAAAAATAACAAGCCAGGCATCTTCAGTCCATTCAGTGTAAGTCTTTGAAGGTTCAAATAAAATGTAAGTCCTTTAAAATATTGTAGGCCTTTCTAGCTTTTTTGTTCTCGACACATTCAATAAGAGTGCCATAATGTTTGAGTTCAACAGCAAACCGATTGAAGCAGGGTTTAGAGTCAGCCCATTTTGATTTGTGTTTGTCCAAAATGATTAGGAGCTGAATTATATAGTTGGCATTATAATCCAACCCATGAAACACAAAATATAACATTACATCAAATACATTGATCTGTACATTATTGCCAATTTTCCTATTTACAAAGTTTTGAATATCAGTCCAAAATACATTTGAATGAGCACAGTGAAAAAAAAAAATAATTGTTTCTTTGTCTGAATAGCAAAAAAACTGGAATATTCAATATTTATCTTAAATTGTTCCAACACTTCCTTAACAGGGTAAATTCGATGTAAAATCTTGAATGAAAATTCTTTTACTTTATTATTGATATAATATTTATTAGAATACAACAATAACTTTCCCACTGTAAATCGCTCATGATTGTAGACCAAAAGAACTTCGCTGCAGGAGGTGTAACCCATTCCAAAGCATTTCTAATGTGTCTGTTACTACATGGATTATTCCAAATACCAACATCTCCAATAAAGATGTGTTTGGAAATAAAAGTTACTTTCTATGGCATTACAATTCTTTAAAAACTGAAGGGAACCTGTTGGAATTGCATCAAAAACAACAGCATACTCTTTCGGTGTGATTGGTACCTTAAATTCTTGAAGAAATTCTGAATATGACAGTAACACACCATTTTTGTTCGTCAATTGACCAACTAACAAAATTCCAGTGTCAAACCATGAGCGATAAAACAGTGATTTATTTTTGTATATAATATCCTTATTATTTCCAATAAAATAGCTGTGTGGACTGAAATTGTGTTTATATACTAATGTCCAGGCTATAAAGGCTTGCCTGTGAAAGTTAGCTAATCTAATTGGGATTTTGTCGACAGAAAAACTGCATTTTAACAAAAACTCAATGCCACCAATAGAATTAAATAAGTATGCAGGAAAAGCATTCCAAATACTATTAGAATTCTTTAGAAATTCTATAATCCACTTTATTTTAAAAGTATTATTCAAGATATTAAAGTCCAAGACCTCCTTGTTCTCTACTACCTCTAATAACCCATTTTTTAAGGTAATGTGTTTTTTTCCTACAAATATAATCATATAGCATCTTATCAAATTCCTTAATAGCTTTTGTTGGGATACTGAGTGATAATGACTGATAGACAGAGATTCATTCTGATTTGGATAACAAGACTCTACCACATATAGAAATATTTCCTTTTCACAAGAATCTCTAAATTCATCATTTATTTTGTTTGTATCCATTGAGATTTTGTCTAAGAAAGATTCAATATGGGAAGTTGCAGGGGCTGAAGAATATATTTTTTTATAAAATTGAGCAACATGCTGAGAAATTGTTTATTTATTGAAGTTATTTACCGTACCATTAATCATTAATTTGGTTATTGTAGCAAGTTCAACATTCCTCTTTTCTAACCCAAAAAAGTATTTTGTGTTTTTCTCACCTTGTTCAACCCATTTACGTCTTGATCTAATGAAGGCACTCTTAGTTTGCTCCTCATAAATATTGTCTAACTGGCTTTGTAGTGAGTTCAAATGCAGTACCTCCTGGTCGGTGAAATTTCCACAACCTTTCATTTGGAGATCTAAAATTGTCTTAATGATCTTAATTTCTTAATCTTTTTTTCATTTGGCTAGTAATTTGCTTTTTTTAATAGCAACCACTCGAATTTCATATTTCATTAATTCCCAAAGGTATCCATAAGTGTCTATAACAGAGGCTTGATTCCAAAACCTATCAATAATGTTTATTTCCAGTTTTATGTCTTTGTTTTACAATAAAGAATTATTAAGTTTCCAATGGCCTGTACCATATTTCCTAGTACGAGTATCTTTTAGATCAAGTAGTATCTTTTAGATCAAGTTTAATGAAAATCCCGTAATGATCTGTTAAAATAGTCGGTTCTATCAAAACGTCAACAACCAAATTAACAAGATCATCAGAAATTAGCCAAAAATCAATGCGTGATTGTGAGGAAAAGTTCTTATTACACCATGTATAGCTATTTTGTTGTGGGTCTTTCTTCGTAAACATATGTGTTTGCGTTCAGAGTCAGTGGTTGTATTCTTTGGAGGCCAATGATCTATATTTTCATCAAAGACATCATTAAAATCATCTCCCCATATTACTTTAGCCAAGGGATAAACTGAATAGAGATGACAGGCTCTTGACTCAATATCTTGGAATAATGTTACATTACTACATTTATTATTGGTGGCATGAACATTAATCAAAATAAATTGGTTATGATTTATATCCACA
Source organism: Galaxias olidus (assembly GCA_026901105.3). Classification (NCBI taxonomy): domain Eukaryota; kingdom Metazoa; phylum Chordata; class Actinopteri; order Galaxiiformes; family Galaxiidae; genus Galaxias; species Galaxias olidus. Next base: position 71,172 of record JAPMUY010009294.1, read on the forward strand.
ACTAAAATAATCCATCTACCAGACACGTCTTATTCACTATGCAACACCTGACCTCTGAATTTATCCTTTAAAATGGTGACACCTGCTGATCAATTACTGCCATTGGAAAACCACATTTGGTTACCCCACTGATTTTTCCAAAAAGATTCATCTTTTGAACACGAATGAGTTTCCTGTATAAAATAAAAATCAGCGCCTTTACCTTTGCAATACAAAAACAAAGCTTTTCTGTTAAGTAGGTCTCGTATACCCCTGGCATTTACAGAATAGAAAGAGACATCAGAACAAGAAAACAATGTAAAAACTGAACTCAACTTTTTCCTATAGGACAATGATCGGATAAAGATATAGCTAGTGTATATTTGCATTGAACAGCAATAGATAACATTAAAAATCTCAGCATATTAAAAGTAGGCCAATACATTCAGCGCTGTAACTTTTGCGATTCCAATGCATTTTGAACCGCATGAACATAGACTATGTTTCACGATCAAACCTTATCATACCAACATGAAGTAGTTTCATCATTATTACCCAAATCAACTTCAATGTAAACACTATCGATGCAATGTTAATTTTCACTGTGCAGTTTTTTACTTTCCATCATGGTGCACCACTTTACCGTCAATATACGCTCTGGCCCCCCTGATGTAGGCAGCCTCCTTCCTTGCCCTTTCCACCATCGGCCATAATAAACTCCTTGCTGCTTTGTCACCAGCGTTGAGATCCTCCTTGAAGTGGTATCTGTGATTTTTCAGAAACTCATTTTTCTTATCATACTTCCAAGTAAGATCTATCGCTGCTCTCGACACAAATCTCATGATAAACGGTCGTTGTTTTACATTCCTGTTCTCTCCTGTTTTAAGACGACCAATATGGTAAGTGACGTCCACCGCTGCTGCCACATCATTCTTCTCTGCTTCTGGAATCACTGCTCTACAAATTTCACTGACCCTGACATTTACATTCTCTACTGGGTTTTCAGCTACGCCAAGAAGACGCAGACACCATCTTCTGCTATATCGCTCTTGCTCATTAACTCTTGATTCCAAATGTGCAATCTTCTTCTTCAACTCCACATTTTCTAATTTCATCGTGTCGCTTTCCTTTCTCAAGTCCATCACATCTGTGTGAATTGAGTTAAGGGCTTCACTTACGTTTTCAATTTCTGCGAAGTTGGTCTTGATCATCTTTTCTAGTTGATCTGCCCTTTCGTTGATTTTCCCGGAGAGAATTTGTATTATGTTATTTTGCACTTCAACCAAACTTGGTTCCATTTCAGCAGTTGATGGAGTATTCCTCAACTTTTTGGTGGCTTGGGCAGGATTCGCATTCCCCTCCAGTTACCGCTTTACAAGCATAGGAGTGAGTTTCAGCAATTCTTCTCTTTTCTTTAGCGGGATCTACTTTAATGTCAAGTAAATCTTGTGAGGACATCTTAGCTATCAGTGTGCAAACTTAGCCTACTTTAGCCTTCGAAAATTTGAGTCTCAGCTTGTGACAATTCGGGGTGTCATGTAGGTTGTTAATCCATTAGTCCGTTAATAGTTCATTAGGTTAACATCAATCAGTCTTTTACTGAGCAAATTGTTGTTTTGGAAGAAAAATTATACAAGAATACCGTTCACCAAACCTCAGCTGCAGAAAACGCGCCCACTCGTTGCGCCATCTTGAGCACCCCCCCTGACCCTACGAATGGTAAGGGGGTGGCTGCAGACCTGGAGCACAGGCAGATACAGGCCCCAGAGGCAGATACAGGCCCGAAGAAGTTTGAGGACCCTGTTACTAGGATAGTAGTATACTTATCGTCCAGTTGGTGGCGGTAATGCACCTTAAACTGGTTTGCCAACCGCCAATAAACACCAAAAAGAAGACGAAGAAGAGAAAGAATCTACTCAAGATAAGATACAAAAGTTATAGGTATGCTAATTGATTTGCTAAAGTTAAATTGACATACAGGACAAACCCGTTCGGCAATCCCGTAATGTTGGATTATTTAAAGAATTACAATCTTAAGGTTGATATCAATTTATTGCAATATTTCTCGTGATTTTAACGTTTTAATTTATTGCACCATGCATTATTATCTCCATTATTATCTCAGTCCAACGGAGTATTATCTTAGCCGAGTTAACAGCGTTACTAACTTTACCTTGGAGGCTGAGGAGAAATTTCTAAAACTCATTGACTAAAAGTCATACCTGTCATTGACACTGTACTGTAAAGATCCCTATGAAGGAAATAATAATCAAATATTGACAACCTGCCATTATTTACAAATAACCATTTTCTTTCCAATTTTCCTTTATCTTCAGTGAGCAGGAGGAATTTAATAAAAAAAAATCAAGGCCAGGAAGAAGAGTGCATGGTGCAAAGTCCCATTCTCCCATTAGTTAAAGTTGTTTTAATAAATACTTTATGGTTCACAAAAAAGTTGTCTTTCTTCTCACATAGCTAAATGACCCTTGACGTTTTACAGATGACGGGTGACGTGTTTGTCTTTGTAAAATGATATGTAGAATCTGTAGGCAAGATGTGTTATGACTGGTGAACCACAAGAAAACAGGACTCAAACGCACAACTCTTTGTAGAAAAACACAGTCTTTATTTGCCAAAAAATAGGTCGGTACACAGTAAGGCAATCCAAAACAGTCAAACAAATCTAACAGGGAGAAGGCTAGGCGTAGTCACAGAGGCAGGCAGGGATTCAGAAAAAAATGGAGACACACACGAGAGATCGATAGGTAACGCTAGAACGTAGACACAAAGACTGTTAGGAAACACACAAGGGCAAAAAGTGAAGCACTAAGAAACCATGTTAAGATATATGACAATAGTGAGTAGTACAGCAGCTAATGGTGCATATCATTACACTATGTTTTAAGGCAGGGATGGGCAACTTTGGTGCTGGTTGGGGCCAGATTATTTTCCCTGCACTGTGATGGGGCCCAAATATTTGGTTCCTACCCAAATCCCCCTTATCCTTCTCTCTCACACACATTCACTAACAGCACACCACTTCACTGCTCATTTCATAATAAATTATACAGGTAGCATTCAGCATAACTGCTTTGGACCTTAAAATAATGTCACCATATAATGAATAATCATTTTACAAAAGTTCTTTATTTAACCATTTAGTTTCTTTAAAACAGTATTGCAAACCTGACCGCATTAGAATTTCTGTGAATCATGTTATTATATTTTTTATAACCAAATAAAAGTTCCCACATTCAAGTGGCAAGTACTGTAGGGTGAACCATTTAATTATTTTCTTTAACAGTCAGTTCAACCTTCAGCGCAAATTCAGGAAAACATCCATAGGCCTGTTCAAGTGTATATTCCCCACATTCAAGTGAAAGGCATATTCAAATGCAAGTTAGAAACAAAATATGCATTTAAAAACATTAACCAAAACGTTCCCACATACATAAGTGATGAGTAGGGTGAGTGCTGTTTTCTTTTTCTTTTGAATTAGGGTCCAGTTGACTGTGTTAAGGCTTAAAATGTGTTAAAATACTCACACACTGCCCCGTCTAATGGGACATTTGTGGCCTAGTCTGCTGACGCACAATGGAAGGCACATCAATGTCAATGCTGGTACATCCAATTTGCATCAGGTGGAACAGTGCTTCGTCTGTTAGTCTGTTTCTTTCTTTTAATTTTAAGTGTTTAATTGTTGAGAAATTGCTTTCGCATATACAAGTGCTTCCAAACATACTAGCATGGGAAAGAGCAAACTTTCTGAGGTTTGGGAAACGGGACTCGGGAAGAAGTTTCCAAAATGGAATTCCCTGCTCACTCCTCTTGGCCTGAAAAAAGGGATCGGCCTGTAACTCACATAGCTCTATTTGTAAATCGGCAGGCTGTTCCTTCACAACAGCAGAGAGGGGGTCAGCAAAAAGTTGTATGGGAGACTGCATATTTTGCAAAATCGAGCACTGAATTGAGCCTGCAATGTTTCTGTCGGTAGCGTACCTGCTGAATAAGTCGCACTCGGGCATTTCGGTGCGCAGATCTGCGCAGGCGGGAAAGTGAGTTAACTCTTGGGGATCGGTGGACAACTGATCTTTGAAAAGAGATAGCTTTTTTTGGAATCCGTTAACATGACCATAAAGATCTGAAACAGTGTGATATCTGCCTTGTAATTGCAAATTCAACCGATTGAGGTGTTGTGTGCTATCCGTGAGAAAAGCCAAGTCAGACAAAAACCTTGTATCACGCAATTTCTTGCAATAGTGACTTGTGTCCACACTAATACTTCCCTCCAGAAAAAGGGGTATTTCCAAACGTAATGCGAAAAACCGCTCCAGACACTTTCCCCGGCTCGTCCACCTGATCTCCGTATGCAACTGCAAATCACCACACGCTGCATCCACCTCTTCCAGAAATGCCACAAACCTTCTGTGATTGAGCGACCTGTTTCCTCCTCGTACCAAATTAGTAACCTTTGTTACAATGTCCATTACGTGACTGAAGTGCAGCTGCTTTCCACAGAGGGCCTTCTAAGATAAAAAATAATAATACATACATACAAATCAAACCAGAAAAATAAGATGTATTCACTTGCTAACTACTTGGTCAGAAAAATAATTTGCTACGTATACCAATTCAAATTATACAAAAATATTGAGGATGGAACATACCTGATGTATGATACAGTGAAGTACGGGACAGATCACGCCACTGTGTTGTAGCAATCCCGCAAATCCAGTGCGTCGGCCTTGCATGGATGGAGCCCCATCAGTAACGACCGCTGAATGTTTATCAAAGCCACCGTATTCCATGACAACATCCTTGACCGCAGCAAAAATATCAGATCCCTTTGTTGTGCCATGTAACCCCACACATTTTAAAAACGTGTCCTCGTGCACATGGAATGTGCTGTCAATGGCTCTTGTGTAGATGAGTAACTGACTAACGTCGGTCACATCTGTGCTCTCATCTAATGCTATGGAAAAATATGAGCAGTCTTTCATAACTTGTTTCAGTTTCCCGTCAACATGACTCTGAATATCAAAAATCCTCCTGGTCACTGTGCGACGTGAAAGAGAAACAGCTTCAAAATTTGTGGCCATGTTTTCGTCTCCAAAGGATTTAGCCATCTGAACCGCACATCGTTTTACCACCTCTCCGTCCGACAGTGGTTTCTTTTCTTTTGCAAGTTCGAGTGAGACAAGATAAGATGCCTTTAAACCGGATTCCAGTCCTGTAGTGGCTCTTGTGAAAAAGCTTTGTTGTTTGTTGAGCTTGCTTTTTAAGTTTGAAATGATAGCAGCTCTAGCCTCACCAGTGTACTTCTGATATTTCTCTTAGTGTTGGCTGTAGTGCCGACTCAAGTTGAATTCTTTCATTACAGATACATTTTTCAAACATACCAAACATTGCGGTTTACCTCTGTATTCCGTAAAAAGGTAATTGCTTTCCCATTTTGCTTGTAAAACACGATTTTCGTCGTAAACCTTTCGTTTGCTCATTTTTATGGACGCTATCTTCTCCGATCTGAGAGCACAGTACACTTCGTTGAGCAAGGCCGAGCTATACTATAATTCTAGCGCTCCACCTATTGGGCAAAGTTAGTATTAGTTGATTATAAATATTGTCGAAGAGTAGAAGATCCCCCTAGCGGTCAATGTTACTACATGAAAAATGTATCACACATTTAGTGTAATAATTGTTAATCATTTTGAAATTGTTTGGCGGGCCGGATAGAGGGTTGGTGCGGCCGGATGCGGCCCGCGGGCCGCCAGTTGCCCATCCCTGTTTTAAGGGGTTATATATTTGAATTGAACCTTGATATCTAAATTCAGAACAACTAAAACTACATGTAGCCTATCACTCAATTGCGCTTGGCTGCAGTATGTCAAAAAACCATGAGTGGATATAACTATATTGTTGTTGTTTTTTTTTTTTTTATCGGGACTACGCACCCATCTTATCTTATCTTATTTTATACTTTTATTTATTTTATTTTATCTTATCTTATTCCTGTTTTACTCTGTACTGCACCGTTTGGTGATTGCTTAATCTCATTGTACCTGTGTATAATGACAATAAAAGGCATTCATTCATTCATTCATTCATTCATATATGCTAAAACACTAAGGCAGAGTTTTTAATCAATAGCATAGTGCTTTTCATTACATTGTACAATCAGCATGCAGCATATAGTAATGTTTATATTTAAATTCACAAAACCATCTCAATGTGAAGCTAAATAAAACATTTTTTTAAATTGTCAACATCTATAGACGGTTAGAATCAATTTGTCAAAGTCTACAGAAGGTTATTAATTTATACGTTTCAACCGCATATGGTTATCTGTGTAGCATACTTCATCTCATATCTTAATATAGCCTAATGTTTATATTTAAATTCACAAAACCATCGCAATGTAAAGCTAAATAACATTAAAAAAAAAAAACTATTTGTCGACGGATATTAACGTAAAATCTATTTGTCAAAGTCGACAGACGGTTTGATGTATATGTCTTTGGCACTTTTCTGTGTTAGAAAATCCACCATAAAATAAAATTTCCTCCTCTGATTCTTTTTGGGTGTAGGGGTTGGGGTATGGCGGCATATCACTGCCAAAATCCGCGCGTGCAAATGAGATACTTGCACGCACGCAACCTAAACAACCGCGCTTGAATATTGTAGCCTGCAAGGAGAAAACTATGGAGTCAAATTGACGCCAAAAGTATTGTCGCCGTAAAAAAAAATCGCATGCGTAAAATTTTAAATCGTAGGCGTGGATATGGAACTCTCCTGCGTTATCAAAAACTATCTCATGAAAAGAAAAGATTTGTACGAAAAAGTTATGCTGACTAATGTAAAAAATACAATCACGAATATTTTTTTCTCACTCCTGTTCATTTTAATTTTTTACGTGTACGAATTAACTTTTTACGAGTACGAATAAACTTTTAAGTTACGATTCTCTTTTTGGGGTTTTGGCATTCATTTGACGTGGGGGCGGGGTCAAGCGAATTGGGACGACCTTGTTGGTCACTCAGTTGCCTTCGTCATTGGTATGCGCTGTGTTTACATGTCTGACGCACATCATCGCCTGGCTCTAGCTTTTACGGAAAACCGAGATACTATGGAGGTAAGTTGGATTACACTTGATATCGTACAATTGAAACTGTTACCCAACCCTACTTGAACGGTTTTTGCCTGTCCACCCTAACTTACACAACTTTTGAAATCAAACGGACTTTTTGGTTGAAGTTATCCATAAGTATAGCTTGTTAGGCTCATGACGATTCCTTCACATTTTGTCCACGTTTTAACAGGCGTTTAAGGTTGGGATGTTAGAGAGGCTACGGTTAAGAGTTCAGCAAGCTATTCAACGCCAACCTCTTGACATCGACTATTTAGAATTCGTCTTCAACCACGAGTTAATATTAATCAGCTCCTTGGCCAATCAGATTGAGATCCCACAAGATGTCATGCACTTGCTTTCAAACTTGTGTAGGCTGGTCAGCTCCCATCTGGATGAAAGACAGGGACCATCTACTGTAGTTTGTGTGTTAGATGGGGATACAGGACGCCCCAAGCTGGTTGTGTCAAAAGAGCACCTTCAACGCCTTGTTGACATGGGTCTGTCTGTTCCCTGCATTGCAAGACTGCTCAGCTTCTCAACGCGCACTGTCCATCGTCGTTTGCAGGAGTATGGTATCTCAATAAGAGACACATACAGCAGGATGCCAGATGAGGAACTGGATACCTTAGTGTCATCCATCAAGAATAGCTCTCCATATGTTGGCTACAGGTCTGTAAAAGGACGTCTGCAAGCCTTGGGTCATCGTGTCCAGTGGACCCGGGTGTGGGACTCGATGCACCGTGTGGATGCTGATGGCATACTTGCCAGGATGGCACAGCTGGGATGTGTGGTGAGAAGGGCATACTCTGTACGTGGTCCTCACTCCCTCATGCATGTGGACACAAACCATAAGCTCATCAGGCAGGTCTACGAGTCTTTGATAGTAGTTAGACAATACTTTCCTGTCATCTCTAGCTTCAGATATATAGGCCTACTGCTTCTGGTACTTTGTCAAAGTATCAGAAGCAGTAAGCCTCCCAATCTGCTGCTACGATCATCTTCATTTCTCAGGCTTTTATATCTTGAAATAACCAGTATTGTTACAGACGGAAACCCGTCTGCACTGCAACTAATCATTTTGTTTTTCAACAGATATGGCCTTGTGATCTTTGGTGGCATTGATGGCTTTTCAAGAAAGGTAACTTTTTAATTGTTCAAGGATAAAGAATGGATTTTGGTCTATCAATAAATTGAAATAAATGACTCAACACGAGCATAGAAACTTACATTGGGTATTGTTATAGATTATGTATTAGCCTTTACTTTCATTTCAATCAAGGGGTATTTCATTGTTTGACATACTGACAATTTAAAATATGTTTGACACTGCAACTCTGGTGGGGCAACGTGCTACAGTGGCTTATATATTTCATTTTCCTTACTTAGATCATGTACTTGGGCGCTGCAACCAACAACCGAGCAGCCACTGGCCTTGGTTTCTTTCTACAGTCAGCGGAGAAGCATGGCTTTCCATTAAGGTAAGGGTTAATTCTCTCCAGTTCTACAGTTTTTTCATAACTGTTGTGTGTTACAGCACTGTTTTTGTATAGCTTTTATTACATTATTATTAGTTAATCGTTCAAACTATTAACAGGTATGTTAATTAAATTATTGTCTGCTATATACAAAAATACATATTTAAATTTAAGTAGGCGTTTATTGTTGTGTGTGGGGGGGTTTAAACGTCTACTTTAGGGTGAGGACAGACCAAGGTGTCGAGAACGTTGACATTGCAAGATGTATGTTTAACGTTCGTGGCTGTGGGAGGGGAAGCTTCATTTCTGGCAAAAGTGTTCACAATCAAAGGTATGTAGGAACCCTGTGAAAACATCCCTGAAATGTAGGGCTTGTCTAATGCCCTATAGATTTAAAAGCATAGGATTGGGTCATCAAAGGCCTTTGAATCTGTAATGGGATATATGTGCACCTAAAAGACGTGCTGTCTCAGATATTCAAAATGAATGAGGTCTTTGACCTATTTTTTGACACGTTAAGGAGATTATATTTGCTTGACAACAATAGATATGTGTGTATGGTGGATTATTTCAGGTTGGCAAACTTTTTTTGCGCTCCCTTTTCCAGGATCGAGCGTCTGTGGCGGGACGTGTGGATGGCAGTGTCAAATGTCTTCTATGATGTTCTGCACAGTCTAGAGGAGGAGGGCTCACTTCACCCTGGCAACAGCCTCCACCTCTTTTGTGCACACTATGTGTTCATGCCTCGCCTCCAGGCAGCCCTGGATGCCTTCACCGATGGTTGGAATAACCATCCCATGCGCACAGAGCAGAATCTCTCCCCCAACCAAATGTGGGAAATTGGATGCATACAGTACCCTGTCCCTGCTCCAGACAATGAGGTATCATACGGAATCAGACTTTTCATGAATGGAATAGGAATGGTATTCCACTGCTGGTTCATTAATTAACACTGTACTTACTTTTAGAGAACATATTTTCAAATAAAAGCCAACTAATTTAAACCTTTTTTGTAGGCTTTGGATGATATTGCTGCCATCCCAGAAGACCCGAGCACCGGAGTATTTGTCCCCCTTGTGGAATGCCCACTGACACAGCAGGGTATGGCCAGACTGAGAGTGGACATTGACCCGAGTTCACCGTCGCAGGACCATGGAAAAGACATTTACATTGCAGTTGTAAATTATGTGCTTTTTAACAGTACATGGAACACTCAGGTGGACACATAACAATGGTGACACTTGTATTTTTATTATTATTTCACAAACTGCAGTTTTAAGCGTGTAAAGGAAAACTAAATTAAAATGTATCCTCTGGAACTATGCATTCAAAAGTAGAGTAGTGTTTGTACTCATTCAAACTCTGTGGAAACCACCGCCTGACTTCAAGGCATGCAGCATGATGGTTTTAAACTCATCATAAGTATTTAGATGTGCAACAGGGAATGTTATAGTGTTGGAACACGCACTGACAGTTGGGAAGCAGATAGTGTGCCCTGGCATCCTCACTTGGCACTGGTGATCAAATTCAACCAAGACCTTAAAAGCCTGCAGTTCTGACTGCAGGAGTGGCTTGTGCCCCTGTCCAGTCAACCACTGTAAAACCTTGGGAACAGAGAGTAGGAAGAGCTCAGGCTGGTCTTCTTCACCTGCTTCTTTTACTTCTGAAACACATTACACTCAGATGTATTTCTGCATAGTTATTCCTTTTTCACAACATTATTACATAACAGTAAAATACAAGGCACTATATAAAATAAACTTTATTTATTATGGTTGCAAACATGCAATATAACTACGGCAAACCTGTAGTTTCTTCAATCTCTTGTAGAAAGTCTTGAAAGAAGTTTATTATGCGACTCACGTCTTTCCCTTGTCGTGCCCATCTCACTTTTCTCAGGGACAAGGCTGCCCATTATGAAGTCTGCATCTGGCTGTAAAATATCAAAGTGATTTGTTTATGGTGAATGATTAGGTTAGGTCTAAAACAAAGTATTTCAATGGTTAAACCGTTAAAAGCTAAAACAGGTAAAAATATAGAGCTCCACTAACTGTGCTGTCATCCCCGGGGACAAAGAATCGTTTGCAAATGTGTCTGTGTGTTTCAAGGATTGCCAGGGAGGCTGTACAACTGCAGGCCTTTGCGTATCTCCTGCAGCATTGGTGTGACTCTCATGGTGGTATGTAACACAATGGCTCTTAAGAAGAAAAAAGAATGTTCATGGTGTCCACATTAGGTCATATTGCAAACGAAGTCTGCGTAAGGAATGACATTGCAGGATAGAGATGGTGTATCAAAATTATTCTTGGTTCACTTTATTACCGTATAATGCGGTCTTTATGCTCAACTGTGATAGGCCCGGTGTAACCACAGTTG
>JAPMUY010009298.1:0-60000 GCA_026901105.3 Galaxias olidus
AGTGACATCCTAACTTAAGACCCGCCTTGAGAGGACTGACGGATTGCATTTGAATGTTCATGTTCTGTCCCAAAGAGTGCGTGCACTGTAAAAAAAATAAAGTTGGCTCAACTTATAATTATGAGTAACCTGGCTGCCTTAAGATTTTGAGTAAGATGAGCAAAGAATATAGGTTCTGGCAAACTTCGTTATTTTAGTTTGATGTACTTCAATTTAAGTTCATGCAACTCACTATGAAAAGTCAATTTGACAAAATTGACATACACTAAACTGACTATTTGATGAAATTGACATGTAAGTTGAATAAATAAATTTTCTCGACACAGCACCTTAACGTAAATACGTCAGGTCAACATACTACTCTTTTTCACAATTGATATCAGGAGGGAAAGACATGTCTGAATTGCCCCCTTCGGGTACTTCAGATTACATTCCCAGGTTTTGCTACTTGTCAGGATAGCCCTATTTTGCATTCGAAGTGTCAACATATCCATGGAGCATATCCATGGAGCCAATTTACATGTAACCAGTTGATCCCAGGCGATTAAGGTGCGCAAATTATAGCTTGCACATACTTAAACCGCGGATTTCACAACTGCTAATAAAGGACATTTCAGGGGTTGTTATTGTTGATAACGATGTTCAGAGGAAGAGTTGCAAAAAAAATTTTTTCATGTGCCTTATATAATTTGCTATGTATGTTTAACAGGGATTGTATCGCTTTGAGATTACTCTTGCAAAGTAAAGCACAATCCAAATAAATTCTATTATCATTAATATTACATTTGATAACTTGCTGGGATACATGCAAATATATTACCTCAATGGCCTATCAGGATAGCAGTAACGATGACTTACTTCACGCGGTCAAGAGTCAGGTGACGTCTTCAGTATGTTAATTCAATTGTTCTTGAGTAAACTTGAATGTCTAAGTTGCATTTTCAAATATGTTTTGCGTGATCAGTTGAGCAGGTTCCAACTTGAAACAACAAGTTGACTCAATGTTTTCTTAATTTTAGTACAACTAACTTATTAAAACAAGTTGAACTAACTAAAAGGCCAAATAATTTTTTACAGTGTGGTGACTTGAAAATGCAAATGCAATAGACTCCTAGTGCTGATTCGCATATTTCATTAGCATTTTGTCCACTCCACCATGTAGTACTGAAGATTAAGTGTTTGAAAATGCAATGGCAAATGCGATTTCCTTTTCATTTTCAAATTGTTTGACAACTGCATTTTAATTTTATTTGTGACATAAATAATGCTTGCACAAATGGAAAATGAGGATACATTTTTAATATTGCATTTTAATTTTCAAGTTAGAATTAACATTTGAATATTGTCCGCAGTATGGCGGGGTAGGACTTTGAAAATGTAATGTCAAACAGCTTTTGCATTTGAATTTTAATATTGACACAGAATTCCTATTGGAGCCTTTTAAAATGCAAATGCAAATGGCATGATTGCATTTTCACTTACATTTTGTCTCAAATAACACATGAATGTGAAAAGTGATAATGCTGTTGTGGAATTGCATTTGCATTTTCAAGTTTACATTTTCATTTGAATAAAGTCCCTTATGGGCTTCCATATTGGGGAGAAGCACACGTTGGAAACTAGACTATCACAAACTAAGCAATGGGTAAGACTTCTGGGTTTTAAAAATCTGTGTTAGGCCAATAGGCTATTTGGTTATCGGGTTAGACTCAGTTACATGCTTTGTCATTACAATAACAGGCGTTAATCCTTTAATGTTTCATGCACTGATACGTTCTAAACGCCTCCATTTAATGTTGTCATTTAGATTCTGCTTTAATGTTCGTCGTGTTAATTCAGGTTTCACTGGAATTGTGTGGAGGGAGACTACCTTTCTGACTATATTTGCCCATGCTGCTATTAAAAGGCTGTTGCTTGTCACAGTTGGCAAATAAAGGATGTGATAATAGCGAATGCTGTTTCGCTCCTACGTTACTTTCTTTTAAGTTTATAACTTCTTATCTTTAAGCATCACTTGTACGGTGGCGTAGAGCGGTAGCGTGTGAGTGCTGTAATTTCGGAACTTTCAGTTTTGACCAGGCTCGACCTATTTTTCTCATATTATTTGTGTGGTCGAATATGAAATCATTTTGGAACTTAAAGAGCTTATAGTTGTACTGAAACTGAAAATTGAGCCTCTCCTCCAAATGGGCTACCTCAATTGAATAGTATGAGGTAGCCCATTTTGACAGGGAGAAATTACTGTTCATGTGCTACCCTGTTTTTAACTAAATGCATACTTTTTGTACACATTAAAGCATTGTCGGTGAAAGCCTGACTTTTTTGAAAATAAAACAGGCTGCAGGGAAATGCATTTCTAGTTACAAATACATGTTTATACACTTGCAGTTGGCGTCAGCGGTCTGCTGTTAAATTACTTTCCCTCCCAAGGTCATGTTCAACACTCAGTGAAACCCTAGGTAGGGAGCAGACATCTGCAAAATCGCCTGACAGATTCTTAACAACAGACCCAGAGTAGGTGGAAGCTGGGGTGGAGGTGGGTGGTTAACAGTAAAGGCAGGCGTAATGCAAGTGGTGCAGCAGTGAGTATGATCCCAGTTGTCAGGACCGATGTGATGAAAAACTTGCAGGTGAAATAGACCGTGTTTTACTGTTGAGCATGTGCGACTGGCTGGCATGCCGTGATGTGGATCAATGCTGCCGACTGAGTTGCCCGCCTGAATTAGCTCTGCTGAAGAGTTGCCCCATTTACCTTGCCAGCACTGTCTCTTGTAATGTCCGAATAGATGATGAGGTGAATAATTTAAACTTTGCTTTCAGAACACGATGTTCTTCAGTGTGGAATCGGCATGGAATCAACGTCCCCGTTAAACTCCATATGTACAAAGCGGTTGTCACATCCTCGCCTCTGTATGCTGCTGGAACATGGGTGATCTATCAGCAAGGAAGTTAAATCACGTTCACCTCAACTGTCTGAGACAAATCCTTGACATTGCATGGCAGGACATAATTCCCGATGCTGAAATCTTGGAGGAAGCAAACCTGCCTAGCATCTTCACAATGCTGAAGCATATGCAACTGCGGTGGGCCGGGCACATCGTGAGGATGTCGGAGGAACGTCCGCATACGGCGAACTCGTGGCAGAAGCGCAATCACGCGGTTGTCAAAAGAGGCGTTTCATGGACCCCCTTGACACGGCGATCAAGGAGTTAAATATCGACGACACCAATTGGGTGACCCTAGCAGAGGCCCGCCTGGCCTGGCACAGTGGTCACCTGTGCGTCCACAGAGACGTTTGACCTGAAAACAAAACTAAATCACTCCAAATATCTGTATAACTGATTAAATGGATTGTGTCCTGCGGACAGTTAAGTAATTGAGACTCCGCTGCAGAAAGTTAGTGGAGAGACTACAAATGACTATTCTACCTGGTGGTCTTGCATACCATGTCCTTGAGTAATGTGTTCTTGTGTGTGTGTGTTTGTGGATGTGTGTGTGTGTGTGTGTGTGTGTGTGTGTTTGTGTGTTTTGTTATTGACTTGGATTTCGACGGACAGCTGAGTGATACAGCTATGTAGCTTCTTGATTGATAGAGCTACATAGAGCTACACGATGGACTTCAGCAGTTTATTGAGGGTTTTAACTCGGCTAGATAATAAATACAGGCTTTCATACTGCGGCCGCGACGTGGAGCATTCATCACACTGACTTTATACACTGTATGCCTGTGGGAAAGGACAAATCTTCCAGCGCTGGTTTATGAATGTACATTTTGACCTTCCCTTGTCGTACAGTGACCGAAGAAAAAATGTGTTTCTGTGTTTTTCAGAATGTCCTCTCTATAGATAGAGATAGCGGTCCCATTTACCCAAGGCCAATTCCTCCTCACCTTCCATGTCCTCTATGATAAGTGACCCACAATGCATTACAGAGACATTTCCCTCTTCAACCCCTGCTGTCGTTCCTCCATCTTCCCCCCGCACATTTGTCTACCGCCCCGTTAAATACAGCAGGATCTGGAGGCACAGAGCCCTCAACTGGCTGGCTGGCTGGCTGCCTGGCTGACTGGCTGTCTAATTCAAAACAGGTGCTGGCTGGTTGACTGACTAGCTGTTTAGCTGAATACCTGGCTGGATTGTTGGCTGGCTGGCTGGCTAGTTTGATTACTTACTGACTGACTGACTGACTGACTGACTCACTGACAGAGATTTGAGACAATAGGTCACACACCATTCAATGGTGTCCCACTATACAAATTGCATAGGGTCGAGTAGAAATAATCAGCACCACAATGGATATCTCAAAGACAATATGTCCTTCTGATTGTAAGCATGCCTTTGCTCGTTATAAAACACTTAAACATCGACCAACGGACAGCATGTGGGGCTTTAAATTACATTCAAAGGACTTCCCGCTCAGAATACCTGTGGAGTTCTCTACACTTTACCAGCAGCTACAAATTGGAGGTATATTAGTGATACAGAATATGTCTCCCACAAACCTACTATTTGCTGGAATCATGGAATACTCATTTCCCATTTTCAGTTGAACCCAGTCGCGTCGCCATGGGTGGCGTAACCCACTAGGCATCCATGTCCATCCAATCAGATCGCCTTCTTTGTGCACACATTTGATATTACAAGAACCCAACGTGGGACAAAAGTTGGCTGACCCAATCATATTTCAGGATATTTTCATTGTCTATGGGTCTGCTGCTGAATCTGTGGCCAATAAGGAAATGTAAAGCCACCTCCATTAAATTGCCAGAACTGAGTGGATTGATGCTAGTTAAGTATTTTTTTGAAACGCTGAGAATTTGGATGTTAGTTAGATGCAACTTGCGCCACAGTGTTCTCAGAGCTGGTTCAGTCTGATTGCTATTGGGCCCATCCAATTTTCTCCAGGCCCACCTACATATTAATTCCTGTCTACGCTGCTGGAATAACCGTGTGTGTGTATGTTTCTTTTAAGCTGACACTCATTTTGCGTATCATCACATCAAGTGTTGGTGTAGATATGTGCTTTTCACTCGGGCAAGCTAGGGCTAGAAGTGCGTAATTGACAGCTCTTGGAGTGGCATGAAAAAAAGAGGGGGTGGGGGGGGGTGGGAGGTCTGTCAATTCGTTGGTTGTATGGACACAGGCTGTCACTGGTTTGATCGCTGTCACAGATCGAACGAGCGAACCGGTAATCTATCAACAGTCTTGTGAAGAGACTAATATTTGCCTGCCACTCACGTACAAATAAATTGGCCATTTCATATTTACAAACACTGTTTTGTTAGGCATATTTGGCTCGTTTTTAGTGCTGTTAAACGATCCAAGCTGCATTAAATCCGGTGTGGAAGGTGAAACTCTTGGATCAGGAAAAGCAATAAACGTGGTGTCAGAACCCCGAAGGTTTAATACTTTGGCACCTGCTGGGCAGAGGAAGTGTGCTTGAGCCCCTTTCCCTTATCGTGACGAGTTCATTTAGCCACCTACAAACTCATTGCAGTAATCAATGATGCTCCTCTGTGTGATGGCGGGTGTGTGTGTGTGTGTGCCCGTCCTTAGTTCTTTGTGTGTAGTCTGTGTCAAACGTGTTCAGAGGTTTTTGTGCCATTGATTTTTGTGCATGCCTGTGTCTGTGTGTGTGTGCGCGTGCGAGTGTGTGTAAACTAGCACAATTAGACAAGATGATGAGGTCTGAGAGAAAGACAGCATTGTGATGACAACACCCAGTCTGGTAGGGAACGATAGTGAAGACAGACGCGGCGAAGGCTGGCGTTATCTCGTTTGGGTGTGCACGCCCTCTTCGTGTCTATCTGCCGAGTGTGCTCGTGTGTGTGTGTGTGTGTGTGTGTGTGTGTGTGAGTGTGTGTGTGTGAGGTCTGCGCACTGTATTGGTTTCTATCCAGAGCTTCACATATGCAAATTGGAGCACTTTCCATCCTAAAAAGAATGTGTCATGCCTCGCCAACAGTACACTGAATAAATCACCACACTCGCTTACTTCATTGTTAATGGAAATTCAGCCAGTTTTATGTTTGTGCGTGTCCCAAAAATGTTTTACAGGATGTGTGCCTGTTGATTGTGTGTGGTGTCTTCTTATATGAGTGTATGAGTGTTTGAGAAGGTTAATCCCCTGTTGAAAACAAAGAGCAATTTAGCCAGGGAAATGGGCTCGGAGGGAGAGAGAGTCAGCATGACGTGGACAACTCACAGCTGAGCTGGATGGAAGTCACAACAGCCTGAGCGAGGCCAGGAAGTCAGGTATACTTAATTTCACTGACTATGCCTTTGCGGTGGCCTCGTGCGTCACCTCGTGTGTGTGTGTGTGTGTGTGTGTGTGTGTGTCGTCTACCCTGAAAGGCTTTTATCTCCTGAGTCTCACACTAGGCAAATTGTTGCTCTCAATAGTTGTCACATCCTAATGACAATTTGGCACAGCGCGCCCACGGAGTGCTGAATAAATCACGCCGTTTCGCTTTTCTTGCAGTGACGGGAAACAGACACTTTTCTTTTGGGCTGGTGCTTCGAGGGGACCGTTTGCAGCATTCGTTCCCCTCTGGATTTTCGGTCTGGCCCAAGGTGTTTGTGTAGGACGTAAGGAGATTAAGGCCTACCCCTGATGACAGGTACCGGCATCTTTCATGCCAAGGTATCAGACACGGTGAGACAGACAGCTAGTGTGCCTTAAGGGCTTGTAAGCATTCTCCCACTATAAGCCTGTGATAAATGAGGGAAAAGTTGTTTGGATTCAGTGTGAGTGTGTGCGCGTGTGGCTGTTTGCGTGTGTGTCTGTGAGAGAGAGAGAGAGAGAGAGAGAGAGAGCGAGAGTGTGTGTGTATGTGTGAGAGAGAGAGAGAGAAAGAGAGAGAGACAGACCGACAGAAAAAGTGTGGGTTCAGTGTAGTTGGTAATCGCCATATCATCAAGTCAAATAATTTCCTCTGTCTGTAATCTTCAATCTAAATGAAAATGAAAGAAGGCTCCAGACTGTAGAAACACTTTAATAGCAAAGATGGAGTCATTTTGCGTGAAAGACTTGCGTGATTTCAACAGCGTCGAAGCTATGCAAAGCTATCACGTTTTAATTCATAGTGTCAAAATATGGCACAAGCTCATCATAGGGAGCCAGCTATAGAGAGAGTCATAGGGAGTCAACTATAAAGATAATAAAAAACACAGAGTTGAACAGTTCTGAAATCTTGCCATTTTTATTTCTGCATGAATTTTGCCAGGAATGTACACCCTTCTGTCTGGTTGTGTTGCCAGGCAACATTTGCTTTGTATCTGTACTTTCAACTCTGAACATCATGAGGTGCCATGCAATTGAAAGATACAGTGACATAAGTCGAATTCTGGCTATGGGCACAAAACAGGTGAATAGAAGCTTTCCTGAAGAAAAGGAAAGAACGCATGCCACCGACATGCACACACACGCAGACGTGCGTTACAGTACCATGTATGTTGCAGAATATGAATGGGAACAGGGTACGCAGGAGGCACGCCTTTGCACCCGCAGACACAGCCCACGTTGGCATATCAAAGGAAAACCACAGAGACCCCGTGCACACACAGACTGCATCCGACAGCGTCCAACCGAGCGCTGCACTGAAGCAGCGATTAACGTATTGTAGAGTAATTAAAAGGTATTAGGAAAGCGGTCTACGCCTTTGGCTTTTCTTTTACGTGGCACGCCCATGGGGAGGCTCCGAGAGAACTCTGTGGGCGTCCACGTTCTTTTTTTCCCTCTTACTCCACACTGGTAAAAGAAGGAAACAGCTAAGAAAGTTTGAAGGCTTGTCTATTGGTCCTCTGGAGAGGCTGGAGGTGATTTGAGCCCCAGGGCGAGTACAGTCACAGACGAGGAATCACCGCTGACAGGAGAGGGATGCAGGCAAGGAGGTTCTGTTCCAGCTGAGTTCCTGGCCGGAATGGTTCACTCTGTGTCTGGTACTCTCGCTTTTGTTCTGTCGTTCCGTGGAGTCAGACAATTAGAATCTCATAGACTTTGGAACAATCTTCCTGATGGCATGCGACTGGCCAATTTGGATACTTCTATGAATGCGTTATTAAAAACTCAGATTATAATCTTACTCTTATTGTATGGGTCATCCTTAAATGTATTTGTTATTTTATTGTTTTGCACACCCAAAGCACTTTGCAAAATTTTTTTGGAAAAGCACCATAAACATTTATTCAAATTATTATTATTGTGTGTGAATTTTGTGGATTTCAAATTTGAATAATGAGAAGAATTAACATTCTAAGAATGAACCTGCCATTGAGATGACTGGTTGCTTGTTGTGAGAACAAAGCTCTAGGCTGACTGGCTGACTGACCGATGGATAGATAATGCAGAACTTTACATACCATTGAATTCAATCAGTTCAATTCAAAGGAGTTAGGCCAATCATATTTTCTCATAGAGTTAGAATGATATGTGTAAATGAACCAATACAACTGCGATTAGATGCATTAGAACAGATGCAATAGTGGCAACAAAGCTGAATGAGACTCTTTGCTATTGTTTTCACTGAAGAGCTGAAGTTTGCATGTCTGAAGAAGGTCAATACTTCAATTACCAGCAGGATAGTGGGCTCTACCTGTGGGGTAAATTAGATGGTTTGTTTGGGTCGGGAAAAGGCAATAATCGATATTAAAATCAATGTCATTTATTTTGTTTTTTAGTTTCTTTGCCTTTATTCTTATTTAACATTTTAAAAGAATGACACACATTTGTTTTCAGAAAGCGCGAGGGGAACTATTGAGTTCTTTTGTTCCACCAAGCTTTCTCACTCCAGAAGATCATGACTCAGGACCAGATGCATCCTTTTGTTCTGGGCAAAGATCTTGTATGTATTTAGGTCACATTTCTTACAGAGCACATGGCCTGTAAAACACTTCAAACCGTGAACGAACAGAGAATAAGCCGATAAAGGCACATTATACACATTTACCTAAGACTTTTTTTGAACACACTCATTATCTTCTAAATCTGTCTTTCTCTCCACGCTGCGGCAGAATCTAAAAAGAACAATCTTTCAACTGAAACTTCAACATCAGCCTGGGTTCACCAGCAGCTCGTGTGCTTCTTCTGCTCAACTCAAAAGAAAAGTCGAGAGTTTCTATAGCAACCGATCCCACTAACGTCTGGAGAATGTGGAGAAACAGAGATGATGAGAGTCACACCTTAGTACACCCATGTAAAAGCAGACCTTTAGTGGTGCCAGCCTAATGTGTTCCCAGCTTTGACTTGTCCACCGAGGTGAGACGAAGCACTATAGGTCACCGCTGAAAGGAAGGAAGGAGAGAGGAGTCTTTATGGAGATAGGCTTTGAAAGAGAGAGAGAGAGAAATACTGATAGACAGACAGATCAAGAGAGGGGGGGGGGGGTAGACAGACAGCTCAACAGACAGACAGGCAGACTGGCAGGCAGGCAGGCAGGCAGACAGACAGAGACCAACAGACAGACAGACTGACTGACTGACTGACTGACTGACTGACTGACTGACTGACTGACTGACTGACAGGCAGACTGACTGACAGACAGAGACCGACAGACATACAGACAGGCAGAGACCGACAGACATACAGACAGGCAAACTGACTGACAGACAGAGGTAAAGAGAGGAGGAGATAACTTGGGGAGAGGGAGTAATAACGAGAGAAGAGATGGAGCCACATGAAATAGCAGTGGAAGGCTGGGCAAAGCAGTTCCAGAGAAAAAGGGAGGCAGATAACGAGCAAAGGGAGAGAGCAAGGCTCCCAGACCCGTGAAACAGCATCCCTCCTTATTTCCCTTTCATGCACACATAGATGAGCCTCTGCTTTGTAGCTAACAGATAACAGGTCCCCCGTCTTTGATCAGTGATCTTACTGCGTGGTGTGTGTGTGTGTGTGTGTGTGTGTGTGTGTGTGTGTGTGTGTGGCCTAATGTGTGTGAGTGTGTGGATCGCTCTGTGTACGGCATGCGGGACCTGACCAGCACGGGTAAAATACAAGAGCTTACCTAATTGTCATGACCATAATAATTCTAAGTATCGTTGTTGTTAGTTGTTGTTATTACTATCGTTATTTTCTCTCGCTGTCTAATCCCTCTCCCTTTATCTCTCTCTCTCCATCTTTCATACCTCATATCTCCATCTTCCTGCCGCTACACACACATTATGTTCTCTCTCCCTCACCCCATGTCGACCCCCATCTTCTTTTACAGTCTCTCTCTCTCTCTCTCTCTCGGTGGCAACACATTTTTTCTCTCCCCCCCCCCCCTTTCTTGATCTCACTCCTGTGTATCTAACCCAGGCTCCTTCCTCTCTCTCTCTCTCCAGGGGACTTTGAGTGACGGGGATTAAGGCACGTCACAAAGCTCAGGCGAGAGCAGGTGGCCGACAGATACGGAGTGTCAGACCGACTGGACGCTGACCCAGATGCAGCGGGAGCGGATGGTCACGCAGAACTTCAACAGGTAGGAGCACGATGCACCGCTACGCGCGTCACGTCTTCAAACTCAGGTTGAGGCATAGGAGTGGAAAGGTCTTTTTGTGTGTGCGCGTGTGTGTGTGTGTGTGTGTGTGTGTGTGTGGTGTTTTAAACCCATGGAAAGTTTTGCGAGTTATGAAACATGAATAGTTTGCACAAGTCATGGATCAAGCATGTGTGGTGCTGATTCATGCTCGGTCAACAGAGAGAGCCGTGGAAAATGCGGAAACTTTGTGCCAAGGGATGAACGCCATCTAGTGTCTTGTATGATATTTCTATGTTCAAATATTGCCATTAAAAACGATGAATATCCCTCAGGTGGTGTTATTCTCAGCTAATCTAATAATCCTTCATGTTGGAGATTCTTTGCATCGCCGATTTGACGGTGGGGAAAACGTGTAACATCCCAGAATCCCTTTGAGTGGTGCGTTTCTATTGACAAGAGTGAGTGACACATGAAGATACTTGAAAAATATGAAGCTTGGAAACTTTAAAAGGAAAGACGGTCTTTGTGAAGTGTTGCTAGACGTCCACTATGTCGTCACAGAAAACCTTGAAGTTTTTGGAGTGCAGAGCTCTGTTGGCCTGAGTCTTGTTTTTCTTTAGTCTTTTATGCTATGTTGTGTGCCTTGTTGTATGCCTTAAGTGCAGGGGCATAATTATTGACTGAAGTGTTACTCAAAAAATCATTTAAAGTAGCACTTTGGATGCCAGCTGTGGATTCAAGGCAGATATAGTTACGAACCGGTATGACTCACTGCAGCCATAGGTCAACATTAAATAGAAGTGTTTTTGTTCAATGCACTTGACAACTAATTCGATAAAACTCTTTCCTCTTGATCACTTCCTTTCATACTCATACATCGTTATCCGTTTCCTTGTTTTCACAGGATGGACTTTTCCAACTGCAGTGAAGGGGTGTATCCCACGGGCACGAGCGGTGACGGCGCCTTGGCAGAGAACAAACCCCCCTCCAGCAAGATCCTCCTCACCCTCACCCTCTCCGTTCTGGCGGTGCTGACCACGGCCATCAACTGCCTGGTGATCACGGCCATCATGGTGACCAGGAAGCTGCACCACCCGGCCAACTACCTCATCTGCTCCCTGGCCGTGACTGACCTGCTGGTGGCCGTGCTGGTCATGCCCTTCAGCATCGTCTACATCCAGCAGGAGAGCTGGGCCATGGGCCCCGTGGTCTGCAACATGTGGCTGAGCGTGGACATCACCTGCTGCACCTGCTCCATCCTCCACCTGGCCGCCATCGCGCTCGACCGCTACCGGGCCATCACCGACTCGGTGGAGTACGCCCGCAAGCGCACGGGCGCCCGTGCCGGCCTGACGGTGGCCCTGGTGTGGCTCCTCTCCGCCCTCATCTCCCTCCCGCCGCTGCTGTGGCGGGGCACCGGTGTGGTGGGGGAGGACGGGGAGGAGGAGGGGGCGGACCAGTGCCTGATCACGCACCACCACATCGCCTTCGCCCTCTACACCACGCTGGGCGCCTTCTACATCCCCCTCTTCCTCATCCTCATCCTCTACTACAAGATCTACCGCGCCGCCCAGACGCTCTACATGCGGCGCGAGGCCAGCCGCGCCAGCCGCCACTCCTGCGCCACCAACGGCAGCCTGCTGCCCTCCTACCCGGCCCCGGAGAGCGAGCCCAGGAGCCCCGACGCCCTGTGCGCCCCAGAGAAGTCCTTCTCCGACCCCTCCACGGAGGGCGAGCGCATGCGCATCGCCGTGCGCAGCCCGCACAGCGAGTCGCAGAGCAAGGCCCGCTCGCTGAAGGGCGGCCCCCGGATCTCGGGCTCGCGGGAGCGCCGCGCCGCCTCCACGCTGGGGCTGATCCTGGGAGCCTTCGTGGTCTGCTGGCTGCCCTTCTTCGTCAAGGAGGTGATCGTCAACACGTGCCGCTCCTGCAGCACCTCCGTGGAGATGGCGGACTTCCTGACATGGCTGGGCTACCTCAACTCGCTCATCAACCCCCTCATATACACCATCTTCAACGAGGACTTCAAGAAGGCCTTCCAGAAACTCATCCGGTGTAGGCATTACCTCTGATGCGCGCGCACACGCTCACACACAGTGGGGAGTCGCAGGGATTGTAGGCTGCCACAGAAGTGAATGTATTCCGGGCAGAGGTGTTCGTGGAAGCGTGGACACAATCAGCACACGCGTGCGTATTTAACCCTCCCAGACCCTCGAGACCCTCCGCAGCGGACGCTAATGACTCTGACCCAGAGGGGCACTCTCCTGCGTGGTCTGGGGGATTATATATCCGCCGCTATTTCTAGGCTGCCGGGAAGAGATCGCTCTGAAGTGAGGACCACGGGAACGTCTTGAGCCGCGACGCGGGAACGGGCCGCTGACCTTCTTTCGGACTCAAGGACATCGCCGATAAGATCCCCCCCCCCCCCCCCTTCGGACGTCTCTCGACGGGCAGCCATGATGTCGGCGGTCTGAGCCGCTGTCGGTTATCTGCCCTCCGACTGGAGTCAAACGGCAGGATGCTGGCCGGGCCGCATGCCGTGTCTCTGAGATGGAGCGACACCGTCAAGTGTAATTGGAGTTCTGACGAGTGACACTTCGAGTCGATGCCGTCGAGATGTCTCCTAACACGTGGGCTATATATATATATATAGAGAGAGAGAGGCTAGACAGTCTAAGCCAACAGGAGTGTTGCAACAATGTGTCATTCAGCCTTGTATATAAGACATACACCTTCCTCCGTGTCCACACACCTGTGTGTTCTTTCAGGAGACGCTGAAGATATTCATCTGCACACTATTCTAATGCTACTGTACTGCCTGGATGCTGTTTACATTCTGGCTTTAATCTGCGGTTGTATAGCTACCGTTAAGGTCTGGATTGTACTCATAGAATGTGTCTATAAAAAGATTACGCAATTCATAAATTTTATTCATCTGCCGGTATCTGAAGTGACACCAAAAAAGCTGTTTACTGATCATATCGCCATGCTGTTCACCAGATGCTCATTGACAGTAGTATATGGGAGTTTCACAGTAAAGAGGCAAACTGAAACTGTGTGTTGTGTTGGTCTGTGTCTGTCCCACGCAGCGGGAAGGGCTGTGTCTGAAATCCACTCTAAACCTGAATGCAGAGACACTGTGCGTCTACACATTTTGAATATTTATGGCTGTCATAGAGGCATCATGCTCACGCCCGCCTGAAAACAAGTACAAACTTGGAAGTTGAGTCCTTACGCGTTAGAAAACATACACAGACACATTGGACAGACGGGCAGACACACTGTCTCACTCACAGCAGTATTGCAATGGCAGACTCTAAAACCTGGTCCGAGTTTTATCCTGATTCTTTCTTTGAGAGACCATCTTTTACCAGTGGGGCTAAAGCTGTCGCCCACTCACACAACATCCCACGAACCCAAGCATTAGGTTAATGAACATGACACCAGAACCACGGGGGGAGGGGGGGGGGGGGGCAGTCATTATAATGACACCCACTCACACACACTTGGAACAGGGCCGTGGCTTTTTTTCTGGAAAGCAGGGAATCTGGTGGAAACTTCCATGGTGTGGGTGGAGACATGATGTTCCTTCAGATACATGAAAACAAAGTGTTATTACACCAACCCCCCCCTCCTCCTCCTCCTCCTCCTCTCTCTCTCTCTCTCTCTCTCTCTCTCTCTCTCTCTCTCTCTCTCTCTCTCTCTCTCTCTCTCTCTCTCTCCTTGCCTCTTGCTCTCTCTTGGTATTTGTGTTTTCCTATTAGAAAAACACACAACGCAGCCAAGCAAAGACGATGTTTGAGGCACTAAAGGTAGACTAGAATTTAATTAGAAATGTGCAGCTGCAGCGTGTCTGTTTAACACCATCACATGGTATTCACTGGCAATACTGCCCCTTTGTGTGCACGATAGAGTGAGAGAGAGAGAATAAAGAGAGCCACAGAGAAACAGAGAGCGAGAGAGTGTGTGTGTGTGGGCTGGGGATATCACAACAGCTTCCGGTCTGAATATCACCTGCATAAACAGCGAACTCCCAGGGGCCGTCTGCTTTGAGCGCCTGCTTGAACCGTTCAAAGAGGAACCGATCAGCATCCACCACGTACACCCACCTACACCTATAGGGACACAAACCCAATAAAACAAGACTGGTAGGGCATTATCTCTCTCTCGCAATCTTTCATTCCTTATACCTCCCTTAACGCACACATTATTTTATCTCACCATCACCCCATGTCGACCCCCTCTCTTACAGTCTCGCTCCCTGTCTCTCTGGTACCAATCTCTCTCTCTTTCTCTCTCTCTCTCTCTCTCTCTCTCTCTCTCTCTCTCTCTCTCTCTCTCTCTCTCTCTCTCTCTCTCTCTCTCTCTTTCTCTCGCTCTCTTCCCTTCATCTTAATAGAAACTATAATCTCACATAATTATAGTCTTCTGGATATTGTTTACCAAACAATCAAAAAACACTTAATCTCCAGCAGTCAGTTTGGTCTGGTTATGAATGTAACTGCATGGAAATTTGTCTGGTCTAGGGGTGCCCCTTGCTGGCCAAGAGTAATATTATTGAACACAGAACATGGAATACATGACAGGTCCCTAATATAATAAGGCTGTCCCCAGTGGTAAACAACAATGCATTACAAACCAATCAAAGAGTGCCCTGTTACTCGTAATAAATTGACTTAAACATGGTTACAATAAAACCTTATCCAATATAGTAGATCTGGGCATTATATCTATGCATATTTGATTATATGACTTCAATTATGATTTTCATGAGTGAGAAGAGAGAGCGAGAGAGAGAGAGAGAGAGAGAGAGAGAGACGGACTTTGGCGTTAACTGTGATGCAAAGTTTACACTTGTTTGACTGTGACAACACTGTCTGTAATAAATGTAGGTCAAACGGCTGCTTAATTACCATACACTTTTAACATACTCAGATTATGTCTCATAATTTGTTTAGCAATGAAGTGTATGCTCATCTACAGGTAAATAGTACTGTTTATTAAACATGAATAGCCTATATGCTAAAAAGATCACATGGCTTGATCACAGACACTGACACTGACTTCATATATTCATAAAGTATTATTGATTCAAAAATGTGTAATATCATAATAATTAGAAAATTCATCAACGTTGTCCCGTATGATATTTTGACTGGTGTCGTCACATGATTCTCAATTAGAACACTTAAAATATATTGTTTTAAAATAAAATTTTAGTAATAAATAAATAACTACGGAAGGTAAATAACATCCTCATGAAGGCAAAAAAAACTTTGATGTACAGTTTAGAACTTAAAAAAAAAGTCAATTGAAAACGTCACTGGGTGCGTTGCCAAGTCCGAGAACCAAACAAAGATTTCATGGTACCGTCATGCGACCCCTGCAGGCCAGCAGGGATAGAAGGATACCAACTAGTGTGAGTATGCGCTAGGCAAAGTAACCAGTATGGCGGACGGAGAAAGTGACTTGGAAACAGATAGGCTTGAGTCGGAGCTAGAGGCTTTGTGCTGCAGATACTGTACAGATGAGTCTTCTCTGCAAAGCAAAGAATATTGCTCTGGGTTTTGCGAGGTCAGTTTGACATACCTGCGAACCAGTTTGATTTATCCAGAGGTGGCAGTGTGCTTCAAGTTTCGTGCTAACGAAGCTAGCTTTAGCTAACCTAGCTACCTAGCTATTGTTGTTAGATCTGAGCGACACAGCATTGCTAACGTTAGTAGCTATATATTGTGACTGAGATAATCACCTGTCTATCAAAGTTGAATGTGGATTAACCTTAAATCCACATTGGATTGTTAATTTATTCAACCATGTTTACATAGTAGAAATGAAGCTCGCCAATTAGACAACGTTACTAGCTAGTTAGCAGGCTGAACGACTACATTCAAGTTGAATTGCCAGTTCTCCACATGTCAATAAAAGAACAACTAACTTGACGTACAGCTGTTACCATGAGATACGTTGTAAACTGGGTGGATGTAGCTCTGCTAATGCTTCCTATGTACAATTGTATGTATGACTAATGTTGATTTCTCCCATGTGATATCACTACTTTGACATTGTCATACTTGTTTTCTCTCTCTGCTCAGCTGGTCGAGGAGCATACAGTACAATGGCAGGTGCCTCTCCCACAGCTGAACGTGTTGCGGACTGCTCTTTGCTGTTTCACCCGAGCCACCGCTGCCTTCCCAGATGGCTGTCAGCATGTATGCTATGCTATCAGCAGTCTGACGTTGTAAGTACAAGTGGCCTGTAGAGATAAAACATGATAGTCTACGTTTGTTGCCATAGTTAACATCTTTACTAGCCTTTCTGCTATACAAGAATAGTGCAGTGCTACCATTGTGAAAATGCTCAGTATTTCATCTGTCATCTGCCAGGGACACAGACACAACACCTCCACAATCTTGATCTGCAGCCTAAGCAGTTGGCTCAAGGCTGATTCATGCTGACTTCCTTGCAAATAAAGGATTCTGCACAATACTTTACTGGCAGCGCCAATGTCCTGACCACACAAGTGATGAACAGCTTGGGACATAATTGCATTTATACAAACTAATATTTCTATCCAAATGGACTAGCACCTGCTCTCTTATGTTAGATTAGCAAGTATATTTAAGCTTGTAACTGATATAGGATCGAATATTATTGTGTAAAATGGAACATTGCCAGAGTTTCATGTCGGACAACTTATCAGAATAGTGAATCTCTCTGCCTTAATTTCAGTAGTTCACCGTACAATAAAAAGTATGTGATAAAACAAAAGTATTGGAGATTGCCTCGAGCTGTTGTCCATGTCCAGTTTTGGTGGGCTTTTATTAATACATATTTTATCTTGCAGGAGCGTCTTTGAGCTCATGCTCTTTTTCAGCAAAGAAGAGTTTCAAGAGGCTCCACTGAAAGGCATTGTGGATGCGTTCCTGGTGAGAAAGCAAAAATAAACATAAAAATAGTCTCACAATTCCGCTATTAGTTTTTTCAAACAAAAACGTTCTCTTCTTAGCCTCCCTTTTTGTGAGATGAAAGGATTTTTAATCAGTTAAATACAACATGCTTTCTTCAAATAACATGTGCCTCTAACCCCCATGGTTTGTGTCTCCTGTGCGTGTAGGAGTGCCACTGCCAGCTGCAGAGACACAGGAACAAGTACCTACTGCAGCTCAAACAGGTCCTCAAAGGAGGGGGCCCCTGGGAGAACCCTGTGCTCCAGGCCATTCTGGGACAGGCAGAGCTGTCACACACTCAGGGTAAACACACACACACACACACACACTCACACACACACACACACACACACACACACACACACACACACACACACACACACACACACACACACACACACACACACACACACACTCTTACACACACACACAGTTTAATGCCTACCACAGTCAGGCAGCCTAAGCATAAAAAACACAAAGATGTGCTCAGTCATTCAATGAACACAGTGCACGTTGAAAGAACCACACGCAAATGCACATACATTGCATAAGTACACATACACATGCGTACGCATAAGTCAAAGCTAAGACCTGTTGTAAAAACCCTGTAACTGGAGAGATTTACATACTAAATACTGTGTTCCCCCTGTCTTCTGTATGGCCCAGTGGAGGAGTATCTGTGGTCTGAAGTGCCTGTGTTCTTTGAGCTGCGCGTGCGCTACCTGCAGGCCTGCGAGCGGCTGCCCGAGGCCATGGCGCTGGCTAAGAGCTGCCTGGAACACCCAGATCCCTGCAGGCTGCTGTTTTTCCACCAGGCCTACCTCACGTGCCTCCACAAGGCCTCGCTGCACGAACGCCTGTACAAAGAGGTACCTATAAGGGGTGGGGGGTGGGGGGGGTGGGGGGGGGGGGGGCTTCAAGGAGTTAAGAGGGTGTGTTAGACGTACGCGCGTACATAACTGAAAAGAGGTTGTTGTTGCGGGCTTTTGTCTGCTGCGCTGGGATGTCTTTTAATACATTTTTTAGGTTTACGTGTTACGCTATCTTGGGTAAAAATAAACTGTTAAACGTAAGTTTCTTTCACTCTTAAGTGTAATGCGTAGTACCTATAGGTTGTCTGATTTACCAAAGTATATCTTGGAATTGTTACTTTGCTTTGTGAGGGGGTTCTGACTAATGGCGCGTGCGCTTTGATGTTTTTGTGCCAGGTGGCCGAGCTGGATGGGAGAGACGGCGTTGAGATAATCTGTAACATGGAGAGCGTGGAGAGAGACGACGAGCTACTGCTGTCCCTGTGCAAAGCCTTCCTCGGCAAGCAGCTGCACAGCGGAGACATGTACCACATCTGGTCAGTAGCTCCCTGAACCGTGACAGTAGAAAGACAAGGTGACATGCGAAGATCGTAAGCCACAGAACTACCTGGTCCCCGGAAATCTCAGTCAAAACAACTTGAATGAGAACATTTCGAGGGATCAAATTTAGTGTTCATGTTGCTTGATGTTGTCACAAATTTTCCGCATAGTAATATCAGTTGACATTGGGTTCTAATGTCCTCCTCTCTGTCACTGCCAGGGACCTGGTGTTCCTTTGGAGCCAGCTCCACCTTAGGTTCCGCCGCTCCACGCAGGACTTCCTGTCCGAGTGTCGCCAGCTGGTGCTGTCGGCCGCCAACGTCAGAGCCTTCTTTCCCTTCATCAAGGTCATCACCGCCGAGGTAGGTCGCGTCGACAGAAATCCCACCCCATCGAGAGCTCCACAAACTCGTGCGGTGTCGCTAATACGGTGCATGCAAACGATCCGCGCCCCCAAAAAAAGAGGTGGTTTTCACTGAAGCCACCGACATTTTCATAAATTTTTTTAAAAAAAAAGTGAACCTGTCCGCGGTGTGCTTCTCCATCCTCCCCCAGCTGGGCGGCGAGGGCATCCCGCTGTGCGTGGAGCTGTGCACGCGGGCCCTGCAGTGTGACCCGCCGGCTGACCCCGTGGCCCGCTCGCTGCTCTGCAAGACCCTGGCCTTCCTCCTGCCCCGCGACCTGGAGGTGTGCCGCGCCTGCGCCCTGCTCGTCTTCTGCCAGGAGCGCAGCCTGGAGGCCTACCGCACGATGTGCGCCCTCTACACCCACCCCGAGCAGGAGCCGCACCAGCACCTCCTCCGGACCAGCGTCCGCTTCCACGTCCTGCAGGTGGGTCCACGCGGCGCTGGGGTGGGCTGGGAGGTCTCGCGTGTTAAGACAGGCCGTGGCAGCGTAGCGCCTAACGTCGTTCTCTGGTCGAGCTGAACGAAGGTCATGTGAAGTGGTCCCGAGCATCACGTGTTACAAAATGTGTCTACGACTGTAACGTGTGTTTGACTGGGCTCCACTCTGCTTCCCAGGCGCTGAAGAAGGGCCTGCTTTTTGACCCCGAGTTCTGGAACCTCCTGACCCTGAGGAGCCACTGCGCGGAGCTGCTGAGCGACCAGGCTCTGAAGGCCGCCGTTCTCAGAGAGATGGAGAAGGAGAGAGAAGAAGAACTCAGACTGGAAGGGGGCGACCTCGAGGAGCAACCGCCGATACCAAATAACCAGCAGGACGACATTTTGGGACCCCTCGCAGGCCCCTCAGTGTCCTGCACGGAGTCTGTGGCAGAGGTCGCAGAGGGAGAGCTTAAAGAGCCTCCAGAGCAAAACGGACAGGAGGTCAGTGTGGCCAAGAGAACGTGGACGAGGAGGAGGAGGAGGAAGAAGAGAGGGCGGAGGACGAAACGCCAGGAGTCGGATGACCCCGACTCGGGCGACGACCCCGAAATCAAATACTTCATCAAAACCCCGGATTCCGCCCACAGCAAAACCAAATACTCGCTCCGTTGCAATCCCGGCGCTGCACATCCCGATACCCCGTCTTCCTCCTCCTCGTCCGTTCCCGTCAAACTCCCTCCTCACCGGCAGAGGGAATACCTGTCCAGGCGGGTGAAAAACCAGATTCTGAAGCGGAGGGGGAGGAAGAGGAGGTGGCTGCAGGGTCTGCCCGGACAGGAGCTGGCCGGGGAGGTTAAACGTCCCCGCAGGGCCAGGGAGGGGCTGGAGCTCTCCTTCCCGGAGAACGAGGTGGTCTTGGAGCAAGAGGAGGAGAGCGTTCCAGGCAAGCAGGGGGAGAGCTGCCTCGAGCTGAGTCATGAACTCCAGCTCGTGAACAAAGATTCCCAAGTGCACGAACACAACCAGGAGAAAGAACTCACACAGACCGTTAAGCTGGAGGAAGTCAATGGATCCGAATCGAATGAACTGAGGGAGGATAGCGGTTTGGAGAACCACGTTGACTCGCTCATTGGCACCGGACTAAATGGAGCCCCGGCCGCGGCGGGTGACACCGGGTCGGACAGGACCCCAGAGGGAGGTCTACCAGCACAGGGAGACCCGGAGCTTGACGGGCCTGCCTTGGAGCTGCAGGAGTGTCCACTGGAATTCTTCCACAATTACTCTGGAAAACCGAACGGGTTGAACTTCGAGGAACCCTCAGGGGCTTTGATACAGGAGCAGGAAGAGGAGGAGGCAGCCGTGGAAACGTCTCAAGAGGTGCCTGATAGTTATTGCGACTGCCTACATAAAAATTGTTTTATCCACAATTTTATAAGGAAAATAATTGCTATATACAGTTATTAGAGGTTTATTATTATTATTATTATTATTATTACTATTGTGAAACGTACAGTGTTGTTTACGGCTTTTGCCCTCCCAGGATATCCCGGCATGGAAGGCTAAACTGCTGCGGGCCAGGCGCTACGCCCACCTCCGACACCACTGCAGCGCCTGCCAGAAGGACTTCCGGGGCCTGAACGTGATGAGACACTGCCTGGCCCACCTCAAGAGGGCCAAGCGCTGCATCATCTGCAGCAAGCGCTTCCACCAGCTGCCCCTGGCCAAAAAGCACGTGCTGCAGCACATCGAGGAGATGCTCAGGTACAATAAGCCGGCCCCCGGTCAGGCCGGGGAGACCCCCGCCGTCAACGGCAGCGCCGAGCCGGCCGAGAGCGACCCGAGCAACGAGAACGAAGCGCCGCCCGCCAACGCGACCGGCGCGCCCAAGCCCAAACCCCGGCAGGCCCGGTCCAAGCAGCTCCTCTTGCCCCGCGAGAGTCGGATCATCCACAACGTACGCATCCTCCTCCGCAAGAGCCGCAACCTGCAGAGACGCGGCGAGACGCTGCCGCACCCCGAGCCCAGGGACGCCGAGTTCACGGACGAGCAGGTGACCATCAGGGACCACATGGTGTTCGTGACGGCAAAACCCGCGGCGATCGCGGGGGGAGACGGGGCAGAGGGGGGAGGGGAGCGGGAGCCGTGGGCGGGGGAGAACGGGGCGCTGCCGGAGCAGAGGTTCTACCTGTGCCCCTCGGCGGAGTGCGACCGCGTGTTCTCCTGCCAGGGCGTGTCCCTGAGCAAACACGCCGTCAACTCACACCTGGCCGAGGAGACGGTGCAGGAGAAGACCTTCACCTGGGGGAAGGGCAAGTGCCCCATCTGCTGCAGGTGAAAATAACACCAGTGTGTCTTCGTGTCTGCATGGTGTGGAGTGTTTTTTCAAATGTTTCTGTTTTGTTTGTGGGTGTGCGCTGTTTATAAGTATATAATTATTTATTTTTTTTGCTGCTTTGAAACTAACTTTGAGCTATAGGAATTTCAAATACAAATTTTTCTTATTAAATGGCCTTGATTCCCACCCCAGAGGACGAGTAGCTTTTCTTCTTAGTGTTTTCTACTCTACACAACGGCGACCTTTTCATGACCTTTCTTTCCCTTCTCACCACAGAATGATCCAGCTTCTTCAACACTACAAAGACCACATGAAGCGGCACGATGATCCTCTTAGGTAATAGAAGGTGTTATTCAGCGAGTAAGATGCCTGCGTGAATGTGTCCAGCAAAGATCATTTTTCACCTCACAGTATTTCAGAGGCTCGCACAGGGTGGGGAATGTAAATGGGACATTGTTGAAAATACAGTAGACAATGAAAATATATAGTAGACAATGTTCTATTTAAAGGTTATACAAACGATTCATATTTAACTGTGTAAGCTCCGTTAATAAAGGAAAGGCGGTTGTATTTGAAGGGATTCATCCATGCTGCTGCTGTCAACCCCTCAGGTTCTTCTGTTACCACACCGAGTGCAGCGACCGCTTCAAGACCCACCAGGAGCTGAAGGACCACATCCGGAGCCACGAGCCCTTCCGGCCGCGCTGCTCCTACCCGAGCTGCGAGCAGCTGTTCAGCGGCTTCCAGGCCCTCTACGACCACGAGTGGCGGCACTACACGCAGGCCCGGCCGGAGGAGCTGGAGCCGGGCTCCAAGAGGAGGCGGGGCGGCTGGGGGCGACAGCCCGGGAGCGCGGAGGCCTCCTGGAAGCAGAGGGTGAAGATCGAGGAGGAGTGGCTGCACGGAGGGAAGGGCCAGAGAGAGCGCACCTACGTCCTGGATCACTCCGGCAGCGGGCCAGCCGCGGGGACGGTGGTCGGAGAGGGGCTGGCGAGGAACGGGTCAGACTGCACGCCAGGGGCACCGGTGGTGGACGGTGCCGCCGTTAGTCCCGGCCCGTCGCTCACCAACGGGGAGCACAGAGACCACAACCACCTCCAGCCGGGGTCCGGGGGAGCAGGCCCACCACCAGCCCAGGACTTCCTCACCAGACCCAGAACGGCCACGGCCCAGTACTTCACTCCCCAGAGGCTGTCGGCTCCACTCAGGCCTAAAACGTGCCCGACCCAGTCCTCTGTGCCCCAGTCCACAGCCACCCAGTCCTCTGTGCCCCTGTCCACAGCCACCCAGTCCTCTGTGCCCCAGTCCTCAGTCACCCAGTCCTCTCTGCCTCAGTCCTCAGTCACCCAGTCCTCTGTGCCCCAGTCCACAGCCACCCAGTCCTCTGTGCCCCAGTCCACAGCCACCCAGTCCTCTGTGCCCCAGTCCACAGCCACCCAGTCCTCTGTGCCCCAGTCCTCAGTCACCCAGTCCTCTGTGCCTCAGTCCTCAGTCACCCCAGGCCAGCCGCCGCCCTCCCTGAACCAAGCCACGGCAGCCCCGACGCAGCCGTCTCCGACCCCACCCCTGCTCTTCCCAGACCCGCCTGCCCACCCATTGCCCTCCCCAGCGCTGACGGCCGCGAGCTCACCCCCCTCCCCCGGCCCAGGCCAGAGAGCCGTCCCTCCGGTCCCGTTCACGGAGGAGCCCCTGGACGTCCGGGACCACGAGGAGCACGCCACCCTCTCAGAGCCCCCGAAGCCGGCGCTGGTCCCCGAGCCGGCGGCCCCCAAGCCGCGAGACCCGCCCTTCGTGAAAGGCCCCTACAAGCGGCTGCCCGCCTCCACCTACCTGGACGAGTCGGCGCTCTCCATGCGCAAGCGCTCGTCCCACGGGGCCGGGTCGGTGGCGAGCCCAGCCAAGCCGTGGGCCTTCGTCAAGGCGTCGTCCAAGGTCCTGCCGGCGGCCGAGCCCAAGGTGCGGCACCGCTGCCCCAAGTGCCTCACGCTCTTCGGGGCCGTGGGGGAGCTGGAGGAGCACAGGGCGCTCGACCGCTGCAACTCGCTCTTCGGTTTCGACGACTCGGACGACGACAGTGAGTTGTGGTAGCTGTAGTTTGTGTCGCCCTCGGAGACAAAACCTTGTGAGCCTGGATTTATTTTTTTAATCGCTTGTGTTTTGGCTCAGTTGTAGATTTTGGGGTTTCTGTTTGAAAAGGCTGTTAATCCATTACTCTTCCATAACCGATATTTCAACAGTTCTTGCTTTTCTGACTCAACAAACAGAGCCATCTCTGATATTAAGATTTCCCGCAGGTTATTTTAATAATGAGACGGAATGTTTCATTCTTGAATTAATTTGATGCTTGTATTTTATACTATTACTTTGAATTATATTTGTTTTATTAATGTATTTCAAAATACACAAGAAAAGTAGAAAAACCTTTGTTCTGTGTTCTAGTAGGAGTCCAACTTCTTGATGTTTGGCTTTGACCTGAACATGGCGTTGTTTCTTTCCCGGTTCACAGGTTAGTCGTGAGGAGAGGAGCAGTTGGGAGTGAGTGGCCGTGCCTGTGTCAGGCCAGAGACTTTGCATCGGGAGGACAGACCTGGGAGGAGCGCCTCACTGTGGCGGAACACTGGAACTTGGGACCTCACCGCAAGCCTCCGTCGACATTCAAAATGCATCAGTCCGCTGTGATGTGTTGCCCGTGGTCACCTCTGAGAGGTGCTCCGTTCAGATTACTGGGAGAGTGTAAACTGCTTCTAGACGCTCCATCTCTAGGAGAAAGAGGGACGAGATCCTACAGTGGAACTGGGCCTTCCAGTAACATCCGGGACGTGTGTAAGGACATTCCAAACACTGATGTAAGCTGCATTTGTTGGGAACAGGGAATTTTCATTTACGTTCATCCACATCTATGCTCAGCGTACCTGCAGGTGTTTTTACATTAACACTAAGCGGAATGAGTCCTTCCAGGACCATGTAATCGAAGAGATTTGGGCTTGGCATTTGCCTACTTCCTAAAACAAGTTTTGTTGGTTAGCCACATTGGATCTGGGGACATTGTATTAGGTGGTAATCCAGCACCGCTTTTCATCACTCAAACCGTGATGGCCCTTAGAAGCCTAGGTCAGAATCCCTTAAATATGGTAGACTGTAATCATGATACAGTGATACATGGTAGACTATACATGATTCCCCAATTGTTCATTTGTTCCATTATTATTCAACATGGATTTAAATAGATACAAATATATTTATTTTCAACATGCTTCCTAGTGTTGAATGCCAAAATATTATGCAGCATTTGTGTTGTACAAATGATGAATTTCTTTAGTATTAGTTCATAGTCGCTTCATAAAGCGATTCCATGCTTTTCAATCCAGTGGTATTTGATTCAAGGTGAAATGATGGAGACGAGGGAAACTGGTTGGCATCATGCTGTTTCGCTGATTTTTATTTTCAAAGACAGCTCGCTCACTATCCATTTAATCCCCTTACGGCAATAAACTGAACGAATGCCTCTGAATTGATCAGAACAGTGTAAGTATCTTCCTTCACCTAAGTTACTTTGACACGTTTAGGTAAAGTACAGTGCACTGTCAATAATGTATTTTCACACTAGCTAACTATGATTTTGGGGAGGGGGGTTTCAACAGAATAAGACATAAGCTAAAGGATTGATTTGGTTTCATATTTCCTGTTTTGAATGAATTTGATTATCTTGAAATGACATGAAATATCCTGCTTCCATTTTTTTCATGTTTGCTTTTTTATTTGAAAACATTTTGTTTAAACACAATTTTTAGACCTGAAGCTAACAGTTTTTTTTTTTTACTTTTGGACTGTGCAATGAAATGCATTGTGTTTACTTGTATGTACAAAGGTTAATATATTTATTAAATTTGTACGGAGAATGATGAACCTCTTTATTTTTCTTAAAGAAAAGGTGATGCCATTTGTTTCAATAAACAATTATTGAGTCATTTTGGGCTTGGCATTATATTTTCTTTGTTAGATAAGGAGATCACTAACTGCTGAGCATTATCACTGTCACACAACACAACTAAATTGGTTGCTGCTTAGTAATACCTACAAAGACTATGTGACTAAAGATTTATACATGTGTATGCTGGACTAACTGTGTAAATAAATACAAGTATTTTTTAGTGGATGTGTCAGCATTTGTTCTAAGTTAATTATATGTGCAATTATAAATTAGTATCCCCTTGGATTGAAAAACAAGTATTTCAGATCTGGCCTGAAGGTTTGCATCTTGTTACAAAAGAACAAGTACTGTCATCATCAGAACAAATTGGGAGGATATATTGCATACCTTTTTTAATTAGTTATTGCTGCGGGTGCATGATGCTACCTATCAATATAGACGGGGTTCTCATTAATTTCAAACATTTCACAACAGTAGAAACAATTTAGAACTAATTGAAATAAAGAAGACTGCGTTCAACCTTAAAATGTTACAGAAGAAGCATGCCAACTACTCTGGTGCCATGTCCAGTCTCTCCAAAGGGTATGCACAACAACCAGCAGTACAGAGTAAGAAGGCATTGGCTACTGTCTGGGACAGAGGACAGGAAGAATGCCGTGCTTGGCCAGTGGTAAAGTACAGTATATATGATCAGTTCCGTTAGAAAGTTATTTATACGTTTTTCATGGGATAATTGTTTTTTTTTAACATTAACCTCTTTAAGTTCCTCTCTTAATGCCTCCAAACTAAAGAGGATGTCCCGACCAAAGGGCTCCTAATGTATTTTTAGTTTTATATCAGCCGTCATCTGATGAGCTGACTTTGCTCAAACGCTGAGTGTAGCATGTTTTAGGTACAATCTTCAGTATGTAGCAGACGGGATCAGAGATTAGCCTGTGTTATGTTTGAGGACAAAGATGCACCGGATATACATATGATTTGGTCAAACAAATATACACATGGCTCTGCCTAGCCAGGTATAACATGCAGCCAACACAATAGAGTCCAACATATCTAACGCATGCATTTCAATGAAAAAAGAGGTGTGGTTTTCTTACGGTAGATGGCAATTAAATAGCGGGGGAAAAGACATTGAAAATGCCGTTATAAAGCTCCAGTCTGATACTTAAGTGTCAACGAACGATAAAACCAACATCACCAGAAACATTGGCAGACCTAAAGTTCCAAAGTTCCTTGAAGCAATGCAAGTTCTAGGGATTTACTTTGTTGTTGTATGTGTAAATTGAGCTAGAATTTCTTATGTTGTGAATTTATGACTTTGAGCCACAAAGCATTGATAAATGTTCTTCACAAGTCAGTAGAAAAAAAACTGCTTAAATGCAAGTATTGACAAAAAAAAGCATTAGGTAGCCTACAGGGGCTTTACATATTTCAAGTCACTAATGGAAACCATAAAACATCTTCAACAGTCTTTTAAAAGAAGCGTTTTGCTATAGTTAAATAAAACTGGACCAGCAATGATTGGAACAATGAATTAGACATTGTAAAGATGCAGTTCAACAGTTGCAGTAGGGAAAAGGTGAAGTGATAATTATTAAATCATAACATACAGAAAGTCCAGTTAGCTTCACATTATTAAATACTAAAGTCACACAGGAAGCTCAATTTCCTTCTATTGCATTTTAAGATTAGCCTAGTCCTAGTCTGTTTGTGCTTAGCCAGTACCACTGCACTGGAATGAAGCTCATGCGGACAGGGGACTGGCTGCACGCTGGCTATCCTGGGATAGCTGACCTGAGACGAACACCAGCACACACAACCGCATTGTATGTACTGAAGGGGCTGGTCTGCTACTGCTAGTATACCTCGATCGGATATGCTGCTACCAAATGTCCTGCCTTTAACATCCTTTACTGGCCAGAACTCCCAAATAAACTGCAACTAAAGATGAGAAGGCTACAAAAGAAAAAGATAACACAATAAACACCTAAGACATTCAAAAGAGTGCCAACACGCTCTGCATATTGAAATAGGATATTTCTAAAAACATATAAATTGGGAGCTTGTTATCGTCATTGGGAGATTGCATTCTTTGTTTGAAAAAGTACAAACATTATTTTCAGTACTAATTTAGTTATTACAAGTAATAAACATGTAAGTGTCAAAGTATGGTAATAATAAATATTTTTCTTCTCGATAATGCCATTACTATTCTATATAGTTTTTTTAATGCAGCGGTAGTAAGATCCAAAGGATTATTATGGAAGACTATAGACTTAGAAAACAGCGTAGGTTCATTTGCTCAGAGGGTTCTGCTGCCAGTGGTGATGCTGTGCACAAATGTGTGCTCATGTAAACCAACACACAAACGCGCACGCACACACGCAGAGTAGCTTGCACATCAGTTGCCTTAAGTCTGAGCGTTATGTATTTGTGTGTTATATGGCTTGCTGGGACAGCACACTGACTCTTACAGCCAGGCAGGCTGGAAGCAAGTTTCTGGTTCACTGGCACATTGGAAGACATGCTGATCAATGTGCACTGTCCCTGTCAAAAAAAGAGAGGGCAAAACATCTGGCTTGCTCAGCCAACAGCTACACAGGGTCACAAGGCAGGTTTTGCATAAGCCGACCAAAGCTGCACCTCAGTGGGAAAAGTGCATGCACAGGAGAGTCAATCAAAGACCTAAAGTAGTTCCATCTATCATGTTGCCAAGCAACACAAGTAGTTAAAAAATTTTGGCAGCCAAATAGACTCTGAATCATCATCAGAACAATTGCGTTATAAATCGGCAGGAAGCCGCTCGCTCTTCTCATTGTCTCAAAAGATGTGTTTGATTTGCATATAGGTTCTTCCCTGATGGTGGGAGACAGAAGGAGGCAGAGGAATGGGAGAGGAGGGTGCAAGCAGAAGGCAGGCAGGCAGGCAGGTAGGCAGGCAGGTAGGCAGGCAGGTAGGCAGGAAGACGGACAGGTAAGTAGGAACAGGTAGGAAGACATGGATTTCAGTGGGTCCCGTTAGTGCCCCAGTCGTACGGGAGGTAGGTGACTCGGATCTTCCCAGCCGAGACGACGCTTTGCAGGCTGGACTTCTTGGGAGAGTCGCTCATGTGCTCCAGCACCCACGTCAGCAACTGTGAGAGAGGCAGATATGATACCTTTAAAAACACATTGATTCTGGTTCTGGATTCCTACACCTTTTACGCATCAAAACTTAATTATTTTCAAACATCTGCATGAACAAATCACACTTGCCCCAATGGTTCATTAATATTTAAATTAGAAGATTTTGTTAAAAAAGGTATTCACGTTTAACTGTGTCAATAGTGTTATCTGCATAACAACACAACTGATAACAGCCAAGGACCAGCGTTTGCCTAATTTCCATATTGGCTTTCTGACCTTGCGATGTCTTTTGTGGTTGTTCTCACATACACAATAGTTCCTACTTCCCCCTGTTTACAGAAGGTACCCAGGGGCCCCACAAGTAGGATGTGGAGACACGTACCTTCTCGTCCGTGCCTCCAAAGTCAGCCTTGTACCACTTGAAGATCTGGCTGAGACGCACTTCCCCCTTCCCAGAATCCACCACACAGGCGTCGTCGTTCTCAAGGAAGGCTTCAGCAGCGATGCGTAGCTGCCCGTCAATGTCCTGGAACAGTCCCGGAAAGCAATCACTCACTGCGTATCGCAAGACTAGTGGATTTCATTCAAACAGTTAGAAGTGCTACATTGAAAAAGAACGTTTTGCCGAGAGCTTTGAATAGATGTTCTTGAAAAGAATGAGAACGCTCTTTTACCTGTGGACTGTATGTTTTGATGGGTGGACAGCCTTTGGCACCACAGTTCAGAGCAAAGTGGATGAGGGGCTCAGCATGTGGTAGAGCCACCTAGTGAACAAGGGCGTGACGACCACAACTATCGTTATCCACAAGCAATCAACATGGTCAGCCAGATATCTTTTACAGGTACAAAAATACGTTGGGTAGTCAATCATATTTTATGGCTACTACAATCGTGCTTTTAACCATCATCAAATTGTTATAGATACTTGTATAAAGTCTTACCTGTAGTCTAGGGTCTGTCTTGGAGAAGGGCTTGACAAGCTGTGCAACACCCTTTCTGTTCCCCCTTAGAACGCCATTCTCTATATCCTGCAAAGTGAACACCTCACCACCAATAAGGTAACTCACATAGTTGAAGAACTGTGAAAAAAGAGTTTTAATCAGTTTAAAATAAAAAAAAGCTATATTATTAGATGGGCAATACTGTAACTACTAGTGTTGCCTGTCAGTTAGAAGACCCTACATTTTTTTCCGCTATTCCTATTTAGCATATTTCTCAAGCCTGCTATTGTGTACTTTCTTTCCTACACTTGGCATCCTTCCCCTACAGCTGGTGTCCTTCCCCTGCCTTTTACCCTAGCTGGTGTCCTTCCCCTGCCTTTTACCCTAGTTGGTGTCCTTCCCCTGACTTTTACCCTTGCTGGTGTCCTTCCTTATCCTCCTACCATAGCTGGTGTCCTACCTCTACTCATTACCCTAGGTGCTGTACATCCCCTCTGGTGTCCTACCTCTACTCATTACCCTAGGTGCTGTACATCCCCTCTGGTGTCCTACCCCTACTCATTACCCTAGGTGCTGTACATCCCCTCTGGTGTCCTACCCCTACTCATTACCCTAGGTGCTGTACATCCCCTCTGGTGTCCTACCCCTACTCATTACCCTAGGTGCTGTACATCCCCTCTGGTGTCCTACCTCTACTCATTACCCTAGGTGCTGTACATCCCCTCTGGTGTCCTACCCGGTATCTCTGCCACATGTTGGTGGGGGCGCCCATCTTGAGGTGGCCGTGGATGACCAGGGCGTTGTAGGTGTTGATGAAGAAGGCCAGCTTCTCCTCGCGGCTGAGGGACAGCAGCTCCACCCTCTGCAGCTGCACAGCCAGCTCGCAGTAGCGCTCAAACACTGGGCTCAGTGACATGCTCTTGTAGTCCACACACTTTCGGGGCGACCGCGCGCACACGCATGCGCACACACACACACACACACACACACGGATAGTTGAGAAGGTAGGCAAAGGGCATCGGTAAACAGACTGCAAGAACCTGAACAGACACACAGGAACAGCTGGGCTACCTTGCCGTCGGCAGAGAGGTGCTGAGAGAACAGCTTCAGGATCAACTCTCTC
Source organism: Galaxias olidus (assembly GCA_026901105.3). Classification (NCBI taxonomy): domain Eukaryota; kingdom Metazoa; phylum Chordata; class Actinopteri; order Galaxiiformes; family Galaxiidae; genus Galaxias; species Galaxias olidus. Next base: position 31,035 of record JAPMUY010009298.1, read on the forward strand.
AGGATGGTGGACATCTCTGCAGCTGAGAGGGCAAAAAAAAGACAAAGAGAGAGAGCGAGAGAGCACGGTTATTCACGACACACACCATAATTCCGGAGACATGTACACGTACAAGGACAATGTCGACATTAAGAAGGGGAAATGGAAGCAAGAGCAGAGCAACAGACAGGCCCACGGTCAAACACCATCCCAGCGCACGCACATCGCGCGGCGCCTTGTGTTAGTGTGGCAAACGGCAGCCCTCAAGCTTCCCGCCGCCGCGTGACGGCCTAGCACACGTTTCAATGTCCACCAGCAGAACCCAGGGTCAAAAGTGGAAGATAAGTCAGCTAGTCACAGAGACAATTTCAAACGGCGGTCGAGCATTTGTGCGAGGAACTGGCTAGAGCAGCTTATCACATCCACAGCTAATCAGAGACAGATAACCATTGCAGGACGAGTGAGCCTCCAGCCTAAACCCACAAAGCAACCACAGTGACAGGGTAGAAATCTAACGGAGGCAAGCAGAAGCGACACTCTAAACGGTAGACCTCCGGAAGGGGTGGAGGACGGATGGCCCTTCTCCTCTCCATCCTGGCCCACCGTCGACCTACCCTGAAGGGGTGTGCAGGCCGCCGTCTCTCCTGCGTTGAGGGCCGCGTGGGGGTCGTGCTCCAGGAGGCGGTAGAGGGTGTCGCCCTCCCCAAAATCCCCCTTTGCCCCAGACACACTCACCATGTACTTCCTCTGCAGCAGCTCAGAGCCCGTCTCGCTGGCCTCAGCCGGGGCTGTGTGGGGGAGCAGCGGTTAGGAGAAGACTAGAACAACCCTCCGTGTTCATGTGTTCCATGTTTCATTAAAAATGGGTTACTAGAACCTTTCTGGGGGTTCTGGGAGGGGACCTGGTTTGGGCTTTTGGGGTATATATCACAGGGTTCTACTTCTAGAAGAATACCACTGGAGTTTGACTAGCGCCAAAAGCAACTATGGCTAGGGTATTGTAAAAACATTTGGTGTGACAACAACAATCCGGCCCAAGGAGTGTATTAAATGTTTGTACTGAAATGTCATATTTACTCTGTCTAAATGCTAAATGTTAAAGGGCCTGTCAATTATCTTTTATACCAGGTTAATCTTCACCTATAGCGGGAATGTGTAGCCGGGTTTCTAGGCAGTAAGATGCCGTTGTCGAGGACTTACCCATGGCCCTCTCTTTTTGCAGCCAGCCAATCAGCTGGCTTCCAGAGAAGCTGTTTTTGAACAAACTCAGACCCTTCCTCTGGCAGCCAATCACACTGCTTTGTTTGAGGCCCTCTACAACGTCTGCCAACACATCCCTTTCACACTTAAACACTGTAGGAGATGGAACACACACAGACACACATAAAGAAGTACAGACACATGCATTAAGGACAAAATCTCTCCAGCAGGCTAACATAAATAAAACCATTGGAACTAGCCTGGTCCAAATTAGTGATCTATGTGGCTCTGATAAAGTCGCTGTTTTTCTTCATGAATTAAATTCCCCATTTTAATTTGACTGAAATTGTTATCTAAAATGTAACACAATTATCCCCTACTGATTTTACCAGATGGCGTTTTTGTGAGTGTGCAAAAAACTCTCGTAGAAACACACAGACACACACACACAAACACATAATTAGGTGTTACACCTGTTGGGGGGTACTGACTGTCAGGGACAGGTGGAGTACGCACTAAGCAACGATGCGCACGCACACACCAAGAGCAGGAGCTCAAGCAAAAACGTGGAGATTCCATGTGTGGAAAAAAAAGAACCAAACACTATTACGTGTATGCGAGTTCTTCTGTGGTTAGTTAGCCAATATCTACACATTCTTGTTCCTGTTCCAAAAGGCAGGGCTGCCTGCTTATTTAACCTAGCCTAGATTCCATTGACTCTGATAAACACATTATACAGTATTTATGTATTGACATTTGATGTCACTGTTTGGTAGAAAAGGAACCATGAAAGAATTTTTTCTGAAACATCACACCGAGAGCAGGTCAAGGTCAATCTGGCCTCGGGTAGACACTTTCTTTCGTGCTGTGCCACTGCTTCAGGGTCTAACCAGCTCACACTTACATCCATCAAGCTCCTCCGCTGTGTCCGAGCCTTCCGATTGGGTCTCTTCAGGCAGGGGCGGAGCATCAGCTGGAAGAGGCTCCTCCCTCACCAAATGGACCAGTCTCTCTAGCTCCTCAGCAGTCTGGGAAGAAAACATCCCTAATTAAGATGGGATCATGTGTATGGCCAAAAGGTCAAGAGGCCACATGTAAGTGACAATACTCTTGTGTTTATTAAATAAACATGGGAACATTATGACCCAGATAGCGCATAGCGCGAGTTCTGCTGAGAGAAAGCATAACACAAGGACCTACACTGATATCATACAGTGAAATTCAACAGTAAGTTAACATCACATCGATACAAGCGAACATAGCAATGGAAAGCTTCGCTAAGGAAGGCAGGCTGCTCTCCCAATCTCCCTCACCAGTCTCTGCAGGTCGTCGTTGCCCCCTACGTGGACGCTGTTGAAAAAGATCTGAGGGACCGTGCTGCGACCAGACAGCTCCTTCACCCTGCTCCTCAGCTCCGGGTGTTTCCCCACGTCCACGTCACGCACAGGTACCCCCAGCGGCGCCAGCGTGGCCTTGGCCTGCACGCAGTGGGGGCAGCCCGCGATGGAGTAGACGGTCACCCGGCCCACGCCGCCCTCGGCGTCCGCCATTGACGGCTTCAGGAGGCGAAGGGGAAACCTGTGAGTGGACACAAAATAATAGGAAATAGAATTAGATGTTTTTGTTGCCTGTTAGTTAGTTTTATTATCAGTCTATTATACAGTTATTTGGTTTCGCTAAGACAAGGAACAGTTAGAGACAGCTACAGCACCTGAAACAGTGGCACGGTTAGACCATGGGGACAAAATGGACCAAGTATTAGAAGTTTCTTATCCGTCTTATTGCAAAGCATACATTCTCGTCGGGTCAACCATTCTGGACAGTGCCACCCTAGTGGAAATGTGTGTACATGCAGAGTATATGTGTTGATTTAACATCGATGTCCCAACGTATTTGGACACAGATGTCGCAACTGTGGGTCAATGGTTGATTTCTTATCATGTTTGCTTAACCATGGCACTCCAGTTCCTCCTTCTAAGCTTTATCATCATGACTCAGATTTACGGAAAGCACCTTGACTGCATTAGCCTTGGTGACTCATTGTTATGGGGTTATTTTACACTCACATCAGTATGCACACCAGCGTGTTGATTTATATTGACAAACATTGTTCATGTATTGACCCACATTGAACATACATTGAATAGGCCTATACTAGATACATTGTTCCAAAAGCTGTCAACTTACTTTGCAGCTAATCAGTCTACACCAAATAAGAAAAGCGAGACATTAAAACTAAACGAATATTGAGACAGCTATGATATTAAGAAATATGCTACAGTTGTATTAATCTAGGCAGCATTGTACATATCAAGTGTCGTACCATTCTAAACGATGGTTACAGTAGACTATGTAATTATAGACTGAAGGGAGGACCAACAGAAATCCACAAAATCTGGCATCCTTGGTCGCCAATTAGCTAAATTCCCCTTACCTTATTGGAATGGGGTCAAAGTTGCCCTTTTAGCTAGGTCGAAGACGGAGATTCTGTTACAGGACGATCTCAGATAATTCCCAATGTTTGATAAAATGCTAAACAATGCTATGTAAAATAACTATTTACAAGTACAACACAGAAAGGACAAGACATACAACTGCGCATCACTGGCTAGCTATCACTGGGAAGCTATGTGCTGCTTCAGTCAACAAAATGTTCCTGTATGTATTTTCTGCAGTCCAAGACAACGTTTAGCGTTGAAGCGGAACCTTAAGTCCTGCCTCAGAAGTTTCTACACGGAGCTAGTTTGCAGGCTACGAACCAAGAAGTTAATCAGGAAACGAAACTAACAGCATCGCTGTGTTGAGAACTAAAAACTTGGTATTTTGATTTAAAGATGCAAGGACTAACTATTACCGAGCGTAATGGTTGCAAAAACATGTTGCGCATGATGTCAGAAAGTGACATCGTTTCACTCAGTGACACTGTCACAAATAAAATGATTGGCGTCGAAAGCATTTCCGGTAAGCAAAATGGGGAGTTAACGTGGACAAGTCATTGGCGATTGATAATCATACATTTAATGTAAAGTTAAGTTAATGTTTTGCCTATTTCTGCTTGCACTGTGTTCAAATATATAAACATTAATTTGATGAAGGTTTGATCGGTTGCTTGCCATTTAAGTTTTGTGTCTGACATGTTGACAGATGCTGTGGATGCCATTCTCTCCTACACCAAAGATGCAGAAGAACTACTGAAACGTAGGAAGGTGTACCGTGAAGTCATATTTAAATACCTGGCAAATGAGGGGGTGGTGATGCCTCCAAACAGTGAGAAACACCAGCTGGTGACAAGGACTCTGGAGCTATGGTCTTCAGGAGGAAAGGTAGATCATATCTCACACAAAGAAGCCTACATCTATACGTTAGAGATTAAATGTGCTAAGCTTTTAGTAGTGTGCTTAAATGTCAATATAATTGAGCCCTCTGTTATCTGTATAACTCAGACACTTGTTAAGGCTTTAATTTACTTTGCTTCCAGGTCTCAGTTAAACAAAGTCCAAAGACGCAAAACGGTAACACAGTGCCTGAGTTGTCGTCTGAAGTGACTCAGGAGTCTGATCTGATGGCCTTAGCCAAGCAGTTCTGCAAGTGGTTTCATGAGCTCCTTAACAGCCAGAACCCAGCACTAGGCCAGTCGCCTCAAGACTGGGGACCGAAACACTTTTGGCCTGACGTTCGACTACGACTCATTTCATGGTAATGGAAAGAGCAGAGTTAGTGTACACTGCTGGTTAGATGGAAACCGGTACATACTTCAGGACCTACTTTAGGTGTATGTCTAGAGATGAGGTTGCTGGTATTAGATTTGCATTTAGAGAAGTTTGATACCCAGAGGGAATGATGACTCCTAACACCATACATTATTCAAACACTGCCTTTACTAAAAACAACCCCTAAGAAACAAGCTGGTGTATACTCTCTTACATAAATGTTGTTGAAAAAAATAGGTTTGGTTTATTATTGACATTTGACTCTGTATTAACTGCAGTACTGAGGACCAGCAGATGGAAGAAGAGTTCCATGGAGCTGATCTGGTAAGCCAGCGTTTGCTTGCCCTGCCGAGGCACGAGAGGCTTTTTCTCAGCCCCAACCTGGCGCCTCATGGCCTGCGATGCCTCTCTTATCCTCATGGCATGGTTGTTGTAGCTGTTGCCGGGACCATCCACAGAGAATCGGTGTGCCTTGGAGTCTACGAGCAGGTGTTTGGACTCATCTCCAACCCTCTAGAAAACAACTGCTGGAAGATCAAGTTTGTCAACATGAAGATCAGGGGGAAGGATGCGTTAGGGGGCGACGGGGAGATGGCACCGCCAGCCTTGACTTGCGACTCCAGCGAGCTGCAGCTTATGTGCAGGTGAACTTGACAACCAACTAAGGACAAGATGGGGGTAGCTTGTTGTTATGAACAGCCTTTGACATTATTATACTGTTCTGAATATGTGTTTAAAGAGAGACTTATATGTTTATATTTTTATCCCAAACTGTAAAACGCATCCTGAGGGATTTTCACCAAACTGAATTTGTAGAGATTGAGAATGCACAACATATGTTTTTATGGAAATAAAAAATGTTCTTCCAATGTTGGAGAAAAGGACAGAAAGAATCAAAGACAAACACATTTAAGTTGTTCATATATATTTTGTGCCACTCTGATTGAAAAACATAACAAAAATGTATGAACTATATATTTTTTTAAATACATGTAAATATTAAAGCATAAATTCTCAGTACTTTCAATAACGTGTTTGTGTACCAATCCTAATATCCTGAATTTGACTTCATGTTACAAATGATCACAGAACACATTCTACTGGCATTTGTAAGTCCACTCAACAAATGTATTTTTACTATAAAACCATTATACACAGTACACAGATGTACCACAGAAAGTGTTCGTTATGCAGATCTGGGTTAAAACTACTAATAATATGATACTGTTAGAACCGCGACAAGCAAGCGGTACAGAATGACAATGGTAGTCTCTGTCCGAGGGATACCTTACCCTACTGTGCAAGGCCCAGAAAAGGCAACGACCACAGTTGCAAACCATTCGTCCTGCATATTCCAGCAAAAAACAAAACAGGCAAAAATATTAACAATAATATTACTCATTATGTCAGTAATTTGGAATTTTACCTGGAGGCGCAGGATACATTTGTGTTGGTGACGTGATTCCGGATAATGGGGTAATTTTTATTTTTGTTGGCTTTCTCAAAATATTATTTTAATTGTTTACTGGACTTTATGTGGAACGATAATTGCAACAGACTTCACTACTTGCACTTTACTGTGAGCATTTTTTTTTTAACTCAATAGGAAGTGATGTCATGGGAAGCGTATCAAAAAGTCAGGGACGTGTAATTTGCAGGCTTTGTAGACCCTAAGTCCTTGAGCTGACAGCAACATGGCAAATACAGGTAACGTGAATATGGATGGGGACATGATGAGATATGCCGAATACAAACCAAAATCAACCGTCAGAAGTGAAACAGAAATTGACAAACGACTTGTAAGTATGAAGACGTTTTGAAGTATAACGTTTAAGGCAAACTCTACTGAGTACTACTGCTAACCCACCGGGTAACGTTAGCTAGCTGTTAAATTGCATGTCTAGTCGTACAGACCTAAATTGAAACAGTGCTTATTTCCGTGTAACCTAATCTAAAAGGGTATAGCCTTAACCTTTTTAATTTTTATGTAATTCCCGAGGTGGCCTGATCTGTGTGTTTATGTTATGTAACTTTAAGATAATCTAGAAAGAGCCAGCTAACGTGCATCTTTTGATAATGTTCAACCCCCTCTAACTCAGTGTAGAATGTTTGGTGTTTTTAAAATGGCTAAATGTTATTTAATTCTCTGTTTCTAAAGTATCTCTTCCCCTTTGCAGGGTGGTACCCTGATTGCTGTGGGACTCAGTGTGGCTGCTGCAGGTTTTGCAGGTGAAGTTGGGGGTTGGTCTGGCTTGATCTACTGTGCAGTTTGTTTTATAAATTAAATCTGTGCATTAATACAAACACAATGGCACAATGGCATTGTAAACTGTTCCCAAAAAACCTGGCAATTCCTCCACACTAAGCAATGCTGTCTGTGGTGCCACAGTTGACTAATATTATGGCATATTAAAACTCAATTTTATAGACCCTCATCCCCAAATTGACCCCATAAACCCACTCCATGTCTTTTCCTGCTTTGGCAGGAGCTGGTGCTCCATGGTCAGCTATACATATCTTATTGTAAGTCTCTGTTGATGAAATGCTAATGTTTTTGCTTGGTAAGGGTCTAAAAGAAGCTTATTGCAGCCTATTTTCTGCTTTGTGGGGCATGGCTATGCGTACATCAGCAGACCTGTGTGGAACTTGCTCACACATTACATCAGGTTTCACGCAAGCTTGCAGATGCCAGCAGAGTATTGCTTTTTGATGTGGAAAACAGGCTGCAGCTGGCTGCTTTCACTTTGAAGAATCCGAGACTGTACAACCTCGCCCTAATCTCCGTCCCTGTCAATGAGGTGACCAACCTGTTACAGGTTAAAACATGGTTACAATGTAGGGGTCAAATTGTAATAGCATGGCATCAATCAGTGAGACAGGCTATCTGGGCGCCCAGTCTTCAGTCCTGCAGCTACTTTGATCAGTTAAAAGGGTCTCAATGGGAATGGTGCCGATCCTGATCCACTGTTGAGACTGGCTAATTAGACTCGAGGCGTTTTGGTGTGGCTGATGCGTTGGCTGCTTTCATATCTCTGCCTCTTCACACAGCCGGGAGCTCGTCCTCTGACAGGGGCTACTGTCTCATGATGGAACACTATTGTCGGGTTATCTCTGAGTGAACAATAGCGTGGGACGTTTGCCAGTGGTGTCCCCAAACTGTTTTGGCCCAGACCCAAACAAAAGCCCAGGAAGCAGACTCGATTTGAAATGGGTTGGCAATAGCCCAGACCTTGGTCAAGGAAATAGTTTTAGCACATTTACTTTCTGGGATCAATTGGTCCCTTTGGATCCAAATTGAACTACTCGGAACACTGCTAAACTACAATTCCCACCGCCTTGGCACGCCAGGCACACTCAAGCAAATGCTCAAAGCATTTCCCATACTATATGACTTCTGACATCTTCAGCTTGGCTACAGCGTCTATTAATAATAATTCATTTTATTTAGTTTTAGCGCTTTTACACAAATCGGTCAAATTAATTACACAGAACAAACAACGAATGGACCGACAGCTATCAAACACAACACTCAGTCTGAGTGATACCGCGGCAACCAATTTGCGCCAGACTTGCGCACACACATAGGACACACAGACAGACTCCAGGTGAATTGGCAGTGACTGGTCAGGAGTGGCACTGGTAGGAGAATGGAGCATGTTGATGGTGGGAGGAAAACGGAGTACCCGGATGAAACCCACACAAACACAGGGAGAACATGCAAACTCCACACAGAAAGGCGACTGGGTCACGTGAGGTTGAACCCAGGACCTTCTTGCTGTGAGGCACCAGTGCTAACCACTGAGCCACTTATGTCTACTAAAAACACTATGGGGTGGGGGGTAAAGAATGGAGATGCATGTATGTATATAAATATCATATCAAATCTGTTCTTCCTCAGGACGATATGCCTTCCAGCTCTGGAAACCTCTAGGACAGGTGTTCTCAGAGACCGTCAGGAAAATGCCATCATCAGTAAGTCAGTGCTCCGACTAGCTGCTTCTTATGGTCGGCTTAGTGCGTGCGTGTGTGTGCGTGTGTGTGCGTGTGCGTGTGCATGTGTTTACATGTGCCCGAGAGTGTGTGTGTGGGGGCCAGCATGTTTTTGTGTTTGAATGTGATGCCATATCCATGTCATTTCCACGTTTATGTATTGTTTTGTCTGTGGATTGCTTCTCTCTCTCCAGGCGTTCTCGTCATATTACAAAGGTGGTTTCGAGCAGAAGATGACAAAACGAGAGGCTAGCCTCATTCTAGGCATCAGGTACAGTTAGTTGAGGTGTTTTGAATGTGTGTTTCTCTGTCTCTGTGTCACTGCATTTTAACACTATATGCACTGTAATTCCTTGTGTGTCCACTAGATGGAAATGTGGCCCTTCTCCTGAAATGGGCGACTGCTCGTTTACATGCCGCAGACCTTTCTGTTTGGTGGTATTTAATGTACTGTGTGTTCTCTCACCAGCCCTGCTGCCAATAGGTCAAAGGTGCGCGATGCCCATCGAAGGACTATGGTCCTCAATCACCCAGATAAAGGTGAGCTTAATCCCCCTGGCTAATTCTAGCTAACCATAATGTTTGGTTGGAGCATGGCTAGAAAGGTTTAAGTCAGTTTTCCTTCATGTAGAAGTCCATTCTTCGTGTGTCAGCTCTGTTAGGAAGGGGCAACGAAAGAGGATGGACGAGAGGTCTGTCCTAGGCAATGAACATTTGAGTGACTCTTTAAACCACAGACAATGCATTGAAATATTAATATAGGTCTTTTTTTTTTAAACTACCGTGATATTTAATTGTGAAAAATGCAGACGGTGTAGTGTTTTATATTCCGGATATATTTAAGAGAGTTCCCTTTGTGCCGGAGACGCTCCATGAATCAACCCCAGATATAGAAACATATTTTAAAGGATTGTAGCACTCCCGCCTGCAGTTTACCTTCCCCGAGCTCTGATTCATGATGTGAAACGGGAAGATAGGTGAAGCCAATGAGGTAACCAGAGAGGAAGAGAGATGAGATAGCACCGAGTCTGAGTGTGTTTAATCCTCACCCACAAAGGTCAAGTGAAGGACAACCCCTTCCCTAAACACACACACACACACACACACACACACACACACTGACACACGCACACACAAGGAACTCTAAATGTGGTATTTATTCTAGTGTTAATGCCACGGCTGGCTGGAGCAATCACCTTGCCTCTCTCCCTCCTCTGTTTCTGTCACCTCTTCTGTCTCTTTCTCTCTCTCCACTGATGTGCTTAGCTCAAGGTTAATAGCCTACCCCAGACTCTCCTCTCCTGAGAGGTTTACGCACACACACACACGCACACACGCACGCACGCGCGCGCACACACACACACACAGACAGACTTTGCTTTGCTGTTCCCTTTCCAGCAGTATAAAAACACACTCCACTGCTTTTTCATCTCCACAGGTACGCACACAAAACACACATAACGCACACACACACACACACACACACTCAGCCAGGGTAGTTTTACTCACTGTGAAATGAGAAATGGCCTGTGGGATTCCTATGTGACTTTGGGCAGGGAGGAGTGAGCGAGTAGGTGACTCAGTGAACAGGGAGAAGAAGGAGGTTGGCTGGGAAGTATATATATATATAGTGAGAGAGAGAGAGAGGAGGACTGATGGAATTAGAGGGAGGTAGAGGGGAAGAGATAAGATTGTAAAACCTGGCCAAAGGCTAGAAAAGCACAGGAAACATTAGAGGTCTTTCCGTAAGAGGTGACTACTTTTTCGTCTGCCTCCTTTCTCCTTCTCTCTGTCTCTCTATTTCTCTGTGTGTGTGTGTGTGTGTGTGTGTGTGTGTGTGTGTGTGTGTGTGTGTGTGAGAGAGAGAGAGAGAGACATGCTCTGGGGGACGCCGACGCATTTCTGTCCAATATTTACTGAAGAAAGCCTGCTTGCTGATTTAAAATGTTTGTTGTGACCCGAGGCTTTCCTGGAAGCTCTAATGGAAGTAGCTGCCAGAGTGAGCTCTGATACGTCAATCAAACAGGGCGTCGCTCCAATAGGCCGGTATGAACCAGGAAGAAGAGCTGGACTGGCAGCCCAGGCCAATGACACGTAATGATTGGCTGATTACATGGCATTGATTTCTGACTTTGAGCCAATCAGGGGAGTAGGGGTTGTGTAGGAGTGGCGCGACTGATAGTGTGTGAAAGAGAGAGAGAGAGAGAGAGAGAGAGAGGGGGGGGGGGGGGGGGTGGAAAAGAGTAAAGAGAAAAGGAGGTCAAGAGTGGACAGAGATGGAAAGGGAACCAGAAATACATGCTAATTGGTGAAAGATACTAGCGAAGGTGGTGTGTGTGTGTGTGTGTGTGTGTGTGTGTGTGTGTGTGTGTGTGAGAGAGAGAGACAAGCGTAGTCAGAGTGTATCAGTGGGTGCTCAGTGTTATAAATGAGGGACAATGTTAGGGAGCACGCTTTGACAACACAGAGCGGGATGGTCTAGGCTGGCCCACTAATCACTATCACTGCTTCACACACACACACACACGCACACATTCACACACATTTGTAACTAGGCCACTGATTCCCGGTCATTGCTGTCTGCAGTAATATTTGGAAGGCTTTCTGCCGCCGTCCACGGCAAAGGCTGTTCCAGGTCAGAGGCAGCGGCCAAAGGAAGTCGAGCGATCGATATGTCACGTCATCAGGCTGGTCTCACTCCAAAGGTCTATCCAGGCATATGGAGATCCTTCATCGGGATCTCTTACACGCCCTGAGCTTGTCCTGCAGTGGCAGACTGGGCACAGTTCCTCTTAGGTTCCATTCACCCTGAGGGACAGTCACACAGCGGGCACAGCTACCAGACACAGGGGCTACAGTGATCTTTCTCACACACTCTCTCACACACACACACACACACACACGCCTGCCCCAGGCAGAAGCTGTGGTGTCAGAGCAGACTGTGCTCTCCGGGCTCCCTGCTCGTTGACCCCCTGTGATGAGGAGACCGTCCCGCCTCGGGTCTCTGCCAGACTGTCACCCTCACACACGCACACTCTCTCTCTCTCTCTCTCTCTCTCTCTCTCTCTCTCTCTCTCTCTCTCTCCCTCCCGGACTAGTCGTGCTCTGTTCCACCACACGCCGTCTTAAGGCAGGGAGGCCCAGTCACATCGTGCGAGGTTGGGCACACATCTCCAGCTACGTAAGGCAGTGCAGGGTCCAATAGCAGCGCAGCCTGGTGATGTCAGTGTGGGGCGGTGGCGTTTGTCCAGCGTTTTTTTTTTATGTCTTTGAAACCGACGTCGGCGCCGACGCGGAGCGACGACCGAACGGGCCGCGCCCTCGCTCTGAGCCACTCCTCGACGATCCAATTAGAAAGGGATTCCCCCGTGGCAGTTATCGGCCTCAGTCTCCTAACCTTTTGAAAGCGATCAGCGTGCGCTTCAGATCCGTCCTGGAGCAGCGCTCTGTTTTGGCGCAGGGCGTCTCCGTAATCAGACGAGCCAGGTAGCAGGCTCTCTGTGTTTCTGTTGCGATCACAGCTTTGCGGATTTAACGGCGGCTGAATGACGTCGGGAATGTCGACCGGCGTCGCACGCGGCAGAGTCAACTTGAGCTCCTGCCGCTGCGGGGGGGGGGTGCGGTGCTGCTAAGGTTTAGTGGACGTTCCATAGATGTGTAGAGTAGACTAAAGGAGTATGAAACGGAAGCGTCTTTTCGATGCGAGTGTGTGCGTGTTTTGTTCACTAAACCCCCATATAGGTGTTGCGCCACAAGTACTTGTTACCGTGTTCGCAACGGGATGAAGGCCGTTCTTCTGACGTCTGCTCCTTCTCCCGTCTGCTGTCAGGTGGCTCTCCTTACCTGGCCGCTAAGATCAACGAGGCCAAGGACCTGCTGGACAAGGAGACCCGTCACTGACCTCAGACCAGCACCAGAACCCGGACCATGGACCACATTAGACCAAAACCAGCACTGCGGACATGTCTAGTGAAGTCAGCGGGATCAACAGGAGTCCGTCCGCAGGGTCCAGCCCCTCTTCGTGGTTGTAGATGATAGCCTGTCGCAGTGCCCCCGTCTGGACAACCCCGGGAACTGACGCCTGCTTTAATCCCAACCCCAAACTCAGTCCAGCCCTCTTATTTATATCGCTGTGTCCCTGTTCAGCTGTTGACTTTAGTGTGCCTGTACTTTGCCGTGTTGTGTTTGGTGTGTCTCATCTCAACCAGGGAGGAGGGGTTAAACTACGTCTGGAAGGTCGCCATTACTGTCAATTTGCATTGTCATCTTGTATGCTCTGTACGCTGTACAGAGAACTTTAGCATATCCAGTTTATATAAGCATTGCCCATTTCTGTACTGTTCCTGCTGGTTGAGAGGAAAACATGGCCTTTTATGAAATTTTAATTTATACCATTGAGCAGTGTGTAGTGTGTACAGCGCTTGAGAGCGATTCCAGCTGACCTATGTGTCGGCGCGAGTGTTTACCCGTACAAAAGACTCATTAGTAATTTATCCGAGATTGCTGAATAAAGCATTTTAACGCTGCGGGAATCGATGAGTTTGTATTGTTTCATTTCCTGCCCAGTAATGAATCTCTGCTCTCTCGAATCTGCTGACTCTGCAGCGTGAACCTCACTATGCCCCTCCCTCTTAGTGTGTGTGTGTGTGTGTGTGTGTGTGTTTGTTTGTTTTGGTCTGTTGTTCCCGTGGCCAGGTCTCATGACTCAGTATGAAATGGTGCAACATGTTGAAACCCCTTTTGAGGACTTCTGACAGGCAAATTATTTTCTATCTAGACAACAAAAGGGGGGGGGTTATTTTCTTCTTTCACTGCATTTTTCAGACCTGTTTTCTCTTAGCACACACTCATACACACGGTCACACATAGATATGGGTGCATTTACCTGTAAAGGAAAACTAGTTTTTACATCTTATTTGAAGGTATACCTAGAAAGGTTGTGTCCTTTCAGCAGGGTTTGGTGGCTCACAGGAATCACTCGTCTTTCATTTCACTTTCAATGTGGGTTAGACAGTTGCTTCCTGTGCTTGATGGGTTTCTGCTGTCGTTAACATACTCTTCTAATTACATACAGGGAGTCTTCATGATTTCAAATCTGGTTCCTTCTGAGGATCTCAGAGACGAGGGTGGGTCTTGAGCAGCCAGCCACAGCTGGACATGTTTTCCTATTTTCAACCAGTTAAGATATTGATTATCGTGTAGAAACGGAAGGCCCAGAAAGAGCCTGCGTAGAGCAGCACGGATGTGTGTGTGTGTGTGTGTGTATGTCCGAGAGAGCGTTAGTGTTCACACTAGAATTATTTTTTGCATTTCTGTGAGTGCTGGTGTTTGTGTCCTTTGATAAGAGAAAAAAACAATGTATGTGAGTGAGGTAATGTGTGTGGGTGGGAGGGTGTGCGAGCGAGTGCATATGCGTGAGTGTATTTCCTCTCGGAGGTTCTGTACTGTACGTCCTCTCTCTCTCTCTTTCTCCTCCTGTTGAGACTTCTATTTCTGGTGGCCCCCTCTGACTGGGAGCCCACATGCCTTCCTGTGTCTACAGCCGCACCCTGGCATGGCCGATTACCACGAACACGTGTGAAAAGAGCCGTGTATCTCACCGGGGCAAGAGATGGGGTGTGCAAAGGCTTATCTCTGTTTCCAAGCCGCTGTCAATTAACGAGAAAAGAGAAGGAGGAGGTGGGACAATTGGAGGAATTGACAGGCAGACAGCTCTTTGATCTGTGTGTGTGCCTCTCTGGCCCTGCCCTGCTCCTATAGCTCTCTGCTCCCCCTTCATCTCTAAAGGGAGAACGTGTTCGTCTTAGAAGGGGGGATATGGAGAGGATGCAGCTGGACTGCTCTGCACATGTTTCATGACCCCAACTCTCTCTCTCTTTTCCCTTTCTCTCACTCTGTCTGTCTCTCTCTCTCTGCCTCTCTCTCTCTTTCTCTCTCTCTCATTCGATCGATATCTCTCTCTACCTCTCTATCTCTTACCCCCCCACACACATGCACATACCTTGCCAGTACCACTACTCTGTTTATATCCTAATCTAAACCAGTTGGTCAAACATCATATTTAATATTTCTCCATTGCAGCACATTGCTTGAGGAATTCACTTTGAGGAGTGACGACATTATGAGAAAAATTTATCAACATTTTTGCATACTGAGGCAAACCAAACCTTGAAAGTTCAGTACGTCTGTGTTAGATTAGACTTTGCTATTGCCACTCATATGCTAAATAATACGATATCACAAGTACCAAAGGCTGTTTACTGAAGCCGTCCTTTTAATCATAACCTCTGGAAATGTGTGTGTGTGTGTGTGTGTGTTTGTGTTTGAGTTGAAGAGTTTGTGTTCTTTAAATGTGTGTCCATGTTGTTATGGGTTTGTGCACAGAGCTCCTTGGAAAAAAACACAAGCCACATTCTCCCTGAGTCAAAGCCACAGGTTGAGACAGACTTTCTGATCTGACCCTTTGTTCCAGCAGAGCTCTAGAAGTTTCCTATATCACCTATTTCACCTTCATCACCTCCATCACCTATTTCACCTTCATCACCTCCACCACCTATTTCACCTTCATCACCTCCACCACCTATTTCACCTTCATTCATCACCTCATCACCTCCATCACCTATTTCACCTTCATCACCTCCATCACCTATTTCACCTTCATCACCTCCATCACCTATTTCACCTTCATCACCTCCATCACCTATTTCACCTTCATCACCTCCATCAACTATATCACCTTTATTGACCAGCATTCTGTTATTCAGCATTCTGTTGTTTCCAGGACAATGTCAACACGCTCTCGTGCAGCACTTCAAAGCCGGCAGCCTCTGAAACAAACACTGTGGCTTTGGCTGGTTGAGGCACACAGATGCATAACTAAAGCATTTTATCAAAAATTTTTCCTTTGAATCTGGCCATTCCGGTGGTTACGTCACGGATGCGATGGCAACACCGGATTATTAAATCATCTACAGGTATGTAGGTCATGGGAAAGGATCGGAAGATAAAAGCAGCAATGCAATTGCATATTAAATGCAATCCCAGAAACAGCTTGATGAAAAATAGTATAATGTGTTATAAAAAAATCTAAAACAAATCCCACAGCACACTGCATTCTGCATATCTCCTCCACTGGCTCGGCCCTTCTCTCTTAGCGGCTGTCGGTTTTACCGATCTGGCAGGCAGGTTGTTTTCAGCGGACTAGCCAGCCAAACAAAGTTACACATGTGGGAATGATAGACAGGAAGCGTCTGCCAAGCCAGGTACAGAGGCAATGCTGGGACGGCCGCCATGAGGATGAGGTCAGAGAGATGGATGGCGCCCTCAAGCAGAGTCAGGACAGCGCTCAGTTCTTCTGGGGGAACATTTAATACTACCGTGAAATCTTAGAAGGAATGATCTATTTTTTAAGTACTTAAACGCATTTGTTTGTGCGTGAGTTTGGCATGCGAGCACCTCCTTTCCCATGTCTTCCTGTTGTGATGATAGATGGAGGACCCACTTAGCCCTGGCTCACACGCGGAGCTTCTTTCGATTCGTCCATGATGGCTCGGGCGGGTTTGGCTAATCCTTTTCCGAGTGCCGACAACACTCGTTCCCCCATAGTGTGTGTGAACAGATCCTCACAGGGGCAAAGGTTAACAGGGACTGGGAAAGCAGCCGTGACGATGACGTCGTGTTTTCTGATGTCCGTCTGTGAGGCGAGGAGGAGCATTCCTGTGAAATGAGGCACGTTGAGTCCGGACGGTAGTCGATGATATCGCTTACCAATGTACTTACCAGGCAGATCATTTGAATGATCCATAATGGTTGACTTACCACTCCACAACATATTGCGAGTTCCGCCTCTTGTCAAACATTTTGACCAGGACAATACACAGCAAGAGGACAACTCAACGCTAGCCCCTTGTTCCCACAACCCAAAGTGCCTAGGAGGCATCACCAAATACAAAGCAGGCATTAATTACATTAAGGTCTGCCAGTTAAAGAGTGTGACATTTGGATGAGGCGAGTTTCACAGGTGGAGTGAGAAAATAATGTGTTAGCAGCGTGAACAAAGGAGCACGGAAAGCCAAAGCTAATTACTACTGTCAACACGACGCCATTAAGAGCACAAAGACGCTAATGTAGCCGCACACCCTCTCCCTTTCTCTCTCTTTCACTCTTTCTGTCCCCAGTCATCGCTGCCTCCGTATTTATGGAGCAGGTTTTCTGTTCGCTCACTCAAACAGGGACAGATACACACGGGGAACTGGCAATTAATTTGAATGTGTACATTTCGCATGCACGCGCGCGCGCGCGCACACACACACACACACACACACACACACACACACACTAAACCATACTATGGATATGCACACTTCGATTAGCAAATCTCACAAACACACACACACACACGGTCACACATTTCTACACAGCATGCATCTGTGCTGCATTATTCTACACCCGGGGCGAAGTGACAGATTTCCTGGCTGCTAGGCAGGTTGCCAGGCGAGCTGGCTTTTTTTCTGCTGGGCCGAAGGAAACGTTTATTTGCTCGGAGAGAAAGGGGTCGACTGTAAATAAACCGAGTGTCACGTCTGGGATGACGCAGCGCTGCAGCTGTCGGCCGCCAGCCTCCGTCCCTGGCCCACGGTCTAGCTCACGCCTGTAGGACAGCGGAAGACCGGGGAGGAGAGGAGGAGGAGGAGGAGGAGGAGGAGGAGGAGGAGGAGCAGGGGGGACATCACAGGAGGACAATTTAGAGGAGGAGCAGCGCCGCAGAGTAGACAATGCACCGGAGCAATGACTAGCAGGACAAGAACCAAACATTTGAAGTGAGAGAGGAGGGAAGGGAGAGGGGGGAGGGGATGGAGGGGAAACAATGCATGGGAGTCTCCGTGGATGAAGATACGGGAGTAGGAGGGATAACGGGAAATAGTAAGAAGACGAGGGATGAGACGTAGGAGGAAAGAGACAGTGGGGTGAAGCGGTCCAAAGGAGACCACAGGAGAGATTTCATATCAGGAGGGGAATATAGCCTGGACCCAAGGAGCCATTTTAAAGGAGCTAGGGAGAGTAGGAGGAGGAATAGGGGGATCAGAAGGGACAATCGAGGAAAGAGAATGGGGGAGCAAGACATCAAGTCCCCTCAGAAAGGAGAGAGAGAGAGAGAGAGAGAGAGAGAGAGAGAGAGAGAGAGAGAGAGAGAGAGAGAGAGAGAGAGAGAGAGAGAGAGAGAGAGAGAGAGAGAGAGAGAGAGAGAGAGAGACAGTCTCCTGGAAATCCTTAGCGTTCGAGACTGGGTTCATGTCAACAGCCTTCGTGTGAAAACTCACATGACCCCGTGTGTCTGCTGACTCCTTCTGACCTTTAGAGAGCACCTCCACAGGCAGAGAGAGGCTGACAAACACACTGGTGGACAGACATACGTAATACACTGTGTATTTAATACAGGCAGTCAGACAGGCAAGCAGATGAACAGTACAGTGAATAATCACTTTTAAAGGTCAGGATCTATTCGAGGTAAAAACATGTGTGTGCTCTGTGACCTAATGCTGGGATGTACGGGTATGATTGATGAATCCAATTAGATTCGCGTTAAAGTGTCAATTATCAGCCGGTTGTTTATGACCCACGGGCGAAGGGAGGAGGACGAGAAGAGGCAGATCCATGCAGGAATGATGTGTGGGATCAGGAAAAAAGGCAGGGAGAAATTAAACGGGGGGGTGAGGGAGAATGAAGAAGAGGTGCAGAGGGACGCGGAGAGCTTCGCGAAGGGAGGACGGGCGAGGAGACGAGAAGCAGGCCCCCGCAGAGAGGAACTCCCTCCTCCCTGGGACTCTGGAGCTTGAGGCCGAGACAGACCCCCTCTGTCTCCGTCCGTGAACATGGCGGGGGCCGCGGCGAGAGAGGAGCCCTCGTTGGTCAGCCATTCGCCACGAGCCGCCCGGGCTGCTAACAGGAAGACAAAACGCACGGACAACAGGAAGCCATGGATCAGGGCCTGACGGACGCGTGCTGGCGTCCGCCAAAAACCGGGGGGGGGGGGGGGGGGGGTGAAGAGAAACAGAGGCTATGGGAGACACGGGGAGAGAAGGGGGTCTGGAAGGCAGAGGAATGATAGGAGTGGAGAGAGGGATAGAGAAGGAGAGGGATTGTGAGGGGGTACAGGAATGAGTGGAATAATTCAATTGAATTGACAGATAGGAATGGAATAGAGTGAGAGAGAGAGAGTGTGTGTGTGTGTGAGAGAGAAGGTGGGAGAAAGAGCGTAGGGGAGGAAGAGAGGGAGAGACCGCTGGAAATCCTCAAGAAGCCGCATGAATACTGCATGTGCCTCTTCAGCAGAGCCCACTCTCCCCCGCATCCGCTGATTGTGCCACGCCGCCCTTCAGGAGGCTATAAATACAGCCAGCCAGCCAGCCAGCCAGCCAGCCAGCCGGCCAGCCCTGCGTGCCTTGATCCAGGGAAGTGGTCTGCTCTTTGTGCTCCAGGCAGAGCTGTGGTGGTGCTGGGGAAAGACCTGAGTAATCCCCCCCACCCCCCTGGCACTGTGGAGGAGAGCGTCTCGCACAGGAGGAGGGAGGAGAAGGAGGAGGGAAGAGGAGGGAGGAGGAGGAGGAGGGGGGGGGGCGCTGTAGAGACATGAAACCAGCTGCACAGCTGCAGACCATTACGATTATGAGTAAATCCATATCTGTGGGAAATGGCTGTCGTTGCTTGGTCTGAGGAGAGCGTCTCATCACGTTCAGCGGTGGGTGTTTTTTCCCTCACGTCCCTCAGGCAACCGTAGAGGCACACCACAAACTGCAAATCAAATATGGTTTCTTCTCCATTCGAACCAAATTAAAAAGAATTTTATTAGCCCTTATAGGGGAAGTATCCATGTTGCTAAATCAATACTACCTGTATGTTGTACAAAAATACTTACACACTCACACACACACACACACACACACACACACACACACACACAATAATCCAGTGAATAAATGCATCAACGAGGAAGACAATCGTTGTAGATCACACTGACGTGTTCTTAATCAACGTCAACACCAGAAGGCTAAATTGAAGGAAGGATATTATGTTAATGGTTTCAAATTGATATGCAAAACGGATAGCAAGGGCATGCATGCCTAAACAATTAAGATTAAAGTAATTACAGTTCTAGAGCTGAGCGATATGCAAATTAATCAAAGATTACAAATCATTATCGCGCAACAAGAAAAATGTTAAGAAATTTAGCCATAAGTATTATTGCATTTATTTCCTTGACAATCCACAAATTTTTTCGGGACATCTTCCTTTTTGTAATCAGTTTCTATTTCTTGGATCCCATTGTGTTTTCGCGCCTCCCTCGAAACACCTGCATGGAAGAAGGTGAGAACCCCTCTTTTTGAACTGTTCAACGTGAAGCTCAGACAACAATGTCGTGCCTGAAAATAGAATCTTTTGAAAGAGCTACCCGACGTCTTCATGTCATACACACCCCTGAAGGGAAAATAAATTTGACAGGAACAGGAGCCTGTGTGTGTGTGTGTGCACCTGGATGAGGTTCTAGAACGTTCTGCAGGGTTAGCTACAAGAGGTGATCATGGAGGAAAGTGTGTGAGGGGGCCTACGTTTCCTCTTCCTCCTCACTGCGTCGTCTGAATAGCCTAGGGTGAATTCAATAGTACAAAGGATCTTCATCAACTGTACAGGCTCTACTTCAAGGAGAATATGAGTTCCTAGTGCTCTTGATCTGTATCAGTGTCCTTGGCTCACTACATTGGTTTTGACTTAACCCTACCAGTGCTTCTCTGTCCTACTTTCACGTGGGCTTCTTACTTAAAGTTAGGATCTGCCCTAAAAAACGCTTTGGAGCTTGTGCACGCACCGGAGACACGCACCGGAGACACACGCACGTACGCACACACGCACTCACACACACACACGCACACACACACACTCAAACAGGGCACGTCAACACATCAAAACACGGGCTCAAAATGAACGTCTAAAAAATGAGGACTTCTCTTGCTCACCGAGCGAACACTTGAACAAGTTTGAACCCTGTGCTCAGACCCAGGCCCCCGCGAGTAGACATAACCCCCCCATCCACTCCACCCCCATACCCCCCCCCCCCCCCCCTGCCCCCCGGCCCGCGTTTCCCCCGTGTTGCGTCAGATGGCGTCTCCCAGTGCTGGCTGTGGACAGTCTTTTACATCAGCGGCCTGTCACAGGAGACTTACCCACGCCGGCTCAAGGCAGCGATCAGTCTAAGGAGTGCTGGCCCCGTAGACCAATCCCATTAGTGGGTGGTGTGAGCACAGACACTGGTAAGCAGAGTGGAACGCAGCGCTTGCCACGCTTAATGTGCGTGGCCATGTTTTACAGGCTGGAGGGCCGCGCGATACGCTGAAGAGGTCACCTGTGTTGGGACGCTTGCCTCGCTTTCATGCGAAGCGTGCTAATCGTCTATCAATGCAACTGATCGGAGGGACAGAAATTCATGAATTGTGCATTACACTACATTTCTTACAAAGATCAGAATAGATGAGTCACGGAGCGTTCTTGGATAAAAACATCTTTATTTGATTAGAAAAGAACCGACCATAACTTAAATGAGTAGATAGCAGAAAAACTATGATTATGATCCACATCATTATCATCGTTGACATCACTCGGACATATTTAAAGAACATCGAAAAAGGCCAAAAATATAGACAGATAACAGACACCACTCATATACACATGGGATATGAACCACTGCTCTGTTGCAAACTCACTTTCACTACCACTGTCTCGGACCGGTCAAAGAAACTTCATTGAAGCCTTGTCAAATGGAGCAGGTTATTTCCCGCGCTAAGGTCAGTGAGTCGGACCTGTTTGTCCCGGCAAATGAAATGGAGGAACGTAACGGGCTGCAGATAACTCAGACGCGTAGGAATCCAATGGTGACAGCGTGAACGAGGCCGGAGTCTTTCGACGACGTGTCGAGAACGTCACGTCATTCACTTTTGAGTCCTCCCGGGCCCAACCCCATGTCGTGCCGGCCATGTCCACCGGAAAAGAGGAAACGGGAGATAGCAAAACAACAATCCAAATACAGACAGGGGGAGTCTGAGGAAGAGAGAAGGAGACCCAGAGGGAGGAGGGGACGAGCGGGGAGAGAGACTGCCACTCCGTCAGCCAAAGCCGGAGCTGGGATGAGGCGTGAAGCTGTGTGTTCTAGCTAACATCCCAGGCGCGAGCACAGGACTGGACAGGCAACGGGGTCACGGCCATAAATCATCCCCACTTTTTTCCGCTCACGTTTCTGTTCCTATCTTCTGCCTCCTGGACCTCCTCCCCCTGTTCCTTTGATGGGATTTTCTACCCTCGTCCCCTCCGTTCCTCTTCTCTTCGTTTCGCTCTCCTTTTTGTTCCACATCCATTCCTTTCGACGTCAGGGTGGACGCAGTGCAGAGGCAGAACAACCAGGGCCAGCCTTAAGGGAGGTAACTGTTTACAGGCCACTGACACAACCGGCACGGGGGGAGGGAGAGAGAGAGGGAGAGAGAGAAAGAGAGAGAGAGAGAGAGAGAGAGAGAGAGAGAGAGAGAGAGAGAGAGAGAGAGAGAGAGAGAGAGGGAGAGGGACTGCGAGCAACAGGGGCTGACAAAATGAGACGGCCGGGGAGATAGGCAAGGAGAGAGAGAGAGACGGATATCAAGAACGAAAGGGGGAAGTGGGAAGAGAGCAAAGAGGGAATAAGGATCGTAATAAGCTGGAGTGTCCTAGGGCTACATCTGCTGCCATTTCCACGCCGGCGTCCCCAGGTGTGCATCCCTTCTCTCTCTGTTGCCATGGCGAATGCCTCGCGAGGGAAATCGGGCATGCCAATTGGTCTAGGCCGGTAGATCTTGAATAAATCCCAAGAAAGTAGATCTCTTCCTGGTACAGTTGATCCCCCCCAATCCACTACAATGAAGGATCTCCCCTCCTTAGTTGTCTGTGGAAATCTTGTCTGGATCATGTAAGCTGCTGGCCTCTTTAATAGCATCCAGTGTCTGCTCTTTGGCATGAGGACCGTCATCACTCTCTATGTCCAAAGCGTTGTCTGGGAAACGAGTGCACACACAAACGCACACTCACACGCACACTCACACGCACACACACACACACACACACACACACACACACACACACACACACACACACACACACACACACACGCACACACACACGCGCGCGCGCACACGCACACACACACATTGTCTGTGGCTCTGACACACTATCCATCAATCGCAGTGCCTTATCAGCCATCCGGGAGACGATCCAGCCCTGTCGGGGCTTGTGCGCTTCGAGCGTGTGTGTGTGGGAGTGTGTGAGTGTGTGAGTGTGTGTGTGTGTCTCTGGGTCACGCGGAGCCCAGCGTATCGAAGCCGCAGAACTTCCAGCGTTTTTCCAGCGTGGCGCCCACGCCGCTCAGCTCCTGGCGGAACATGGCGGGCAGACGGACCATCAGGCGCTCCAGCTCCACAGCCGACACCTGGGAGGGAGGGAGAGAGGGAGGGAAAGAGGGAGGGAGGGAGAGAGAGGGAGGGAGGGAGAGGAGGGAGGGAGGAGAGAGAGAGAGAGAGGGAGGGAGAGCAGCAGGGAGAGAGAAAGGGAGGGAGAGCGGCAGGGAGAGAGAGGGAGGGAGAGCGGCAAGGGGAGAAGGGTGGAGGGAGGGAGAGGTGGAAAGAGGGAGGGAGGGTTGAAGGGGTGGAAGGAGGGAGGGCGTAAGGAGTGGAGGATGGTAGAAGGAGGGAGGGATATATATTACATAAATAACACATGATATCACATAAAGCACATTACATCACATATGAGATCACATCAAATATGAAATCATATGGCCTATCTGTGCATTCTGTTGGCCTACCTTGGCGTCCAGTCTTTGGATGTAAGACCACAGGTACTCAATGTTGGCGCCAAACGGATGGACGTGGAGGAAGGTGGATATGATGCCTGCAGGGGAGAGCAGAGAAGACACTAAGAGAGACGGAGGAGACGGTAAGAAGGAAAAGGTCAGGTCCAATCATTAACAAAGAGACAGGAGGGTAAAAGAAAGATGGAGAAACAGATGGGGCCGAAAGGAAATAGGGGGAAGGGGGCGGGGGGGGGGCGTTGGATTTCCACGGAGGTCCAGCCCTCCAGCAGACCAGTGACATTTGCATCTGGCCGACGTGTCGCGCAAACGAATGTGAGGCGCGGCCTCGTGAAAGCAAAGGCTCGCCCCGCCGCGGAAACGCCACTCGCGCTGATTACTTGTGAGAGGTCTCGCAGTGCGGCGCAGTGGCGAGGCGGGGCGAGGGCACGGGAGGGGGCAGCAGGGTGCCGAGGGGAGGGGGTTGGGGGGAGAATATATAGTAGCCGGCCTCCCGGGAGAGCTTACAGCCAATATTTATTTCCTTGATTTATATGGCGGAACACTGGCAATTACTGACGGGTCTAATTCAATTCCCTCCGCTGGCCCACTCGCATGGAACAGTGCCACTGGAGGAGAGATGGGGAGGGGAGAGCGGGAACAGAGAGGAGAAGGGCGGGAGTGTGTGTGTGCGTGCGCATGTGTGTGCGTGCGCATGTGTGTGTGTGTGTGTGTGTGTGTGTGCATGGACCATCAATAGTGCACGTGCATGCATGCAACATTCCTGTGAGGAGATACATGTTGCGTGTGTAATACATTTTGTAGTAGGTGTTATTGTTGTTGTGGTGTGTTTGAAGGGTGTGCATGTGTACACACTGGTGTGTGTGAATCAGAACAAATCCGTGTGTGTGTGTGTGTGTGTGTGTGTGTGTGCGTGTGTGTGTGAGAGGCTGTGAATATGCATATGTGCTTGTGTGAGTGGGTCTGCATTTGCTTGTGTGTTTTTTCATGAAAAGCCCGGCAGTAGCAGCAGCTGTGCTGGTAATATTGAGCCAGCCAGCCAGCCATCCAGCCAGTCTGACAGACAAATAGACAGTCAGGCAGTCAGCTGGCCAGCCAGCCAAATAGACAGCTATCCAGTCAGTCAGTCAGTCATTCATTCAGCCAGTCAGTCAAATAGAAAGTCAGTCATTCAATAATTTAGTCAGTCAGTCATTTATTCATTCAGCCAGTCAGCCAGCCAGCCAGCCAGTCAGTCAGTAAACCAGTCAGCCTGCCAGCCAGCCAGCCAGGCGGTCGGTCGGTCGGTCGGTCGGTAGAGAGAGAGAGATAGAGAGCTCTGCACCTCCTCTCCTTCATGTTGGCTTTCAGTGTGCCCCGCTAAGAGAGATTAATGTTCTGCTGCCCACTCTCCTCTCCGCGGGGTGGTAGCTGCTAGCCCTGCCTGCTCCAGTCTCCCTCCCTCTGCCTGGCTGCTCCAGAAGCGCTCGGTTAGGCTACAGCTGCCTCTCTGCTCTGCTCTCCTCTCCTCTGCTCTCCTCTGCTCTCCTCTGCTCTGCTCTCCTCTCCTCTGCTCTGCTCTGCTCTGCTCTCCTCTCCTCTGCTCTGCTCTCCTCTGCTCTGCTCTGCTCTGCTCTCCTCTGCTCTCCTCTCCTCTGCTCTGCTCTCCTCTGCTCTGCTCTGCTCTCCTCTCCTCTCCTCTCCTCTGCTCTCCTCTGCTCTGCTCTCCTCTCCTCTCCTCTGCTCTCCTCTCCTCTCCTCTCCTCTGCTCTCCTCTGCTCTGCTCTGCTCTGCTCTCCTCTCCTCTCCTCTGCTCTGCTCTCCTCTCCTCTCCTCTGCTCTGCTCTCCTCTCCTCTCCTCTGCTCTCCTCTCCTCTGCTCTGCTCTGCTCTCCTCTCCTCTCCTCTCCTCTCCTCTGCTCTGCTCTCCTCTGCTCTGCTCTGCTCTGCTCTCCTCTCTCTCCTCCTCTCTCCTCTCCTCTGCTCTGCTCTCTCTCCTCCTCTCCTCTGCTCTCCTCTCCTCTCCTCTCCTCTCCTCTCCTCTGCTCTGCTCTGCTCTGCTCTCCTCTCCTCTCCTCTCCTCTGCTCTGCTCTCCTCTGCTCTGCTCTGCTCTGCTCTCCTCTCCTCTCCTCTCCTCTCCTCTCCTCTCCTCTGCTCTGCTCTCTGCTCTCCTCTCCTCTCCTCTGCTCTCCTCTCCTCTGCTCTGCTCTGCTCTGCTCTCCTCTGCTCTCCTCGGCTCAGCTCCCCTGCCGTGCCTCCCGTTTTGACCGTCTGAACGGCAGCGTGTCCCCTCGTGCGACGGGTTTCAGCAGATGCAACGCAGACAGAACGTTGAAAGACAAGTGGCACAGCCACGTCTAAGCCTTCCCCTGAACGGCACGGCCTCCTGACCTCCCAGCAGTTTACCGTCAGTGACTGTTTGTCTGACTCGGAGTCCACGTGGGCTGGTGGGGTTGTGTTTGAGGGCTGTGGTATGCGCTGGGGGCCCAGACAGCCAGGAGATGACACGCTATGCAAATGCACACAGGCACTGTGTGTCTGAGCCAGTCAACAGCTCGGCTGTCTTCTGCCATGCTGGAGACCAAGTCCCCCCCCCCTCTCCCTCAGAGCTCAGATAATATGGACGGCGCTGTCAGAGGATGATTTGGAGAATTGGCAGGAGGCGCACACACACACGCTGGCGCGCACTCACAAACACACACACAAACACACACACACACGCATACAGAAGAAGAGAGATTTACACATGGAAGGAAACAATAGCAGGCAAATGAATTCACTCCAGTTGATTTAGAGCAGATTCTATTCTGAAGAGGAAGGAAAGGCATTTCCGACAGTGCCAGTGTATGTGCGTGTGTGTGTGGTGTGTGTGTGTGTGTGTGTGTGTGTGTTGTTTGTGTGTGTGTGTGTGTGTGTTTGTGTGCATGTGTTGTGTGTGTGTGTGTGTGTGTATTCGTGTGGGTGTGGATGCGTGTAGGGGTGTGTGTGTGTTTCCAGTGTGACTATGCGTGAAAGTCAAAGAGATGGTTTGAGAAAAAAAAAAAGTACAGCGATAGCTAGCGCGCGAGAGAGACAGAGAGTGACGGGCAGAAACCGAGAAAGACGAGAGACTCAAGGAGAAAGAACGATGTCGAAAGTGAGGAGGGAGAGATTCGCTGAGCGGGGGGGAGGGGGGAGGGGGGGGGGGAGGGGCTGGGAGGGAGCGGGGAGCGGAGGGGGCGGGGGAAGGGAGGGGGGATGGGGGGGGAAAGGAGGGTGGTGTGGAGGGGGCCACGGGGGACTTAAGTCAATTTGTGTGTGCGCTCGTCTTTTTCGGCCTGGGAGCCGTGTGCTGGAATGGGTTGTCTGTTCTGCTGGTTCTGAATGAAAGAGCCCTCGTCTGCCTCTTTAGCCCGCTGAGACCCAGAACACAGGCACTCCCTGGTACTGCTAGGAGGAGTGTGTGTGTGTGTGTGTGTGTGTGTGTGACTGTGTTGCTGTGTGTGTGCGCGTCTGTGCGTGTGTCTGCTAGGGTTACTCTGTGTGTCGGTGAGTTATTATGTCATTGTGACAGTGGTTTTATTGCGAGTGTGTGATCGGAAATTGAAGTGCACACACTGTGAATCCCCGGCAGTGTTTTAATTTTTTGGGGGGGTGAGAGTGGGGGGGTAGGGTGGGGGGGGGTTATTAAATGTGATTGTGTGTGGGATTGGGAGAGCGGGTTGTGTTGCATTTGCTCATGAGTGTGTTTTCCATGTGTGTACCCTGTGTGTGTGTCGCAGAGAGTGTTTCCTTGCACAAAAGCATGACAAGCAGGCAAAACAGGCCTTCACTGCGCATCATCATCATCACACACACACACACGCACACACACACACACACACACACACCACTTATGTGGCGCGACGCCATCAATCAGCGTACGTTAATAGAAGGCTCGGGGACAAGTCCTTGAAGGCCTCGTGCCAATAGGTCGTCTCTCTGCTTGTTTTATTAGCCACCGCCGCGGCTCCACTCTCTGAATCCTAAGGAGAGCCACAAACACTACAGGCGGCTGGCAGCCGTCAGTGACGAGTGTCGTCGGTAAAGCATCGCCAGTCTCCATGGTAACGTGCCGAGGCCTCTTGGACTCCGCCCGGCTCAAGCGGAGACTTTCATTTCCGACCGGACGTGTCTCTGTCTCTCCGAGGGGAAACCCCTGGAAGTTTATCACTTGCGGCCTCACGAGCGCGTTGTTCCCGAGAAGGGTTCCAGTTCTGTGCCAGCAATGCGTTAACGTCACGTCAGTCATCGCAAGATAAGAGAAGGCATCCTCCCCTTTTAAAGTGGATGGTTGTTGTAATGGGGAACGGAGCTAACGTAGTGTAGTGGAGAGTAGAAAGTATGCTTACCCAGTAAGAGAGCCTCTCTCTCTGAAGTGACTGGCCCTCTCATGGGCCCTTCCGTCCGCCTCTCTCTGGTCTGGTACAGGGCGGTCACACAGCCGTTGATGCCCTGCATGCGCGCACACACACACGCGCACACACACACACACACACACACACACACACACACACACACACACACACACACACACACACACACACACACACACACACACACACACACACACACACACACACACACAGAGACACCCACACACACACACGCGCGTTATCCTCTAGTCTAGATACAAATAGAAGGATGTAAAATAAACAGAAGGGCCAAAGGACCTAGAGCATCCATAATAGATAAGTCAAAGAGCATGATCAGATTGTTACTTATGAGGAGA
Source organism: Galaxias olidus (assembly GCA_026901105.3). Classification (NCBI taxonomy): domain Eukaryota; kingdom Metazoa; phylum Chordata; class Actinopteri; order Galaxiiformes; family Galaxiidae; genus Galaxias; species Galaxias olidus. The sequence continues at coordinate 59,524 of JAPMUY010009298.1, forward strand.
CTCTCAGTAGTCTGTATGTGTCTGAAGCCTTACGTGTTGTACAGAAGGCCCTGTGTTTCCTCTCAGGCGTTCTACAAGGTCACAGGAGCACTTAAAACACACACATACATAAACAAACACACACGCAAACCCAAACATACGCGCATACAAACCCAAACATACGCGCATACAAACCCAAACACACACACATACAAACACACACATTTGAACCAAATGTTTCATTTATTTATCTTAGTCCTGCAGAGGAACATTGGTTACATTGGTGTGTGTGTGTGTGTTTATGCATGGGATTATGTTGTGTGCATGTCTATGTGTGACCAAAACAGTGAACCTGAGAGAGAGTGAACTGAACCCTCTGCGTGTGTGTGTGTGTGTGTGTGTGTGTGTGTGTGTGTGTGTGTGTGTGTGTGTGTGTGTGTGTGTGTGTGTGTGTGTGTGTGTGTTTGTGTGTATACTGTATGTTTACTGAAGGGGGGG
>JAPMUY010009298.1:65000-72500 GCA_026901105.3 Galaxias olidus
GTGTGTGTGTGTGTGTGTGTGTGTGTGTGTGTGTGTGTGTGTGTGTGTGTGTGTGTGTGTGTGTGTGTGTGTGTGTGTGTGTGTGTGTGTGTCTCATCAATTCTTAAAAGCCAGAGGGATCATCGGACCTCGGTAGAGCAACAGAGCTCATTATCTCCCTCCTACACACACACACACACACGTACAGACACACTCGCACACACACTCTCGCACACACTCACACACACACTTCACACCACATATCACAGTGAACGCTACAACGTTCCACAGCAGAAACATTACGCCTTTCATCAAGCAACACTTCTACCCTCTCTACTGGCTAATTTATCACCTAACAAGGATCCAATGTTCAAAAGCAGATTTGTCTTTCCAGTCTATGATTTTTCCCGTGAAATGTTTCAACTCTCTACTGTAGAAAACGTAGGACCTCTCATTCTATTACAGTGGCCACGAAGTTTATTTAATAATTTAAAAAACTAGCTTTTACAAAGAGAATCTTCCTACGTTCAACAGTAGAGAGAGATGGAACATTTCTTCAAACAATATACAGGCTATGTGGTTTTTTTACACTTGAAGACTTACCAAACATAGGAACCTTAATTCATTGCTGCATAATCGAGCTGCACTTACATTGATGGCATGCGAGACAGTCAGGTTTGCGACTGTGAGCCTGCTACTGTATCGTTTCTTACCTCAGTGTGGAATGAAATGGTATGATGTCCTTTATAGTGACTTGACTCAGACCAATTAGATGCATGGATTGATTGCTTGTGGAATGCTGTTCATATCAAATATGTATCGGGGCTTCTGTAGACGCACAGACAGACAGACAGACTCCCCACTCTCAACATCAAGGGTTGAGACCACTCTAGTTTTGGGGTGTAGCCTACCGGCCCTTTAAATATTCAAGCGTGAATGTTTTCCCTACCTTTGCTCTGAAGCAGAGCCCCCATTGGCAGACCTTCTTTGAATATGTCAGGTCCCTGACTCCTCATTCAGCACATTTCAGCTTTCCAACTTGTTATCCAGATTTGACGCGCGCTAAATAATTGATCTAAGCCTTAACCCTGGAAACTGCTGTTGCCATAGCAGCGCCTCACACTTTCGAGGAGGCTTATGATCTCTCGACATATCTACGGTGGAGACACATCTACGGCTCAGGTGGAAGAGAAGAAGAGAGGGAGGTAGGAAAGAATGTGTTGGGAAGAGGATGCAGAGTCTGTCTGTCTGTCTGTCTGTCTGTCTGTCTGTCTGTCTGTCTGTCTGTCTGTCTGTCTGTCTGTCTCACTGGTTGGCTGGCTGTCTGTCTGTCTGTTTCTTTGGACTGTCTCTGCCTGTCTCCCTGTGGCTGACTGTCCCTGCCCACCTACCTGCCTGCCCGCCCGCCCGCCCGCCCGCCCGTCCGTCTGTCTGTCTGTACGTCCACATCACTTTTTCATCAAACAGTGTTAAGATGTAGCATATCTCTCCATCCTTTGCCAATTGTTCTCCTGAAATAGAAAGAAAGTGAACCGAAAAACAATAGTGGGAGAAGAGCACAGAAGAGCAGAGGAAGAAAAACTTCACCCACCTCGCACTGCTTTCGCCATATGTCTATGTTCTTGCGCTGCGCTTTAGAGAAATGGTCCCATGCCTTTTGTCGGGTGGCGGCGGCGAACACGGCCGTGATCTGCTCGACTGGTTTGGGGGGGCGAACAAGGGGAGGAGGAGGGGGGGGGAGGAAGGGGGGAGGAGGAAGGGGGAGTCAAGACAAGACAGGCCGTTTATGTAGCGCTTGGTGAGCAGAGAAGAGAAGAGACACCAGGGAACACAAGAACAAACAGGAAGTGGATGAGTACCTGAACACCCTGCGGTCCCCTCAAACACCACCACATGGCCGACTTATCTAAGGCCCTGCCTAGAGGCCGTCGCCACGGCTCCTCACGGAGCGAGTGTTGCTGTTTATGTGTTTAATGTGCCAAGCGTATTTGCTACTTTGTCCTGTTGAATCTTTCATGGGCTTCGTGCTCCACAACGTGCGAGACAAATTGCCCCTCGAGGACATTAAAGATTCACTCCACCACTGGTTGCACTGTGGGATAAGTCGTAGATGCTCTACTTCCTGTCTCCGGATCCCGAGGAGGAAGTGAGTACCAACGGTTTTGTCTCCGTCTCATCCTGGTGTTCTGGTGTCTCCTCTCTCTAAACCTCTCCACTACCAGTGGGGTACTTACGTCTCATACATGAAACTCTGTGGCGTGTGTGTGTGTGTGTGCTTGGGTCAGATCAGGAGGCAATACGTAAGTATGTGCGTGTGTGTGTGTGTGTGTGTGTGTGTGTGTGTGTGTGTGTGTGTGTGTGTGGCTATGTGTGTGTGTGTGTGTGTGTGTGTGTGTGTTTGTCTATGTGTGCGTGTGTGTGTGTGTGTGTGTGTGGCTATGTGTGTGTGAGTGTATTTGTCTATGTGTGTGTGTGTGTGTGTGTGTGTGTGTGTGTGTGTGTGTGCGTGTGTGGCTATATGTGTGTGATTGTATTTGTCTATGTGTGTGTGTGTGTGTGTGTGTGTGTGTCACTACAGAGCTGTACTTACGGTGTACCTGCTGGCTCACTGGCATAGTTTCTTAACGGGTGGCAAAGAATGAACGCTCCTCCTAGGAGGACATTTACCTCCCGAGTCCTGTGTGTTTGATTTGAATAGTATGAACTGTTTCTCTCATTAAACAAAACTATTAGACTGAACTAATTCTTAGACTTGATCTTATCTAATATGTATATTATACAGTATCTAAACTAACTGTTTAGACAAATAAAGGCACCTTTTTAGTCTTCAGATGAGAAATTACATATTGTGACAACTATTAATTTTGGGCATACGTGTATAGCAAAGTCAAAGTTTCTCTCAGTCTCTTCCTGTGGACAGGTTGTCTTCTGTCTAAGGCTGTTTCGTATTGCTGTGTTGTCAAGAGTCCGAGGGAGTTCCAGTTCACTTGCGCGGCCCAAATGACCGATAAAACTGAAGCCCTTCCAATTAAATAGAACATCTCCTCGGTGAGTTTGACTTTTATTCCCAAACTTAACCTCATAGATTTTCCCATAAAGGAATAATGAGCTCAACTTATATATACTTGAATATAACCACTTATTTTGAGTTAACAAGGTGGTATAGAGAAGAAAAAAAAAAGAAGCTGTTAAGCGCCCGCAACTCTTTAATTGGAAAACGTATTAGCGCCAGTGAATCTTTAATTGGAAAATATATTATGTTTTATAATATACTAGGATACAAAAGCCATCGCCAAGCAGCAGAGTTGTTGCACCGTGCAAAACGGCTTCTGGGAGAATATTGAGGCACTGCTTTATCCCCTGGCCTTGCTCCGAGAACCTATTTTAAATGCTGTAACCTGAGAAATAAAATCATACGGACTCTTACATACAGTATAATAACAAGAATAATTGCAGAATCCTTGGGAGAAGCTTGAGAGACGACAGGCAGCCGCCATGGATCTGAGAGGCCTACCTGTGAGTTAAGGTAAACCACCTGATCCTCTGTAGCAGCTCCGGACATACTCTGCTCCTCCTGGGAGGTCTCCACGGTACTTACCCAGCCAGACCCCTGTCCTCCTGGGCTCTGACCCTCGGTCACCCTCCCTGACTGAGCTACTGCTGGTTAGGGACTCTGTTTATGAGTGTTGGTGAGGGAGTGGCACGCGTTGTGTGTTTTTGTGTGTACGCACGTGCACGCTTTGGTAGCTGTAAACAAATCTAAATCGACTCAGTGCTGAAGTGCTATATCCAAATCTGTCGATCCAAAAAAAAAAAAAAAGATTCATGATTCATGCTATATCATCATGAGGTAATTTTTTGATAGTTTCTTAAATAATCTTTTTTTTTACTCCGGTCTTTGATTTGGTCTCTTTTGAAAAGAACATCTCAGTGAGTCTAAGACTGAGCACATCATGCAAAAGAATAGGACCAAACAATGAAGCCTCTGATCACACCACTATCTCGTGGCTAGGGGAGGGGAGCGGGCTTCATCGCGGCAGGCCGGATGGAACACGGTTGTCATGGAGACGGACAAAGAGAATGTTGCTCAGTAAATCTGTTAAAAGGTAGCCCACAGTTAAAGTGTGACTCAGCACAGAAAGCACAGATTGCTCCGTGTCCGCCGGTGAATTGCACTGCGTCACGAGTTATGAGGGCTATTCATTATGAATCGGGATCATATAATCCATAACTGAATGTATTTAACGTATTTAACGTGACTATTTCCTTGGTTACTATGTCCTTACTGTTGGTTTTCGTCTGAGGGATGCTGTCTATTAAGAATGAGTATTTAAATTAAGAGCTGAAGATTTTAAAATCTAAAAAGTTTTGAGTATGATATATGCCTTTACAATGTGTGCATATGGGCAGAAATGATAGCACTGTGACTGTTGAATTGTCTTATTTATGATTCTATACTATAAGCTATAACATGATCTATTCTGTGATATGATCTATATGCTTCTGTGCCAGAGCAGGGCGTTATGAGGCGCTAATGTATCTTACATTGTGTGAATATGGCCAGCAGAGCGTTATGTGATGTCTCTTACATTGTGTGAATATGGCTAGCAGTGCGTTGTTGTGTGATGTCCTTTACATTGTGTATAGCCAGTAGAGAATTGTGTGATGTATCTTACATTGTGTGAATATGGCCAGCAGAGCATTTTGTGGCATGCGGCTGTCTCTTACATTGTGTGAGTATGGCCAGCAGGGCGTTCTTGAACGTCTCCTTGGCCAGCTCCATCTCCTCCTCGTGTTGGGCCTTCTCCGTCATCAGCCGCCGCACGTGGCTATTGGCCGACTGGATCATGGAGTAGAAGTGATTGGCCGAGCGCCGGTTGACCTCGCCGCGGTCGATCCACGTGAACAGGATGGCGGTGGCCTCGCTGAACTTGTTGTCATCTGAGGAATGAGGGGGGGATGATGGGAGTAGGGAAGAAAGAGGGAAAGGGGTGGGGGGGGGGGGGCAGAAAAGGGGCGTTGAGTGGGATATCAGTGACAGGACAATAGTTCTGCGGAGTGTATCAGAGAGAACGTCGGGACCGTAGGAAGAGGAGAGAGCCCGTCTCGCTTACTTGCTCTCCCTCTCTCCCTTCCCGTCTCACCCCCAGCCCCAGCTTCCAGAGGGACATTTCTCCGTTACTATGAAAACAAATTAGCCCTGAGAGTGAGACGCATTCCGAATCAGGCTGACTGTAAGTCCACGTCCAGCACAGCACTGCACCGTAGATATAGACTGCTGACTCACGTCAAGCTGTCAGCGAAAGACCCCTCCTCCTCCTCCTCCAGGGGTCAACCCCCATCGCGGCAAAACGGCCACAAAAAAAAACAACCCATTAGGCATTCTTAGAAATTCTCCTACAAAAAAAATAAAAAAATTCCAAAAGCCGTTCGTACTCGCTCCTTTCTGCCGGCGGGTCTGGCGTGTTAATCGCAACAATAATACAATAAGTCGCTCCGTCTCAGCGGACCCCTGTCTGTCTATTGAGTGCATTCTTCCCATTTGAATAATAATTGAAAAGTGCCACCGAGCCCCTACGGACTGCGGGAGCGGAGTGGTTTAGCGAGCGCTGAATGAGCTGAATACCTGGTGTCACACGGAGAGAGACCCGTCTGGCAGCGCAGCGCGACAGCTTCAGCCGTCCTCATTGAGACGGGGACGTACGCAGGCACGGCACGACGCGCTCATTGTGTGGCCACGCCGGCAGATAACACGGAACCCGTCTCCCCGTGGCCCTTTGTGGAGGAGTACGGCACTTTAAAAGGTCTATCTGTGACGTGTTACTTGCTGTTGAACGTCGGACAGGGTTCTGTTTAATTGAGTGTTGTGGGGACAGTGCTAGGTGTGCATGTCTATGTGCAAACCCAGGACACACTCACACGAACAATTACCAATGCCAACAGATGGAAATATGTATATGGGGACACACTGAGTAGAAATGCAGTTACATATTCACACACATATGCACACGCACGGAGACACTTACACACTAACAAACCTATTACTGGCTGCAGACTGGAATAATATCAGACAAACACAGATAAAGAATTCACTTCACGCTGAAAGTAGGAAATCCAAATAGAGAGAGAAATGGAGGAACAGAGAGGGCGAGAACCAGACATAAAAATATAGAGAGCAAGTGAACACGCACACACACACACACACACACACACACACACACACCAGTGAAGCCATGTGGAGAGAGTGGGAGAAACCCGGTAATGGACATGACTGAGGTCTTTAGCAGGCTGGGAGGGTAGAAGACATTAACCCTGGGATGTGTGAGGGCACCAGCATGACCGGTTTAAAGGAAGAACACGCTGTGCTGCACAGAACACAAGAGGACACAACACACACACACACATAGCAACAGTGAATGTGTCTCCATCTCCATCTTCATCCGCTTTGTCCGGGGTCGGGTCGCGGAGGTAGCAGTTCCAGCAGGGCATCCCAAACTTCCCTTTCCCGGGCCACATTAACCAGCTCTGACTGGGGGATTCCAAGGCGTTCCCAGGCCAGTGTGGAAATATAATCCCTCCACCTGGTCCTAGGTCTGCCCCGCGGCCTCCGCCCAGCTAGACGTGCCTGGAACACCTGCCTAGGGAGGCGGCCAGGTGGCATCCTTACTAGATGCCCAAACCACCTCAACTGGCTCCTTTCTACGCAAAGAATGTGAATGTGGACATACACAATTCTGAGAATGCAGCCAATGGAGAAGAACACTGCAAAGAAACACACACTACATACGGTACACACAGAACAGTGAGACACAGAAGAAAACAGTAAAGAGAATGAAAAGCAGGAGAATGGGAGACCAAACGTAGGAAGGCAGAACTCAACCCAACAGGACCAGAGGGGTCACACGGCCCACCACCCTAAACATGGAAAAGAAGATGGAGGAGAAATGGGGACAAACACAAACAAAGAGGGACCGCCGAGAGAAGGGAGGACATGTCCCACTGGTGGGAACTCCGAGAATCCTGTGAGCTCCATGGAAAAGGTTTGGGAGAGAGCAGGAAGAGAAAAGGCTGACGAGGCGGGATGGCAGGATGGCAGGATGAAGGGAGGCCAAACCGGACTGACTGGACTGAGGCGACGGGGGTAGGGGAGTAAGGGAGTGACCGACTTCAGGAACAAACGAACAGACTGACCGAAAGGCCAAGGAACAAAATGTAGTCAGTCGGACGGAGTGACAGACAGCCAGGTTGACAGACAGACGGAAACGGGAACGGACAGCAGGGAGGACACATCGGTCAGCTTTCAGGGAGACGGACAGATTCCCGCATGTACTGTAAACGGAAGAGAGGCAGCGAGAGGGAGAGAGCGAGAGAGGGAGAGATAGAGGCGGGGGGGGGGGGGCTCTCCTGAGCTGCAGAGAGGTCCAGCAGATCAAGCCTCTCTGTCAGGCAGATGAAACATGACTCCGTGCAGAGGAGGAGAGAGGGATGAGAGCGGGAGGGAGGAGAGGCAACGGGGGTGAC
>JAPMUY010009298.1:82500-84432 GCA_026901105.3 Galaxias olidus
AGAATAAAAAAGAGAGAAACAGAATAGACTGCCACGGAATGCAGTAGAAGTAGGGAACGCCACAGGATGTAGTAGAAGCAGGGAATGCCACAGAAAAATGGTCAAATGCAGCATGCAGCGATAGAACAGAACGGAACAGAAGCGAAGAGAACGGGCTCCTCGTGTGCCCGCCCGCGCGCCCACCTGCCACGAGCTGCTGTCCGTTGAGGCCCATGGGCACGATGCCCAGGTTGTTCATGGCCGTGGCCCAGGCGCCGTGCTCCGTCAGGGGCATGGTCAGGTGGTGCTGCTCCGGCCCCATGCTGCCCAGGCTCCCCACTCCGTCGGCTGCTGCAGGGGGCACACACCACATGGCCTTCACTCACCGCTGGAAAAGAGCCTCTTTGCCGACACTCCGGGATATTTTTACCGGCTGTTATTGCCGGGTGTGTCCTCGGGGTGTGTATGCTGCTTTTTAACCAAAATGAAATATGAAACACATCGCTCCTTTTTTTGGGGGGGGGGGGTTCTAAGAGAGCTCTGTCATGAGCAGTGTGAACGGGACTGAGGGCTGTTAATGGTGGAGGTCGTACCGCTGGCCATAGCAGGGCTTCTTTTCTCCGCTCTCTGTTCTGCTCTGCTCTCATCAGATCCCCTGCTACTTCCTCCGGCTCCTCTCAGGCCAGGGCGAAGGGGGGGATGGAGGAAGGGATGGAGGGACGGGCGGACGGACCGACGGACGGACGGGAGACTCCTCCGGACAGACTCAGAATCCCATCACACGCCCCTGTGGAGGGAAACGAGAGGGGTTCAGTACATCCTCCTTAAAAGCCACTGCAGTTTTTTCCACACGTAAGCATTCGAACATAACATTATTTATCTCAAAATTAAAAAAATATAAGACAGAAATATGGCACATTTCAACCAAATTTTAAAGAATTCACCTTGACCAGACAGACATTTATCAGCCAAAGTACACAAAATATCTTCCATTGCCATATAATAGTCATTCAGTATTGGAGACTAGGTCGATATTCTGTGACTTATTCCTCCGACAGTGTTGGGTTATGGGTTAAATCTCCTGCATTGGAGTGATGAGGTACCTCCCACACAGAGACACAGCTAGAGAGGCCTGCAGTCTGCATCACAATCACATCAATTAGATCTGTAGGCTGCAGAACACACACACACACACACACACACACACACACACACACACACACTCACACGAACACACACAGACATTCTGTGCTCCCAAATACAAAGCAGCTGGGCTGCCACTCATAATTACACGTGGGCAGTGAAACGTCTCATTTTGGTTGTTGGGCAGCCTTACCCTAACCCCTGACCTCTCTGTTATTTCTCAAAAGAAAAGATGCACACACACACACAAACACACACACACCACCACCACCCACCCTGGCCACTTAGCTAAGTTGCCTCTCTCTGTAATAGACCTCGGAATAAAGGCTGAGCCATTTATCCTAATCGAGTCCTGTTGTGCTTTCAATCCCAGAACCCCGAGGAGAGATCTATCTCCCTCTCTTTCTTTATGTCCCTCCCCCATTGTGCCTGTACCCCTTTGTCTCCCTCTCTCGCCCTCTCCCTCTCCCTCTCCCTCTCCCTCTCCCTCTCCCTCTCCCGCTCTCTCTCTATCTTTCTTTCTCTCTCCATTGCATATTATGGTTTAAGTCCATGGCTGCAGATTTAGTCTCTTATGACTATATGCCGTCTTTCCATAATGATAGACTGTGTTCTTCATAACAAAAGGTATTTGACATACTGTATCTTTAGTGTGGCCAGTATTCCCTCTACACTCTACAGCCTCATAGACTCCTTCAGCATGCCCGGAAATCATCAGTATGCAAGGCGCAGTGTCTTCTCTATTTCTCTCTCTCCCTCTCTCTCTCCCTCTCTCTCTCTCTCTCTCTCTCTCTCTCTCTCTCTCTCTCT
>JAPMUY010009300.1:0-82681 GCA_026901105.3 Galaxias olidus
CCTCTAGTCCTGTCGTCTCTCAGAACTGCGGGACGCGACAATGTCTAGTTATCAGCCATGGTTATTCTAGTCTGATAATTAAAAGGCTGATCCTCCAATCCCTTGAGATGTGTCATGTAACAGGCTGACAATAAGCTAAACATATACTTGACTAGTCGGTATATTATTCTTGGTTTCATGTTTAATCAGTGAGTGTTGGTTTTGTTGAATGAATATGGCAGCATGAGACCTACCCCTACATTATTTATATGATAAAATTACGTGCAGACCCATCGCCTCTCAGCCAATCACTGTGGGCATAGTAAGCTTGTTCATGAAACATGACATCATCCATAGCTTTCTCTTAAATTAATAGTTATCCCAATTCCTTAGTAAACGGTCTCAGCAGTTTTGCAAATGGGTTTTAAGAGGAAACCTTCAGCTAAGAACTATTTAATACTATTTAAAGGTTTCTCGTTGCCTATTGCGTTGGCGTTTGTATTTACTATGCTGATTGTTACACACAGCCTTCCACTAGCGATATGATTCCATCGCTGTTGTCTGTTACTTGCGACCTAGTCAGCCGTTTAGGAGTTTAAATATTTCTCTCAGCACAGTCAATACAGAGGACAACGCAATAGGCAACGAGAAATGCATTGTACAAAGCCAACGCAATAAGCAACGACCAACGTAATGTATAAAGCCGACGCTATAGCCATCGACAAACGCATAGCCAATTGCATAATTTTGGCATTAATGGAATCCCATATGCCATTGGCTTGCTGATGGTTGCCTCTGGCTCTGGTCAAGCCGAGCAACCTTATGCGCATATGAGCGCTGCAGGAGGAGGGCTGTATTTTCAAATTCAGGCGTTTTGTTTTACTTTTGCAGAAAACTGCCTACCCCACCTTTATCCCTTACTACTAAGAGTACTCTTAATGCTTTGTAAATACAGGCCCTGATACATTCTCTTTAATGTAAACTCAAACAGGATACCTTGTGGTCTTCAGAATCCAGTCAAATTATTTATTCTTGTAAGCATTATATTGTAAAAAAAAAAAACTCGTTAAGTCCTAACTTATGCTCCCATACAAGTGTAGGTGTCATGTTGGTTACTGTGACAAACTGAAATATATATGTAAGCCAAACACACATCAGGCAGGTAAAGCCTGGTTTATACTTCTGCGAACATGCATGTAAACACGCAGAGAAGGGGTTTCAGGGAAAGTGTAGCTCACAGTGGCCCGCAGATGCAGAAACGGGGAGTCCTCCCAAATGTCGCGCAAAGCTTTTACTCCCATGCGTCAAACAACCGCGTATTGGTTGAGCAGAGTAGAAGCGAGTAGATATTCGGTAATATTTTGGTTGTATCCAAAACAAGGTGGCGTTGTGTAGCAAAGGTGTGAATTTGGATTCTTGGCCTGCCGGTTGTGGCTGGATCGAGAAGCGATCTGTGGTTTAGTGGTAAAGTTCTGAAACGGAGTCCGTTGTGTGAAGTTGGAAAGTTCTGTAACTTAGTTTGTTGTTTGAATAAAGATGGAAAGTCCGTTGAGTTAGTAGTGCGGTTTGAAACGTGGGTTTTCTTTGCTCTTGTCGATGACCTCGTGGAATGAGAACAAAGGACTGAGCCTGGTTCAGTTTGGGTGATCCAGCGATCCAACTACTCACGTAGATTTGGTTAAAACTCTGAATCGTTTAAATAACGTTGAAAGTTGTGCGGTGGTTCAACAAAGGTTTCTTTGCTCTGAAATGGTAAAGTTAAGTTCAAAAAGGGTTGCAAGGGTTTTCGGGCCTGTAGTGAGATCCAAGGCCTTAAATCCTTTGTTCAAAGAGTCGTCCGTGAAGCGTGGTTCATTGAGTGAGGGTGCAAGTTTGATCCTGTTCGAACGAGATGGCCGATCACGCTCTTACAGAGGTTAAAAAGCAATTAATTTCCTGGTTGCAACCCTATTTATTGGAAGTATCCAGAGGAGGTTCCCAAAAGGTGGCTGGGGTCACCTGATTGGCCACAGGCCAGTGAATAGATGTGTAAATTATCTCACTGTATGAGATAACGGTTGCCAGCTTGTTGAGCACAAATCATTTTCTTTCTATTTATACCTGTATGCTTGGAATATGTTCTATATAACGTCTGCAAAGCTTACAAAATGTCAATGTGAACATTTTCATACCAAACAATACCAGGCTGATTATGTTAGTTATCTTAGAAAACAATACAAAATATATAATTATTACAAAATAGACACAATTGACATACAATATCTTCTCATGTTCAATGTCCAACAATTTCATTGAATGTTCCTTAGGCGACAGTTTCTTAATCCCAATGTATTAATCCTTAAAGTGGAAGCAGTGTGCTGTTTGGGTTAAATCTCAGGAGTTGTGTGAGGAACAGGCTGGCCCCCTCTGGAGTGTTCACAATAGCCATGTGGGCCTGTTCCTTTGATCTTAACCAGAGAGGGGGAAAGATTCGGTGATTGGTTCCCCTACAAGCACCTGCAAGCTAAGCACAGCAGCTCTGCACTGGTGGCAAGGCCAATTGAGGAGCAGAACGATCCCGGTGCTACAGCTCCAAAAAACAGCAACGGCTAGGTTTTAGTTGCCTTTAGATTCCTTCAAGTTAGCCTTTCCCATATTTTTGGCAACTCCCCAACATGCCCTTTTTCCAATCACCTCTGACCCATCTGTTTTCTGAGGCCTGCTTGTCACCTAAACCTTAAAGTTTACCCCTCTTTACAACTAGCCCCATCCTTACCTATCATAAACTGAGGAAGCAGAGTCCATTAACTCCCTTTCCTTAGCTTTGTACATCTGTTCACTCCCGACATCTGCTGACCTGGGACACTCATCCTTTCTCAGGGTAATATAAACAAGATGTCTTGGAAGAGTCTGTTCTAGGTTTCCTATCATGCTTGCTTTTACGACTCAGCTTCCTGCACTCCTCTCTGTCCTACCTCCATTTGGTGCCCTTAATTATCCTGGGGCCTAGATTACCATCTTGACAGGCATCTGAATCCTCTAGTTAATTAAAGCTAATACTAACCTTTAATATTGTTCCACATACTTGATTACAAAACAGGTATCTACTTTTTAACACTAAATACACTATACTGGTTACGTGGTGGAAGAGATGCTACCACTATCAACTGTAGAGTCTCCATCTTTCCGTAAAATCATCAATAAAATGCCTGACAGAAAAGCATTTTCTAGCTACCTCGACAAAGCTTACTCGGATTTGGAGAAAGAACTGAAAAAAACATTTGAGAGTTTGGAATACGTTTCCACCACAGCTGACTTGTGGACAGCACACAATAAAAGTTTTATGGGAATGACCGCGCACTGGCTCCATCCCTCTACTTTGCAGCGCATGAAAGCTGTCATTGCATGCAGGTGAGTGAGAGGAAGGCATACTGACGACCTGATTGCCAGTGAGATTGAGCAGATATTCACATCATATGGCTAAAGTGACTGCCACAGTCACCGACAATGGTTCCAATTTTGTTAAGGCATTCCAGGTGTATCACAAAACTGGTTCCGACTCTGAAGCAGAGGAGGAAGGGAGCAAAAAAGTTACCTTTGCAGATCTACACAGTGCTTTCCATCGGTGACTACGACAACAGCAATAAGTTTGTTCTCCCTCCACACCACAGATGTGCATCGCACACGCTGAATCTCATATCCACCACGGACATAGAGAAGTGGTTGTCAAACAGTGAAACCAAAGCGGTGTACAGGAGTGCCATCGCCAAATGTTCGGGGCTGTGGACCAAAGCCAGTAGGTCAACTGTGGCATCAGACAGCGTGGAGAAATTTAGCAGGAGAAAGCTTCTGGTTCCTACCAAAACAAGGTGGAACTCCTATGATGCCTTGTGCAGGGTCACTCACATTTCCATTGCAGACTTGCATAGCCTTTGTACCCAACTAGGCACCAGGTGCATCACAGACAGAGAATATCAGTTTTTAAAAGAGTACTGTATGGTTTTGAAGCCGCTCACACTTGCCTTGGATATTCTTCGAGGGGAAGACAACTGCTTTTATCGAACTGTCCAGCCAACACTGGGGGCCCTGACAGCTAAAACATTGGGATTTAAGGGCAACCTCTCCTGTATGACATCGGATCCTGCCCGATGTCATCGTTGAGGCCGTCAAGACACGGTTTGCATCCACGCTGGACAGTAAGGAGGCCTTGCTGGCTGCGGTGACCATTCCTAAATTCAAACTGCGTTGGATGAGGGAGGAGGCGAAAAAAGACAACGCAAAGATGCTGCTCGCCGCCGAGTGCCGTGCTCTCCCTGCTGGGGAACCACTGCCGCCTGCACCTAGAGGAGACTCAGAGGGTAACGTTTTTGCATTTGAGACTGAGAACAGAAATATGGTCTCGGCTGACACTGAAATCAGAGTATCTGAAGTCGGATCTCGAGGTGGATGTATTGAACAAATTCCCAATGATAAAGAGAATCCTTCTTAGTCAATATTCCAACACCATCCAGTGCGCCTGTGGAGAGGCTTTTTAGCCTCGTTAGTCTCGTCCTTACCCCCGAGAGGAACCGACTGTGCGACACATTTTGAAAAACTTCTTCTCCTGCGTTATAATCACAACTTTGGAGTAAAAGAGTAAACTAGAGAGAACATTGGTTGGGTGAGTCTATGTGATTTAAAAAACCTTTGTTGTTTGTATGTGTTTTGAAAAGCCTATGCACTTAGGTATGTGTTTTGAAATGCCTATGCACTTAGTTTGTGTGTAGATTATAGGTATGTTATTTGAAAAGCCTATGCACCTTTACAGTTTGTATGTAGGCATGTATTTTGAGAAGAATAAAGAGATGTAAAGGGGATATTGCGTCTGTCATTCCTGTTATTAGCCTGCAGTTACAGATTATGGCCGTAGACTAGGCTATGCTATGACGGTAGAGTCAATGCATTCAAATGTAGATTAGAGTAGGCTATGCGCCCCCTGGACAATAACCAACATGTTCGAGGAATTGTAAAGGGGTTTTAATTTTTTGAAACGCAAAGTACTCTAGTTACTTTTCTCAGTAGGTAATGCTGTAACATAACTAGTTACTTTTTAATGAATGTAACAAGTTACTTTTAAAAGTAACGTTACCCAACACTGGTTATGAATATATTTTTTGTGATAATATAGCCATGTTAGATGGCTCCGGAGATGCTTCCACACGGACTTTCGATTAAAAAGGAGGAGGCTGTGAGCGTGATTATGCATGGACCTCGACAGGCTGGGCAGAAAAGCTTGAGAAGGCTGCAAGAGCGAAAGCACTCCTGAGAAAGTACAGCGAGGTCGGCTGCAGAGGCATGTATGTCTTTCTCTACTGCTTGCGCGGAGTCTTCACGGGGAAGAGGGGGGCCGTCAGAGGCAGGCACCCGGAATGTCAACAAATATGGCAGCACTCAGGCTCCAGCTACTTCCTGCTTGGCCAAGACCCCGAAATTCTCCGGTAAGGCGGACTAGGAAGCTTTTCACGCCCAGTTTGAACTGCTGGCCTAGACTGGGAGGTGGTCGGTGGAAGATGAAGCACTACAGTTAGCGATGTGCCTCACGGAACATGCGTTTTCATGTTTGCTGTTGCTTAGCCCAGAGGACAGGCATGACAATGGGGCTTCAGTGGGGGCGCTGGGGAGACGTTTTGGACAATGGCTACGGCCTGAGCTACTACGCAATGAACTTGGGAATAGGTGTAAACTGCTTGGGGAACCGCTTAGTGTCTTGGCCAATGAAAGCCTGTCACAGCGGGCATACGCCCACTTGTCCCCCGCCGTTCAAAGCGAGCTAGCCCGGGACCAATTCTTCAGGCCACCTGAGTTAAGGAAGCCTGAAGCTGAAGCACCCACAGATGTTGCAGGCAGCCCTGGAGCTGGCAGTGGAGAGGGAAATTGTGTGTGGAGTGAGGCTGCTGAGGAGGCACCTGCGACTAGCACACCTGCGGTAAGGGATGCAGCTTGTAGCGGCCCTGAGCAGAAGAAACCAGCCTGGGTGACTGAGTTGTCTTAACTCATACGGGCCGTGGCACTGCAGACAGCATGAAACAATCGCCCCGGCCCCAGGGTCTGCTGGGGATGTGGCCAACCTGGACACTTGGTCAGAGAATGCCCCAAGTCAGCAGTAGACAACAGCGTGTCGACAGGACTCATCGTTGTGGTGGGACGTACTGGAGACTGTCCTTGTCATGGTGGAAGGGGTCCCCTGTTCTGCCTTCATGGACACGGAGTCGACTATGACACTGGTGAGACCTGACGTAATGCTCGGCCGGACGCAATTGGAGCCTACTACTGTGCAGCTCCGCACAGTCACGGCCGAGCTGGCACCAGTGAAGGGGTAAGGGGATGTTGACTGCATCAGTGGGGGCTGGTTTGGATCGCGGTTGTGCCGGACCCTTGCATTCTGGATTTAGACTTTTTGAGGGCCAAGGGCTGCCAGTTGGACCTGGGTAGGGGCGTCCTGAAATTCCAGGGGGGCCCTTGTTGCCTCAACCATGTGACCTACAGCCCCCCTTCCTCATGGGGTTAGGTTAGAGTGTGTAGGGGAACCAATCACCGAATCTTCCCCCCTCTTTGGATAAGATCAAAGGAACAGGCCCTAAGATGGCCCTGGTGAACACTCCAGGGGGGCCGGCCTGTTTCTCTCACACAACGTACTTAGATTTACACAGAGCAGCACACTGCTTCCACTCTAAGGATTAGTAAATTGGGATTAAGAAACTGTCGCCTAAGGAACATTCAATGAAATTATTGGACATTGACAATGAGAAGAAATTGTAACATCAATCGTTTGTATTTTGTAATAATTATATATTTTGTATTGTCTTTCTAAGTGAACTAACATAGTCATGTTTGGTATCAAAATGTTCACCATGACATTTTGTAAACTTTGCAAACGTTATATAGAACATATTCCCAGTAAAAAGGTTACATTGAAACCAAACGACATGGTTAACTGGTAGGTTAGGTAAACTGATATTTCACTGATAGGTGAGATAATCAACACCTCTGATCACTGGCCTGTGGCCAATCAGGTGACCTCAGCCACCTTTTTGACACCCCTTCTCAAACCATCTTAAATACAGTTCCCCAGCTGGAAACTATGCTTTTAAGATCTGCACGTAACCTGGGAAGGCCACCCTGCGTTACACGGGTTAAGATAATCGCACCCCCCCTTTTCCTCGACCACGCGTCTGCAAGCAACTCTTTGAACAAAGGATGTTAGGCCTTTTTCCTCACTACAAAGCCGGAAAACTCCTTGCAAACTTTCAAACTAAACCACTTCAGAGCAAAGGAAGGTATATTCAAACCACGTTCGGAACTTCACAACTTCCACAGTTTTCCGAAACGAGTCAGAGCTTTTAACCAAATCTACTGAGTCAGAGGACCCGCTGGATCACCCAAACTGAACCAGCGCACCTTTGTCCTCCTTCCCAGAAGAGGACAATTAACACGTCAAAGAAGACCCAAAACACACGTTTCTTTTCCATGTTTATTCAAACAAGGAACTAACTTTCAGAACTTTACCTCTAAAACCACAGACCGCTTCTCGATCCAGCCGCAACCGGCGGGCCAAGAATCAAAATTCACTCTTTTTCTACGCAACGCCACCTATCGTCTCAAAGTAACGTAAAGCGCACTTTTTACATTGAGCGTCTTGATGCTAAAGCTTAGACAATCTCTGCTATGTTGTGCTTACCATAACTTGTCACTATATATTTTAACTGTTATACTGTGTATGTTTAGATACTTTAGTTTATTAATGTGATCATTTAGTCATTCTTTGTAGTACTGTAATTTTCATGTGTTTTAGACTAGTAAATAAATAGAATTGCTTTGCAATCAAACCCAGCTGTGTCATATCTTCTTTTTCATACAATAATTTATTCTCGTAACATCGAACGTCACTACTTCAGAATTGAGATTAAAACTTCAACTACTTATTAAATTAATGCCAAATCAGACTGGTTTCCCATCGAGCCTTGCAATAACCTAAAATCTTTGGGTGGTGCCACCTTAATTATTTGATATCAAATTGATCGATTATAATATTAATTTATGAATTAATTGGTAATCTACACAATTGATAAAGAGTAATTCACACACAAGAAGTAACCCTACAAGTGCCAGAGCCGGACATTGACACCCCTCCCACCCCCCTCTCTCACGGTCACGAGTGTCAATCTTCCCACCGTCCTGCTACCTGTACAACCTGCCCTCTCCCGCAGCGGAGCCTAGGCCTGACAGCCCCACCTCGTTGTCGTCTGCAGGAGCTGGTCCGCTGGTCCTCTCCCACTTTGACGCATCCCCGCCTTGGGCCTCGCTGACTAAAAAGGGCTCTGTGACGTTTTGGGCACAGACCGAGCGCAGACACCGTGGTTTGTTGTTGGGAAACACCCTTTTATTCAAACTTGCCAAGCGCGCAGACGCACGCACACACACACACACACACACACACACACACACACACACAGCCCAGAGCTGTGGGTGGTCGTTGCTGTTGTTGCTGCTGTGGTTTTCTTTCAGTTTGCACAGCATGATACGCTGTAACCCAACTCTCCGTAAGCCGCTCTCCCTCTGAAACAAAGCCGACACCCTTAAATAGCATTCCTCCAACTAATCACCAGATTGAACTTACCTGGGTTCATTTGGGATCCTGTCAGCGGAATACCTCACCACCAAGGCCCTGCAGCGACTTCTACTGGACAGATGTCGTCACAACCCTCACAAACTCATACCCCGGCCATACATCGATGAGGCACTGAACTTGGTCACAAGGTCATCGTGGTTCTCCTCCCTAGATCTCCGCAATAGGTATTTCGAGGTACCCCTCTCTCCCGAGGCCAGGGACTATGGCAGTTCCGATTTCTTAGCTTTGGACTCTGTGATGCCCCAGCAACGTTCATGAAGCTGATGGACAGGGTCCTGGCTGGTATCCCCCTCCGGGAAGGCCTGGTTTACCTCAACAACAGCCTGGCCTATGGCAACTGAACTTTGGGCAGCACGGTGGCTCAGTGGTTAGCATTGTTACCTCACAGCAAGAAGGTCCTGGGTTCAAAAGCCTTTCTGTGTGGAGTTTGCATGTTCTCCCCATGTTTGTGTGGGTTTCCTCCCACCATCAAAAAACATGCCGCACCCTCCTACCAGTGCCCTGACCAGTCACTGTCTATTCAACTGGAGTCGGTCTGTGTGTCCTATCTGTGTGAGCAAGTCTGGCGCAAATTGGCTGCTGTGGTATCACTCAGACTGAGTGTTGTGTTTGATAGCTGTCGGTCCATTCGTACAGTGCCTTGCAAAAGTATTCACCCCCCTTGGCATTTTTCATGTTTTGTTGCCTCACAACCTGGAATTAGAATGGATTGTTTGAAGGTTTGCATCATTTCATCCAGAGAACATGCCTACAACTTTGAAGATGTGATTTTTTTTTATTGTGTAGGCCATTCCAACACATTTAAATGTTTCCCCTTAAACCACTCGAGGTTCGCTTTAGCAGTATGCTTCGGGTCATTGTCCTGCTG
This sequence comes from Galaxias olidus, assembly GCA_026901105.3. Classification (NCBI taxonomy): domain Eukaryota; kingdom Metazoa; phylum Chordata; class Actinopteri; order Galaxiiformes; family Galaxiidae; genus Galaxias; species Galaxias olidus. The sequence continues at coordinate 9,495 of JAPMUY010009300.1, forward strand.
GAAGGTGAACCTCCGTCCCAGTCTCAAATCACAGGCAGACTGAAACAGGTTTTGCTCAAGAATATCCCTGTATTTAGCACCATCCATCTTTCCCTCGACTCAAATCAGTTTCCCAGTCCCTGCTGCTGAAAAACAGATGGTGTTCTTGGGGTGATGGGATGTGTTGGGTTTGCGCCAGACATAGCGCTTTCCTTGGTGGCCGAAAAGTAAAATTTTAGTCTCATCTGACCAGAGCACCTTCCTCCATACATTTGGGGAGTCGCCCACATGCCTTTTGGCAAACTCAAAACGTGCCATCTTATTTTTAACACTAAGTAATGGCTTTTTTCTGGCCACTCTTCCATAAAGCCCAGCTCTATGGATTGTATGGCTTATTGTGGTCCCATGCGCAGATACACCAGTCTCTGCTGTGGAACTCTGCAGCTCCTTTAGGGTTACCTTTGGTCTCTGTGCTGCCTCTCTGATTAATGCCCTCCTTGCCCGGTCTGTGAGTTTTGGTGTGCGGCTCTCTCTTGGCAGGTTTGTTGTGGTACCATGTTCTTTCCATTTGAAGATGATGGATTTGATGGTGCTCCGGGGGATCATCAAAGATTTGGATATTTTTTTATAACCCAACCCTGACTAGTACTTCTCAACAGCTTTGTCGCTGACTTGTTTGGAGAGCTCCATGGTCTTCATGGTGTGATGCCTCTTGCTTAGTGGTGTTGCAGCCTCTGGGACCTTTCAGAAAAGGTGTGTTTATACTGACAGATCATGTGACACTTAGATTACACACAGGTGGACTTCATTTCACAAATTATGTTACTTCTGAAGGTAATTGGTTGCACCAGAACTTTTGAGGGGCTTCATAGCAAAGGGGGTGAATACATATGCACATGCCAATTTCCAGAATTTTTTTTTTTTATTATTATTTTTTATATATATTTTTCTCATTTCACTTCACCAACGTAGACTATTTTGTGCAGATCCATCACATAAAACTCAGATTAAAAAAACATTTAAATTACAGGTTGTAATGTAACAAAATAAGTAACTAGCCAAGGGGATGAATACTTTTGCAAGGCACTGTAGTTCGTTCTGTGTTATTAATTGGCGACCAATGTGTGTAAAGCGCTTTGAGTATCTGGAAAAGCGCTAAAAACTAAATAAAATGAATAATTATTAACTCCTTAAAAGGGCAGTATATCAGAGAAAGAAAAGGAGTGGATTCTAAACAGAGTTAACTAGGGTATGCCAGGGTGAAAAGATGGGTTTGAAAGATTAAAAGCAAGTTGGAATTAGAGGAGGGAGAGATGCTCCATAGTTTAGGTGCTGCCCTAGAAAATGCACGCTCCCCAAAATGTTTCAGTTTTGCTGTGGGAATGACCAGTTGCCTATTTGAAGAGGAACGTAGAGTCAAGGGAAGGATGGCAAGGTTGGAGCAGTTCACTGAGGTAGGGGCCAAATTGTGTAAAGCTTTGTAGGTAAGAAGGATTTTGTAGGTGATGCGCTGGCTGACCGAAAGCCAGTGAAGGTTAAAGAGTACGGGGGTTATGTGCTCAGAAGATTTGGTAGAGGTGAGAAGACGAGCAGCAGAGTTTTGAACCATTTGGAGTTTATGGAGGGAGGTTGCGCTGATGCCGAAAAGAAGTGAATTGCAGTAATCAAGATGGGAGAAGATGAATGAGTGAATGAGTTTGGCAGCTGCACTCTGGGAAAGGGATGGTCGGATTTTAGCAATGTTTCTAAGATGGAAGGATATTTTGACCATGTTATTGATACTGCGAGTTAAGTGAAAGAGTGGGATCTATTAATTCACCAATATTGCGTACTAAAGGGGAGGGGGAGACTGTAAGACCATCAATGGAGATTAAGATATTGCCAACTTTAATGAGGGTGTGTTTGGTGCCAATTAAGAGGAGTTCCGTTTTATTGCTGTTCAGTTTGATATAGTTTTCCTGCATCCAGTGGTTGATCACTGCATCCAGTGGTTGTGGTTATCGAGTGAAGTTGTGATGATGTAGATCTATGTGTCATCAGTATAGCAGTGAAAGTTTAAATTGAAATGTCGGATTTATTTGACCAAGAGGAAGGATATAGATTGTAAACAGGAGGGGCCCCAGTGCCCTCAACACAAAAAGATTGCAGCCTAGAAATAAGTAGTGTGTGACACACTGTGTCAAAGGCTGAACTAAGGTCTAACAGGATGAGGATGTTGAGGGCCCCAGCATCAGCAGAGGTAAGGAGATCATTGGTGACCTTAATGAGTGCAGTTTCTGTGCTGTGGAGTGTGCAAAAACCAGACTGAAGGGGCTCAAACAAATTATTGGCAGATGGAAATTGTTGTAACTGAGATGCAATAATGCATTCAAATGTTTTTGCAACAAAGGTTAAGTTAGATATAGGGCGATAGTTTTCAAGAATGATTGTGTCTAGGCCAGATTCTTTAAGAATTGGAGTGACAGAAGCAGTTTTAAAGACTGATGGAAAAACTCCTTGGGAGAGGGATATATTGAATAAGTTAGTTAGGTGAGGAAGAAAAGTAGGTAAACATGATATGCTGAGAGAAAAGTAGTCCACAATGACGGGATGATGCAGCCAACAGAGTAGTGCACAGTCCGGTTACATCTTGAGCCACGGTGAAGGTAGGGGCGGCGACGGAGAATGCCAGATGAGCGTAGTGATATGTATGAATCCAGGGGGAGACGACCAGTATATGACAGGCATCGCAGATCAAATGAAGAGTATTTTAGAATCTGGTGGTTGAGTAGAGATGATAACTGGAGCCGAAGGAGAAGTAGTAATGGAGGTGGAAACGCCAATAGGAAGAGCAAAGTGCTACCGACGGACCAACACATGACAGTGAACCAAGCTAGGGCAGGCAAGAAACCCCAATATTGCACAGCCCTTTCCAACCCAGAAAATCAAACACTGAGCAAGTGATATCAGTCAGTGCGATGACGACCAGGGGCTCACCGCCTAGTAAATCAGTTAATGCTAATTTACCAAGCGGGAGCCAGGGAGAGGAGAGTGATACAGAGCGATACCATACACCCAGTCAGTATGCCAGGCCGGAGCTACAGGTGAATCGACGGGGAGACTGTAGGTCCTGAGGATAGGAATGTTCGGATAAAGGCGATGATGATAGTCCGTAGTGCGTGTCGAATTAGAATAAAAAATAAAGTGCCGACAGGTCAGAGAGAAATTAGCGACCTGACAAAAACATAAAACAAAGACAAGGCCAGGAACTGACAAAAACACGAGCACAAAAACACAGGGAGCAAGGTAGTCAAACACAACGCCAGCGTGCTCTCACCAAGCCAAACACTAAAACAGGAATATAACCCTGTTCGGGCTGCTGCACAAGGGCAAGGCATTCACTTGGACGACGGAGTGCCAGGAGGCGTTCAGCGGCATGCAGCGTGCCCTTACCCAGGTCCCGGTGCTGGCTCCCCTTGACCCCACCCCGCCGTTTATCCTGGACACAGACGCCAGTAATGTGGGCATGGGGGTTGGTGCTGGCCCAGGTGGGGCCAGATTGGGAGAGGGTGGTGGTGTATTTCAGCAAAAACTTTAACAAGGCTGAACGCCGCTACTGCGTCGTCCGCCGGGAGCTCCTAGCAATGCTTCTGGCTATCTGGCACTTCTGGCATTGCTATCTGGACGGACCACTCTGCTCTCCAGTGGCTTATGTCCTTCAAAGAATCGGAGGGGCAGGCCACTTGCTGGATAGAGGAGCCACAGGACTACAACTTCACGGTGATGCATCGAGCAGGGGTACGTCACACTAACGTGGACACCCTCTCTTGTCGGCCCTGTTCGGCACAAGGGTGCAACTACTTTGAGAGGAGAGAGGTCCGGTAGAGAGAGCTGAGCATGGAGGGGGGTTGTGTCGCGGCCCGCCTGGCTGGTCTGCCCATCTGCTGGACGAGGCGGAGTGCAGGCGGCAACAGGAAGCAGACACAGATCTACAGCCGGTGTTGCAGTGGCTGCAGGCTCATCAGAGGCCACCGTGGGAGGACGTGGCAGTGCTCTCCAAGGCGACTAAGAGTCTGTGGTTCAGGTTTGGGGCTCTGCGGCTGAGTGAGGGCTTTCTACAGCACGCGTGGAAGGAGCCAGCAACAAGGGAGGAGCGTTGGAAGGTGATTATCCTCAAGGCATGGTAGGAGGCAGTGCTTAAGGCCAACCATGGAGCTTGTCAGCTTGGGCCCTTTTGGCGTGACAAAGACCCTCAGGCGACTCTGGTAGGGTTTATACTGGGGACAGTTCAAGAGGGACGTAGCAAAGTTTTGCTGCCGCTGCGACAGTTGTACAACACTCAAGGACCCTACTGGGCAATCCCACGTGCACCTCCAGCAGTTCCCTGTAGGGGGCCCCTTGGAAAGGGTGCTGTGGACATAGTGGAGCCATCTCCCCGCTCTGCCAGAGGGAACAGGTTTGTGTTGTCGGCAATGGACTATTTCACCAAGTGGCCCGAGGCATACGTCCTCCCCTGGCCAAGAGGTGGAGACCGCAGCGGATACCCTAGTGGAGGACATGTTCAGCCAGTTTGGCGTCGCTGAGTGTATCCACAGTGAACAGGGGAAACATTTTGAGTCCAGGGTGTTCACAGCCATGTGTGACCGGCTGGGCACACTCAAGACCCGCACTACCCCACTGTGGCCACAAAGTGACGGTCTGGTGGAGAGATTTAACTGCGTGCTGGGCAAGCCGCTGGCATTTGCCTCTGGTGTTCATGGCATGCCACTCCGTCGTCCAGGAGTTCACTGCATGCACACCTGCCCTTCTCATGTTGGAAAGGGAGATCTGTGTTTCCGCTGAGATGGCATCCCCGCAACTAACGGCTGTCCCTCCAGGTCCAGAGTATGCCCGGAGCCTCCAGGACCGCCTGGAGAGAGCCCATGCTTTTGCAAGGGAACGGCTGGTGTGGCAGGGGGTGTGGCAGAAGAGGAACTACGATGTGAGGGCCCGGTGTAGGTGTAGCGGAGTTGTGGTTGCTGGGGTTAATAATGTGTTGTTTTATTTAACTGTTTGGGAAATCCAGCCTGCTCTCTACTCACCGCTGTGACGTTTGGAGTCAGCTGGCCTGTGGTTGGTGAAGCTGCAGGGCTAAGGGGGGCTGAGCAAGCAACTTCTCGTTTATTGTGTGGATTGGTTTGTTATCTATCTTTTGTACTGCTGCTGAAGGAGAAGCGTGGTGTTGTTTCGTGAGCTGTTTAGTGAGCAGCTGTGAAAAGGGCATTAACCGTGTTGGTGACATGGGTTTCAGCCAAAACCTACCTAAATAAACCTACCGTTAGAAATAGACCCTTCTCTGTGTGATTTTACCAGCGAAGGACGCTACAGTATTTAAAAACACAAATTGACAGGTGTGTGTTTGTTTAATTTTGATAGAAATCTACCTCCATACTTGCAGTCTTGGGGACACACACTCGCTCCGTGAATGCACAAGAGACACACAGCAAGCACTCTTTTATCGCTGCCACGCCCACTGCAACACACAACAACAACCGTCAGCTATACCAAACAAGTCTGCGGTTTTCTACTTATGGTTTGCCTGGGAGTAAGCGATTGCTTACTACCCATGTGTGTGTGTTGAAGAGCCTTATGGGCTCACTTTCGTGTTCTGTGTCTCCCGTTTCTCGTCAGTCTGCGATAGCGATTGAAATTAGTGACAAGAGGGGTCAAGGCTCACAGGTAAAAGTAAAATAAAATGTAGCAAAATGGCAATTTAAATAAATGTAATTCACTGCAAACAAATTAATATAATTCACTGTAAACCAAGTATAAACACAAAAATAGGAAAAAATACAAACCACTGCATTTTAAAGTAATGGAATTCACAAGTCACACGAAACACAATTATTCAGTCCAGGTTGTGACACACACAGACTTTTCCTGATACACACTCAATGCGTTGCATTTCTTATTTTATGCAACTAATATCGCCTGGGTACTAAATGAGAAGAAACAGATATAATCTCAGCTATGCTGTATTAAGAAGGGGTCAGCTACATAGATTTGAATCAAACCTGCATGCTGTATTCTCTAAAAGTTCTCTCAAAAAAGTAGGCTGTGTAAAGGACAAGATGGTGTTGTAAAAACAACTTAAGGTTCACCGAGGTGATGGCAGTCCACGTGGGCTCACATAGGTCAGCAGGTCATATTCTACTTCGAAGACTTAATAGTGTGTGAAAAGATATTAATAAGATTGTGGAAGCGTATGCAGAAAGAAGAGTTGTGATGATATGGACTGAACCGCTGTCCTGACCTGAAGTATGTATAACTGATATAGCTGTATAATAATATCGCTTGATCTTCACTCATAGTTATCACATACGCATCAGCATGTACAGTGGTGTACAGTTCTTCAGAAGCTGGGGTAAAAAACGTGCTTTTGATGTATGTAAAAGGATACTAGGTAAAAGTTAATAAGAAGTTCATTGTCTGAATTTGTGATTTAACCATAACAAACAATCAAGGGATGGCACTTGGGCTATATTCAGACCACAACTGTTTGATAGAATACTCACAAAAGCTCTCTGATTGGTGCTATTACCATGTTTCTTAGTTGCTAAGTGACAAATGCTAGGAATCCATTGCAAGCAGAGAACATTTCAGGTCAGAGTTTAATATCTTTAAATTTGAATGGCTTTAAAAAGTACAATAAATAAACAAAAAGCACAGATGTATTCAAGATATATTTTTCCATTATTCAGAGATGTTTAATTGTCTTCTCAATAGTTTCTTCTGCTCTATAGATCTCTCAAGCCAATACATAAAATTCAATAAATGTCTACCATACTACAATATGTATTCGACAAACTGAAGACAAACAGTATTGGAGTATATTTACATCTAAGTGATTTAAGGTAATTCTCCACTACTCCGAAGCTTTGATCTGTATCTATCCCTTCAAGCATTCCACACTTTTTAGTTCCTCCTAGCTTTTAATTTCAGATGCACAACAAAAACTATCTGTTGTCAGACAAATAATGTAGATTAGCATGCAAATAATTTTTTACATCATATCTAGGGTGACCAGATTCCCAGGAGTCAAATACGGCAGCCTTTCTCAAACTTCTTTGTCCTGTGGCCTAGTAAAGTCAGAGTTTGGGTTTACACGACCCACCACAACTCCGTACCCCCCCCCCCCCCCCCACCACCACCACCACCACCAAAGCACACCCAACACCACCATCCACACCCCAGTAGGGGTGATAGATATCCTGCATATTATTATTTGTCTATTAATTATTTATATGTGATTTATGATTACAGGCCATTTAGACCTGCTCCAAATGAGATATTACTTTATGATATTGCGCTACATAAACAAAATAAAATGTAATTAAAAGCTTCAACAGAAGGGATTTGGCTGAACATAAAATTACTGCCAACAATACCAACACCAAATAAAATGTAAACTGATTCTTATGAACACTCCCAACACAAATGTTTTTATTTTTTTATTTCTTTATTTTTTTTGGGGGGGGGGGGGGGGGGGGGGCTTAATGAACTGCAAACGGTGCAACACTGCCCCAACTTAAAACTGTTCAACACATGTTTAAACTAAGATATATATTTATTTATTTTTACGTTAATGACCCATTCCATTGTTATTAAGACTTTAAAAGTATTTGTACAAATTGTTACTAAGATTTTATTAAGTAAATTCTACAAGTTGTTTTTTCAGTGCACTAAAGATCCCATAGCACTTCTCAACAAGAGTAGGGGTGCAACCCCGGTGTCCTGGTTAAATTCCCACTTCGGCCCTTTATCAATCATGGCCACCTAATCATCCCTCGGCTGGTTAATCCCCACTCCTGCCCCTTGTGGCTCTCAGTAGGTCATAAACTGATGTATGGTGAGCAAGTCTGGTGCAAAATGGTGCCGTGGCATCACCCAGGTGGGTGCTACAGATTGATGACCAAACTGTACAATGTAAAGCGCTTTGGGTGTCTAAAAAAGGGCTATATTAAATGCAATCTATTATTATTATTATATTATAATATAATAATTATAACAATGTAATAATAATATTAATGATAACCAACAAAATGTATGTGTGTCAACCATATTATGAGCCCCCCCAATTGACCAACATAGTCTATTATTTGATCCTGTGTGGGTTCTATCCATTCTCTGTCAAAGTGCATGTGCTTCTGAATGTCCTACTGAAAGCCTCTCAATGACATTTTGTTAACCAAATTTCTTTCTTGATCATGTCATTGTATGAGGTGTGAAGGATTTAGAGGGTGATAAGCATTCACATCCCGTTTCGCGGCACCGCAGCACTTCACTTTAGTGAACATATTAAATTTAGTTTATCATGCACAATATACCAGTGGTGTTTTGTTAATAACAATGATACAATTACATTGTCAGCAGCTATAGCACCCTGCATTCCACCTCTGAGTTGCCGCTGAAGCTAAGCAGAGTCGGTCCTGGTTATCCCTTGCATTGCAGACCAGTTGCTGCTGGAAGTGGTGTTGGTTGACCAGTAGTGGTCACTCTACCCTCTGGTCTGTGGCAGCCCAATGCCCAAGGACAGTAATAATAATTCATTAGATTTAGTTTTTAAGGCTTTTCTCTGTACCTACAAATTGGTCGCAAATTAGGTACACACAACAAATGGACAGACAGCTCTCCCACACTACAATCAGCCTGGGATAACACGGCAGCCAATTTGCACCAGACTTGTTCACCCAACATATTGCAACAGACTTGCACACACAGACAGACAGACTCCGGCTCTATTGCCATGGCTATTCTATTAGGCTGGGCACTGATAGGAGTATTATTAACCCATGTTTTTGTAAGTGGAAGGAAACCGGAGCACCCGGTGGAAACCCACACGATCACAGAGAACATGCAGGGGCTGGGGCCCCATGAAAAGATATGACATCGGGCCCCACAACCCCAGACCACACCAACTGCGCAATTGCGGTCAGAGGCGTCATGCCCATTCACACAGAGAATCAAATAGTATTATGCATATATGTCAGGGCTCAAAATTAGCAGTAGTAATGGTAGCAAACTGCAAAATACAGCTTAGTGCCCGTGTTAATTGAACGTGAACTTCCAGTGCCTCTTTATCATTGTAAAAACACGACTGACGTGTTCCTTTTTGACGCAACTTGCGTCTTTTTTAAACTAGTTCAACTTTTTCCAAACTGCAGCGCTCGTCAATGTCAATATGTTTCAATATACACAGGATGGGATGTTATAATATCCATTACACCATACTCTAAGATGAGCACTTCAAAAACTTTTGTTTCGTTTTTTGGATTGAGAACTTTGCATTCACATGAAGTGCACGTTCTTGGTTGATTCAGTCTGCTTTCTGCAGAGTTTTTTTATGTTTATATGCATTTATGTGATCCAGCTATTATTAATAATATATTGCTATTTTGCTCATATTGGTTGTATACATTCGCACAATAAGCAAACTTCGGGGCAAGTAAATATTTATAAAGTCTCAAAAACGAAGAGAGCCCTTCAATTTATATATGTTTTTTCAATTGAAAGAAAATATTATTTTAATGATCATACGGACATTTCGTATAACATCATTATTTAAGCTACTACTAACGGACAATAACCTACGCTCACATTTTCTGTTTGATATGGGGTGTCATCCCCCTGTACTACCTTCTTTCAAACTTTAGATTACAGGTTAACTATTTCTTACTCAATTAAAAAAAACACTTTTTCAACATAATTTGTTGTTAATGTGTATTATTGAAATAGATTGTACCGTGTCTAAATCTCCTTTATAATTCACTTCTGAAGTACTTGAAAAAAAAATCTGCCCCGTTCAAAGTCACTTTCTTTTTCACTTTTAGTTTAACAAAGCTATGGGAAGCATTTGCCTGATGACACCATTACCTAATGGTAATTAGCTGCCCTAATAGTGACCCTGTGGGGTAAATAAGCTGTTTGCAGGGAACCACCACAGCAGTGATTGACTTTCCTTCCAGCAATGACCGGTGTGTGTGTGTGTGTGTGTGTGTGTGTGTGTGTGTGTGTGTGTCTGTGTGTGAAAGTGAAAGGTAGCAGCCGTATGATTAAAGCTTCACTGCACCATTAATTATTCCAGACAAGGGCCAAAACATTGACTTGTGAGGGTCAGCCCTTGAAGTGCCCAGGGAGCCTGGCCCTGTCACAAAGTAAGAGCAGCTACAAATGGACAAACATTGTCTATTGCTTTGGATACCAATGCGAACTTGAAACCAACCACCACCTCATTCACCCATCAGCCCGACCTGTGTATGACTAACCCCACACTACTACACATACCTTAATTAAAATTTCTGTCCTTGTAAAGAGATGGAATAGGATAGTGGAAAAATACATTATGTTATTGGGTCTAATCCACATGTATCTTCTTACAATAGTCATTTGTTGGCATTTGAACACTTTTAAGACATAACACGCTTTGTACATGGCTCAGTCAGTGCAGATTGGATTAAGCCAGATATAAACACACAAAAAAATCTTTCAAACAGCAAAAAATTTAAACATTGTAACACTTTAGCTTAAATATATTGCATAAAGCACTGTTCATAGCTAGAATGGAATGACACAGTTTAGAATATTAAGCTGATCATCTACAATACGTTATTGCAATAATTTCACAATAAATCAGTTGCAGATAATCCGATCTTGATCTGCTAACTGCTTTAAGCTTTAAATTACAAAGCATTACCAATTATTATGGCCAAGCCCCAGCCAATAATGAGACGGCGAGGATGTAGAAGGGGGATATATGACAGCAAACGAATCCAGCGGCAGTTCTGCAACTCTTTCTCTGTCATGCTTATTTGTTTTCAATTTTTTTATTTAGACAGGAAACATCTGAATTACCAAGTTATTTTAACAAAGAACTTGCCAAGTTATTTGCTCTTCAGTCATCTTCAGCTCTCACTTCATTTCCTATCATACATCTTTTTGGAACAGAAGTCTATGCTTTATAGCTCGTTTCCAATCATCTGGTTTTTCCTGACTCAGCGAAATTTCCATTAATCTTGTCCCTTAGCCTTTTGGTTACTACCATTAGAATAATGATATAAGCAATGACTTATATAAGCAATAAGCAATCCTCTGGCAATGACTCACCCAGACATACGTCACATTGGTCAATGGTTAAATTTGGATTAAATAATTTGTCACTTACCAGAGTAGAAAATGTAAATGTTCCTTCACATATTACAATGTACACCACAATTATTGTGGTGTCAAACATCATGTTAAGAGGATTTTACTCCTGCCCTTTTTCTCCACAGGTGTCAGTCAATTCTGTCTATATACCTGTGAGTTTCAGAATTGATTTTAAGAATTTACTGCTAGTGTTCAAAGCCTTGAATGGTTTGGCGCCTGCTTATATCTGCGATCTGCTTTCACAATACAAACCCGATCGCAGTATGAGATCCTCCAGCAGTAATAGTTCCAAGATCCAATTTCTGCAGTAAGGTTGACCGGGCCTTTGCTGTTCAAGCCCCTAACTTTGGAACTCCCTGCATGATGATCTCACTCAGGCCATCTCAATTTCCTCTTTTAATCTCTTCTTAAAACTTACTTTTATCTTAAAGCGTTCTCTTAACTGCCGCCTTTTATTTTGTAATTTTAATTAATTTTTATTACCTGATTTTACTGTGTGATTTTACTGTCTTAATTATATTCTATTATTTTTACTTTTATTTTTATTGTAAAGCACCTACCCTGTTTTGAAAGGCGCTGTATAAATAAAGTTATTATTATTATTATTATTATTTTTATTATACTGAGGCGTATGTGTCAGTATGTATTTCATTGTAGCGTCCTTTGGCCGGTTCCAAACGCAAAGATTGGAATGACAAATATATCAAATTTGCTAAAACGGAGCTTCAGATAGAGGGTGAATAGAGGTGCTACAGATCCAGGCAGTTTGGATAAAATAAATTGTTTATTGAACATTAAAACGCGTAAACCTATTGTAGTAGAACAAATGAAGGTATGAACCTGAATATTAGCATAATATGGCCCCTTTAAACATTTATGGTTTCTTATAGGTCCCACTGCATTATTTGAGTAAGAAACATATTAATTCTCACAAATGTTTTACCCCATTTATGTCTACACATACAGAAAATGAATATGAACACAACATATGTATGACTCACATTTTAAACATATATGGTTTTTATGTGTTCTTATATGTCCAACTCAATGAATTCTTAGAAACATATATTTCTCACAAGATTTTGACACAATTTCTGAAATTGAAATATGAAAACATTATAATATATGTATAATTCACGCAATAAACATATACAGTGCATCCGGAAAGTATTCACAGCGCTTCACTTTTTCCACATTTTGTTATGTTACGGCCTTATTCCAAAATTGATTAAATTCATTTTTTCCCTCAAAATTCTACTCACAATACACCATAATGACAACGGGAAAAAGTTTTTTTTGAGATTTTTGCAAATTTATTAAAAATAAATAACTAAGAAATCACATGTACATAAGTATTCACAGCCTTTGCCATGAAGCTCAAAATTGAGCTCAGGTGCATCCTGTTTCCACTGTTGATCCTTGAGATGTTTCTACAGCTTAATTGGAGTCCACCTGTGGTAAATTCAGTTGATTGGACAAGATTTGGAAAGGCACACACCTGTCTATATAAGGTCCCACAGTTGACAGTGCATGTCAGAGCACAAACCAAGCATGACGTCAAAGGAATTGTCTCGAGGCAGATACATTTGCAAAAATCTCAAAAACACTTTTTTCACGTTGTCATTATGGTGTATTGTGTGTAGAATTTTGAGGAAAAAAATGTATTTAATCAATTTTGTAATAAGGCCATAACATAACAAAATGTGGAAAAAGTGAAGCGCTGTGAATACTTTCCGGATGCACTGTATGGTTTCTTATGTGTTCTTATAGGTCAAACTGCATGATTTGTGAAAAAACATATATTAATTATAACAAAACTGTTTACTCCATTTGAGTCAACATGTAAAAATGTATGTGAAAACATTATAACATATGTATGATTCACATTATAAACATATATGGTTTGTATGTGTTATTTGTCCCACTGCATGATTTCTGTAAAAAACATATTAGTTCTCAAATTATTCACCCCATTTATGTATGTCAACATAAACGATATAAAATCTCTATGATCTGCATTTTAAACATATATGGTTTTTATGTTCCTCAATCTATGAAGGGTGTAAGGAACATGTTTATTAAATTAGCACACCATTTTTATATAGTAACATATTAGAAAAGAATGAGAAATCCCAACATTTGTATATTTAAATAATATATTTAATCCAGGAAATGCAAAAACGCAAAGTGACTGACTAAAACATGCTCTGATAAACAGACGTCATTCTATGTTCAGGACAACATGACTTCTGCCAAAAAACAAAAAAGAAGTCTTTCTGAGGACTAATTTTGAGAGTTAACAGGGTTTTAATCGTCCAAAAGCAACAGGGTTCCCTCAGTTTCTTTGTTTTCATGTTTCTTGTTCTCAACCCGTGTCTTGCTCAAGATTGGCGTTGATCGCTGCTCTTATTTATGAGGGTGTAGCCTGGGGCCATTGTTTCAGTGTGGCTCCTATGAATAAAAAAATTATTAATAGTAAATTACAGTGACACAGTTTTTCCTAAAATGGGTGAACGTTTCCTTAACATTTATCCCCATATCCTTTACATTTTCATTCATGTTAGCCCCACACATCACAAACAAATACACATCAACTTACTATGAATGGCATCATCTATTTGGGGGTCCAGAGCAGTCCTGCTTTGCCTTCCCTCTCGGATTTGCCTTCTCAAGATGCTCTTCAGGAGAGCATCCACCGGAAACACAGCCATGAGCATTGTCCATAGGAAGACAGACACTGAACAGGCATATAGCGATGAAGCCCACGCCAGTTTGTCACAGAACACTTGTGTTCCTGGGTATATTTCAATCTGTGAACACAAGATTAATAGAGAAGGCCTATTTTATAATCCAAATATATGGGTCAAAATGAATATAATGTTCCTTTGGTGTCCTCATCAGAATCCCTCAGTTCTCATGAGCATATTGCAAAATAAAGAGATTTTGAAGTTTTATTATAAATGGCTAAACATTTACATACGTATCAGTACAATGATAAGTCTCTTGAAATGTGTTTCCCTAATTTTATACAATTTTCTTTGATTGGGTGTACGTGATTTTGGCATGTCCCACACGCTACTCTGCTGACTTCAATACGAGTAATAAGTGATGAACAAATATATTTCAAATTTCTGAAAGGTTTTTATATAAATTAATATTTTACTTTGACAGGGTGGACATTCTAAGCTTGACCACTTCCAACTACAAACACAAAATGATGAAAATTAGGAAATATAATTGTAGTTACTTACTGTACTTGCAGCAGTTGGTTCAACCTCCATTAAAGAGAGACTAAATAGTGGTGATGATGCCACTGATTAATTACATTAGCTGTGCTTTTAAAGGGGAAGTTACACCATAATGACAGGGTGGACAACAATTTCAGGGACATGTGCAAAAGGTTTAATATAATTATGAACATACAAACATGAATGATCAAAATTACTTTTTTTATCATATAACTTGCTGAGGACAATAAGAACATATAAAAAATATTTAAATTTAGTGTCATTTAAACAATGCACAGTCACCTTCAACAGTGAATCACTTTGCTAACTGAAGGTCCACCATGTGCTCATTAAATGCTAACTTTAGCCAAAAATGTCCACCCTGTTATTGTCCACCCTGTCACCAAGCCTTCCATGAAAGGGTGGACATAGTACATGACAGGGAGGACATGTGCATAGTTTTGCCACATTTGAATTAAGGATGGGCATTTTAGGCCATATCACTATTCGAATATTCTATCAAAAATATTTTGGTTAATCGATTAACCGAAATAAAAAGATTAAATGAAAAAAAAAAGAGTTAGATCTTTTTTTTTTTTTGGTGCTATAGCGCACTTGTAATGTAGCCTGAAGGGCTTCCGTGATCTGGCCTTCGCTAAATAAACATATTCCTTTTCCAATTTCTGAACATTTCTTACTCATTTGTCACATTTGGACAGATTTTCTTTGATCTCTGAGTGGCGAGTTGGTGCTATAATGCGTTTGTGTTTGAATAATATTTAAATTCACTTTAGGCAAAAACATAAATAAATAACTGCAGCTATATTCGAATTCCCACATCATTTCGAATAATCGAATATTCGAATAATCGTGCCCATCCCTAATTTGAATAAAGTTACACTTATTACAACAGTTATTACACACGTTATATATTATTTAATATAACAGTCGATGCCATACATAGGGCAATGTGGACTTTTTGTTTTCATCAGGCTTTTCTAATTTGAAAATTTTATATTTTTTCTATGTAATTAAAACCACATGCTGTGATTAAAAAAAGTCCATATAACAAATTCCATTGCTTGTTTGAAAAAAATACAGCTGTGCAAATGCCAATGAAAGCTTTGAATTGTTTTTTTCAAGAAATTAGTCTAAGTGGAGCTGAGATAGCAAAAAGATATAGGGAACGTCGTGATGCTGACCCGGACAGAAGGAGGAATTACCTTGAGAAAGAGAGGGACAAATGGAATAAAGACAAAGAGACAGGAAAGAAAAAGGTATTAATGAGCTCAGTGAGAGAGAGAAGAGGGCAAAAAGAAAGAAATGGAAGGAGGCAAAAATGCTGGCCAGAGCCAGAGTCAGGGCCAGTGCTTTGCTACAGTCAGAGACACCCCCCAACTCTCCTGAAACTCCTGAAAGTGAGCCCGAGCCAGGGCCCTCCAGGTTAGAACATAGAAGAGAAGTTTAGCTATTTAGAGAGTTTATATTTATTTGAAGCACAATTATCATCTGTTTATTTCACCATTACAGCTAATATTTTGTGTTTCAGGCAACGGCGTCAAGGAGAAAGCATTCGAAGGAGTTCGAGGAGGAAACTGAAAAAAAAAATAGAAACATTGGAGGCACAGCTGGCAAAAGAGAAAACTAAAACTGAGAAATATAAAAAGAGGTTCCATAGAGCCAAGAAAGAAAGGGCATCCAAATCGGCACGTGCAACAGTCAATGCGTCGCTGGATCATCAAAAAGTGAATTCGCCCATCAAAAGAGCTATTCTTTTCCATACATCCTTAATTGAAGATATTAGAAGAAAATACAAAAATGCAAAAACAAACAAAGAGAAGCAGTTGATCGCAAAAGTGGTCACTGGAAATATAGTGAAAAAGTACAAGCTTCAAAAGTATGCCCAGACAGTTTTTGGCTACTCTAAGAAGAGAACAAAGTCTCCTGCAGATCTTACCTACTGTGGGAGGAAGTGCGTCAGTCGAACAGAGATTAAAAAGAAAATGAAATCTTTTTTCCTTCAAGATGATGTCAGTCGAATGACGACTAGCCGCAAACAAACAGTCACACGGCTGAAGAAAAAGATGCAAAAGAGCTTGCTTACCAATACAATGAGGAACTTGCATAGGAAGTTTCTCTCTGAGCACCTTCGTCAGTTGTCATACACCTCCTTTTGCCGTCTCAGACCCTTTTGGGTGGTAACCCCATCTCCCACCGACCGTGACACATGTCTATGCAAAACCCATGACAACTTGCAA
This sequence comes from Galaxias olidus, assembly GCA_026901105.3. NCBI lineage: Eukaryota > Metazoa > Chordata > Actinopteri > Galaxiiformes > Galaxiidae > Galaxias > Galaxias olidus. The sequence goes on from JAPMUY010009300.1 coordinate 26,122, forward strand.
TTTATGGCCAATGCCTTGCAGAATCACGGGTTGCTCTCTTCTAAAAACATTGAGGAAATGTCTGAAGCAACCATGTGTGACCCCCCCAAAGCCAAGGTTTGTGCCTATGGTGAGTGCAGGGAATGCCTCCACACAACACATCCAATGCTGAAAACCCCTGGGCAAGAAAACATCCATTTATCTCAGTGGATGACAGAGAAGATCATGAAGGATGAGAAAGTCTCAACAATCACGGTTAAAAGGGAAATAACAACAACAGAGGATGATCTAAGCACACAATTCCAAGAGAGGCTTCTCCATTTTAGGCGCCATGTTTTCAACATTAAATGGCAGTTTGAAGTCTACAGGGAGCTCAGGAGGAACCTGAAGCACAGTGAGTGCCTCTTGCATGTGGATTTCAGTGAGAATTACACATGCAAGTACAGTGAAGAAATTCAGTCTGTTCATTTTGGTGGCTCACACCAGCAGGCCAGTCTGCATACTGGAGTGCTCTACAATGCATGTGAATAGGCGCCGCACTCCTTCTGCTCCATATCCCCTTCCAGAAGACATGACCCTGTGGCCATCTGGGCCCACCTTCACCCAATACTAAATGTAGTGAGAGAAAGACACCCTCAGGTCAGTGTGCTTCATTTTTTTAGCAACGGGCCAGCAACACAGTACCGACAAAAGGGAAATCTCTTCTATCTCTCAATGGAACCCTACAAGTATGGCTTTAAAGAAATAACATGGAATTTCTTTGAGGCTAGCCATGGGAAAGGGGCACCAGACGGCGTGGGTGGGGCCCTCAAGAGGTCAGCAGACAGGATTGTGGCCCACGGGGGAGACATCCCTGATGCCCAGAGCTTATATGACAAACTAAAAAGCCTGGACACATCTGTCGAGCTGTTCTTCGTCCCAGAGAGGGATATTGAATCAAAGCCTGAGGTACCTGCAATAGCTCCTGTAAAAGGCACTGAGAATCTATCAAGCCATCAGTTTGACACCTGGCCAGATGAAGTACAGAGACGTTTCATGTGTGTGTAAAAGGGAGGAAGGTGTTTTGGACTGCCCCTGCTTAAGCTTCAGGAGGTCACTCTAGCTCATGTTCCTCTTTCATCTGATCAGCCCCCAGCATGTGAAAGGACACCAGATAACTCTAGGAGACCAGAAATGATCGAGGCAAAGCACATTGGAGAGTGGTGTGTCGTTAATTACGACAATGAAGGCTACCCAGGTGTCATCATGGATGTGGAAGAGCATAGTGTGAAAGTTAAGTGTTTGCATCTCAATGGCACAAACAAGTATTACTGGCCAGGTCCCCGTGAAGACATCAGTTGGTACCATGACTGGCAGATAGTTTGCCTAATGCCAGAACCACAAGCTATGAACAGGCGGTCTCTACAGATTGAAACGTCTGTTTGGAAGTATGTGGAAGAACAATTGCAGTGATGTAGCTAATTGATTATACCTAGAAATTTAAATTGAAAAGGAAAAGTTTTTTCCTCAAAATCAATACCATTGTTTTGCTATACCAATGCCACGTTACTATAACCTGTTTTTTTTTTTTGTTCCGTTAACTGTCAAATGTTTCCTGAAATAATTCTTTACAATGGTTAAGGAGTTCCTGTTGTTTAATACATGTTGTATTTCTTCCTTTGTCCACCCTGTCATGTCATTGTCCACCCTGTCATCTTCATGTTTTATGAAAACAAATAAATTATTTTCATAAATTAGCAAGACCTTTTATGTGATTTCTTTATAAACAAATGAGGGCCAAATAATATTGCTGGAAAATTTGACCAGATATCTTTGTTATTAGACTTTATTTAGAAAAGAAAGTGCCACAATTGCAAATTTTCTAAGTAATTTTGTCTGTTATTTTATCATTATCTAAAAACAATTTTTCCATTAACTAAAATATATTTTTGAGAAAGGGACTGAAAATCTTACCTAAAATGTATGTTTTGCAATCACTATGCAATGAAATTTATTTTTTCTACTTTGCATTTGTCCATGACAGGGTGGACATAATTTGCGGTTTGCTCGTACATTGTCTGCTTGTAGTTAATTTACAAAAAGTGCTGGAGCTTGACCAACATCCATTTCTAACAGCCTAAGGTCTACTTAATACAATTAATACGAAGTTAAATGTAAAATCTCTGCTTTCTCTTTTGGAAATTGTGATGTCTCAAAGGCACTTTATGGAGATTTTGACCCATATCACACTTGACATGATTTCCGTGTAGACACATTTCGAAAATATGCTGGGAGAAAAGGCACATTAGCGTACACGTTTGACCCCAACCAATGAACACGTTTACGACCCAGTGTCAAGTTCACCATTGTAGGAGATTATACACAATACAAGGCGAGCAAAGGCATAAAAAAATTCTGACATGCTAGAGTATGTATGTTGGTTTGTCGTGGGATTGTATCTGTAAATGGCCAGACCATCGCTGGAAATGTATCTTTACCGGTTTAATCGTGTTGAGAACGGCCTGTATTTGGGTAGTCTGTGGCTGGCATAATGTTATGTTATACATGAAAATAAAACGTAAAGTGTGATATGAAACAGCTAGGTAGTTAAAGTTAGCAAAGTCTATCTAACCTAGCTAGCTAGCTAGGCTGACATAGCTAGCGCTAGTGCTAACGTTATTTCACAAGTTCAAAACTATGAAGCTAACTTTTTAGATGATACTGTAACTTCACTTGACGATACAGCTAGACAATTTTGTGGTTATAACGTTATCAACAAAAAAACTGCTCTATCAAAGTTTAATTTTTTAAATGATAACTATGTCTGAGAAAAAAGATATAGCCTACATAGCTGCAGTATACCAACACAGAACTAGTGCTAACAGCAACATAAGATATAATTTATTAATAATATATACATATAATCGGGGAAATTGGGCTGCATAAAGCGTTGTAAAACTTCTGGAGTGGACAGAAATCTGTTTTTTCGGCAGTCGTTTAGTTCATTCACAATTAACACTTCATTTTACAACATATAGTCTAAGTGTTAATAAATAGGCTAAAAAGCTCTTGCCAATTCAAAGTTATCTTCCAAAAAGTGTATCGTTCAACCTTAACAGTTAATTTTAAAAAAAGCACAATCAATCCATTTTTCGCTGGGGTTGCAGCTGATGATTGTTAGAATGTCATTCATACAGCCTATGTGCTTTAGGGAGTAGCCCATGTGTATGCTATAATTTAATAGCCTAATACAAATTGTTTTCACATCTTAGATATATTATTTTCTGTATACTTTCATCGAAATTATAAATGAAACAAGTGTCCATAATGCAAAATAGGACACATTGGTTAAAATTTGTATTTGGTTAGAAAATTTGGGAGAGTAAAATTGACCGTAGCTTTGCACAAACATGCACATACGACAAGAATACTGTTACAACTTCTCGGCAATGCGCTGCCAAGATTTAGCCATTAACATTTATTTTAACTACTCATCCTGACATTATCAACGTGCTGTCTTCCGGGGTTCAAAAATGAGCATGAGCCATTGGCCAAAATATATGCTTATGGCACCCCTTTTATGTGAATGCGCACAAATTCCATGGACCAACTTAACTAATACACATCTTAATCACCTTTGTAGTACCGTTAAACACCCATTTGGATAATTAGAGTTTGTCAACTCCGAGTCTCCCTCCTTGTTAACCCCGAGTTAGAGTAGTTAACCTACGTTTGTAGTATAGGCACCGGGTGACAGTGCTGTTGTACACCCACCATAATATAATGGCGAAGGTAAGGGTTGTAACAATACTGCAGCACCCAACATTGAAATCCAGATCAGTGTAATAATGTATTAGTGTTGGAATGTTGTTAAAATTAAATACTGTCAATAGATTGTTGCAAATTGATTTTTTGGATTGTTGCAAATTGTAATAAAAAATCATTGGACCTTATTTATAATTTTTTTGTTTACTTACTGACACCTTCATTTGAATTTTGACTGATCATCAATCTCCAAATGAATCCATTCTGCTTTCATTGCATAGAGTACCGACGCTCCTCCAACCGATCGTTCCGGAAGAGAATTTCCCCACTCTATTCTCCATAGAGATATTTTCGAACCGCAAATGTTAGATCCCTGTTTTACCAACACTTACAATTCGTTCTTCTAAACATGCTTTCTCGTTTTTAACGTGTTGAACTGTGAATTTATATATAACGTTTTTGATGCTTCAAATAAAAAACTACAACTTGTCTTTTTTGGCTAGGCTCTGATTGGCTTTAAAAGGATTTCCTGCGCTGGTCTGTGCAATCTCCCCTCTGGTCCCGATTCGTTGCTTTCGTTCCTAGCTAGCTAAAGTCATTCGCTTTAGTTTGAGTGAAGTCTTCCAAGACAAGTGACATGACATTTAGTTAGTGTTGTCTTTTCAATTAGAGATTACAACCCTATATACAAAATACTGGAAGCTGAAGGCCAAAGTTTCAGAAGAGTAGGTTTTATTCGGCATAGGATAAGACCCAGTGGAGGTCTGCAGAGTCCCCACCTGAAATGTACAAACATCGTCAGGCTTTAAATACATTTCTCTAGGCCCACACCAAAGTTCTAGCAACTCCCCATATTTCAATACCCAACACCACTCCAGGCAATCTCCTTACTGGGAACGTTTTAGTGTCCCTCTAGTCTCCGATTTACAACCGGCCCAGTCTTTTCTTTATTGGTCTGTTCACTCCCAGCATGTTGTCCTCATCTTTTCTCATGGTCTTATAAGAGTCTGTTATTATCTACTATGCTGCTTTTACTGCTCTCAACGTCCTGCACTCCGTCTTTGTCCTGTCTCCATTTGGTGACCTTAAGTGTCCTGGGAGCTATCAGTACATAGATTACCATCTGGACATGCATCTGCTCTCCTAGGATTCACCCCATACTATGTCTGTCCTCTAACTATAACTCTTCTTGTTACTTAAAACTAATCGTAAACAATGGTATGCTTACCTACTAACCTTTAATATTGATTACACATCACTATAAATGTGTGATTTATAGACTAAATGACTATAAAAAGGTTTGTACTTTTAACACTAATTATACCACATCAGTTAGTTAGCTAGCTAGCTAGTAGGCAGTTCCAAGCCTCACATGTTGGAAATAAATAAAACGTAGGCGTAAATAAATAACGTTAATAAAACGTAAATAAAACGTAGTTATGCACTCCAGAACAATGGTTGCGGTCAGGGACGAAACGGCACCATTTTGTTGATATAGCTGCATTAGCAAGCAAAACATCCAGTCTATATTATTAAAAATACCAAAGCTCAAGGGAACAATATATACTATAAAGCATTAGCTAACAATGACAAACAACATTTTACTAAAAATGACTTAATATGTTTATACGTATGTATATACACAGCTACTTAACTTTGAGCAGTACACAGAAAGGCCGCAAACTTCATCTGTAGAAAGCTATTAGAAAAAGGATAAAGTTGACCCACGAGAAAAATATCCTATGTCGGTTTTGTGTTACACTCAATCGCTGATGGGCATTTAAAACTGATCTAAGATTTGTGGCATTTTAGTGCTTTGTGGTATGGATTTTGTAGTTCTTTGTATGACGAGACTCGGTACGTACACAGGCTTGTACCCTAGACGTTTTTGCGATGAAGAATTCGTTTTTTCAATCAACTATATAGTAAAATCGAATAAACAGTGTCGGAATCTTTTGGACCGTGTAATGCTTTAAATCGTATTCAATTACAGTTATTGTATTTGTCAAAGAGAAAAATTAATGTCCTAAACACTTCCGGAACTCAAGAGATAAATGGGGCGTGGCCTCGTCGGTCCTCTATAGCCAACTTTTAGAAAATCCATACCAGGTTTTGCTCGTTACCTTGCTGTGGCAGAAGATTGTCTTGGCTCTGCCTGGTCAAGACGATATTTATCTGACCAGACTACTTTTACTAGCTAGAGTTTGTTCATAGGCACATTTCTCTATTAGCATGCTGTCGTGTCCGCAGTTCTGAGAGATGACAGGACCAGAGGTATGAGCAATACACAGCACACAATACATGTAAGCAATTGTTTTAACCTTAACAAATCCCTCCTTTCACACCTCTAGAGGTGTGATACAATCAAAGTAACAGAAGTAATGCAAGCCAGAAGACGAGGAAGCGCTTTCTAGAGATACCTTCCTTTTATACCTTTTTCAGGTATAACACCACTTAGAGCGCTTCCTCGTCCTCATCGGACGGGAACTATTCCGGGCCTTCCCCGGACATTAAAAGCGGCATTTGAGCCGCGGGGTCACCCTCCTTTGCAAGAGCGGTAACAATTAAGCGGGTAGAGAGAGTACGAATTCAGGGAATACAGCCACAGCCACACATAACCAACACAGCAGCCACTACTATGATGGAAATCAGCAGGGAAGTGAGCATAGTGGACCACTTGCCAAACATGCGAGTCATCCACTCTGACACAGGATTGTCTACCCCTGAGTCGGCAGCCACCTGCTCAGAGAGAGTACGCAGACCAACCAGGGCCCTTGTAACGGACCCGTCAGAGGCGGTGTTATTGGGAATGAAAGTACAGCATGAAGCGCCAAACATAGACCAGACACCCCCCTTTTCTGCAAGCAGCATATCGAGAGCGATCTGGTTCTGTATGGCCATAAGCGTGGTGGGGGCCAGCTGTTCGGTCAACCCGGCGATCGCGTCCCTACTGAAATTAGCCAAGCGTTGCAAATTATAATGCACGATTAATGCGATCAACATTTTTATTAGAAGTGATCCACTCTAAAAAAATAGATTCAAAACCATTAGCAATGGGGTCTGCTAGTTTGTATTCATCAGTGTAGGGGAACCAATCACCGAATATTCCCCCCTCTCTGGTTAAGATCAAAGGAATGGGCCCAAATGGCCATTGTGAACACTGCAGGGGGGGGGGCAGCCTGCTCCTCTCACACAACTGCTTAGTCACACAAACCAGCACACTGTTTCCACTCTAAGGATTAGTAAATTTGGATTAAGAAACTGTCGCCTAAGGAACAATCAATGAAATGATGGAACATTGACAATGAGAAGAAATTGTAACATTAATCGTTTGTATTTTCTAATAATGTGTGTATATATATATATATATATATATATATATATTGTGTATTGTTTTTCTAAGTGAACTAACATAGTCAGCCTAGTCATGTTTGGTATCCAAATGTCCACCATGATATTTTGTAAACTTTGCAAACGTTATATAGAACATATTCCAAGCATACAGGTATAAATAGAAAGAAAATGATTTGAGCTAATCAAGCTGACAACCGTTATCTCATACAGTGAGATAATTTACACCTCTAGTCCCTGACCAGTGGCCAATCAGGTGACCCCAGCCAGCTTTTGGACACCCCTTCTCAAACTATCTTAAATAGAGTTTTCATCCCTGAAACCTGGCTTTTTAAGATCCGCACGTAACCTGGGAAGGCCGCCCTGCGTACACGGGTTGATAAAAATTGCACCAAACCTTATTCCTTGACCATGTGTCTGCAAGCAACTCTTTGAACAAAGGATTTTAGGCCTTTTTCCTCACTACAAGGCCGGAAAACCTTGCACACTTTCAAGCTGAACCAGCGCACAATTGTCCTCCTTCCTAGAAAAGGACAATTAACACGTCAAAGAAGACCAAAAACCCATGTTGCTTTTCCATGTTTATTCAAACAAGGAACTAACATTCAGAACTTTACCAAAGGAACCACGGACTTCTCAAATTGGCTCCAGCCGCAAAAGCAAGCTAATAAGACCAATCTTTGTGCCACAGCTCCGCCTTTCTTCTCACAGTAACGTAACCCATGCTTTTAGCGTTGGATGCTAAAGCTTAGACAATTTCTGCTGTGTTATGCTTACCATAATTTATCAATATTTTAACTGTTATACTGTGTACGTTTAGCTACTAACCACTTTAGTTTCTTAATGTCATAATTTAGTCATTCTTTGTAGTACTGTAATTTTCATGTGTTTTAGACTAGTAAATAAATAGAATTGCTTTGCAATCAAACCCAGCTGTGTCATCGTCATTTTCGTACAATCATTTATTCTCGTAACATAGAACATCACTACTTCAGAATTTAGACTCTAACTTCAACTAGGCTACTTATTAAATGAATGCCAAATCAGACCTGGTTTCCCATCAAGCCATGCAATAAAGCTGAAATCTTTGGGTGGTTCCCCCTTAATTATTTGATATCAAATTGATCAATTAAAATATTAATTTATGAATTAATGGATAATCTACAAAATTGATAAAGAGTAATTCACACACAAGAAGTAGTAAACCTGAAACCCTACATCAGGTACCCCCCCGGGGAACCCCGATGGCATCAATATATGTGGGGGAACCTTTGGTATAGTCTGCCTCGAGGGCAGCCCGGCGGAGGTGGTGTTGGTCCCCGGTAGTATCATGGTTCCCTATCATAATTGGGAGGCTAGTTGGACTATGGTGCAAGTGCCCGTCCAGTTCCTGGGGAGAGTGTTCCTCAGGGAATACCCTCCACAGCACCAAAACATGTCTGGTCGGGCAACAGGGAAAATAAAGGAATTGGCCAAGGAGGTAACATTCACATGCTCAGAACACCAATCCGGTAATACCTCTCCGACTGGGTGGCCATCCTGTTGGTACCTGTCTAAACAGGTGTAATTACCTTTTTTCGGAGTAAATAAGGGTGGGCGCGTGGTGTTCGAGGCAGGGACAAAAATAGAGCTCAGGCTGGTACAATCGGAGGGATTAATTACTTGATGCATGGATAACATGCAGTGGAACCCATTAGGATCGGTTTCAGGATACAGTGGTGCCGGGGTGGTGTATAGTGAGGGTCGAGCGGTAAAACAAACTACGCACTTGGACATGTTATGTTGTTTGGCAGTCTCGTGTACCCAATGTTGCCACATATTGTTGTCCCCATAGCCAGTTTCATAGATTACGGTACCTTCGCTAGAGTTAAGACGGATAATGGGCAGGCCGCTTTGTCCTTCTATTAAGGGTGGTTGTGGACGAGGTTTTGGTAACGTTAAGACAGAAACGGCCTAGAGGGTCAGTACCGGATACAGATGCTCCTAAGACATAACAACCGGAATCAGCCACTTTGGGGGGTTTTACAGTAAAAGCAAGGAGATTAGAATTCTTTGAAGATGAAGTTTTTACAATGGAAAACCTGTTCTTTCGGTCGTCTCCAGTCTTGTAGCCCCAATCACGCGGACCAGAGAGGACATTATACCAGGAAGAACAGGTATTTTCTACGGGGACACAGATAGTTGTCTTCATTGAGTTCTTTTCCAGTGCATGGGACAATGTTACATAAATCTAGCTGCACCGTAGTTGTGTCCCCTTCGGACGTGAATAACTATGGTAGATGCGGGTGTGGATATTTTAGCAATGTAATGAGCGTGTGTGGTGTTGGTTGGGGTCTGTAGGGTACTATTGGGGAATGTCTCTTCATCTTTTAACTGCTGAGCTTCCACCAGAATACTCCCATAACAACCCTTTGCTAAACCCTAGATGGGCCCCTCCTGACGAGGGGGCGATACAGGGGTCTCATGGCTTGTTTTCTAATGGAGTAATTGGCCCAGCCACTGACCTTAAATCGGTTCTTACTTCCCGTAACGTGCGGGAAGGTGGTTCAGAGGGTGCACAATGTCTGAGGTGGTGCCAATTGGCTCCTGCTTTTCCTTTTACCTGTACCGCGTGCAAAGTCACTTCTCTTACTTCCCACGGCCCAGTCCACCTACGATCAGTCCACTTTCTTTGATGAAGTTTGATCCTCACCCAATCACCAACCTTTACAGGAGCAGGATGGTCCTCTAGAGCTGGTTTCAGTGGCTCTCCCACGCGTTCAACCTGTGTAGACAACACTCGTATAAGATCAGTCAATGCTCTCATGTAGTCATCAACCTCGACCTGAAACATGTCCAACGAGGGTCCCAACCCAGCCTCTCTGGGTGGACCAGGCATGGGTCGCCCAGTCATCAGCTCATGAGGACTTAAATGAGTTGCACTGTGGGGTGAAGAGCGCATAGACATTAAGGCCAATAGCAACGCATCTAGCCAAGTTAGTTTATTGCCTGTGCATGCTTTAGCAATTTTTCTTGTAATTCTGTATTATTCATGTTTACTGATCAGCGTTTATGCACTATTCACCCACTTAATCTCCTCCGTAAATCACTTCCTATTTTCTTCTCTTATTCTCCGTGCCTCCGCACCACGTCTCTTTATTCAATTTCCCCTTTCTTTCTTAGTGCATGTATATAACACTTTTTCAACAGAGCTTTCAGAACACAATTCTCTCGAATCTATACTAGGCCACTCAACCCGCTAAAGCTTTTAAAGACAATCTACTGATTTCTTAAGGCCATTTAACCCGCAAAGCCTTTAAAGACAATCTACTGATTTCTTAAGGCCACTTAACCCGCATTGCTTTTCAAGACAATCTACTGATTTCTTAAGGCCACTTAACCTGCATACATCACTATTAAATTCTGCTTACCTCCTTTGTCTCCTCCACACACTCATAGTCCAATGGTCCTATTTCTACCTAGGCAGTATTTGGTTTTAAAAACAACAGGTCCTGCTTACCTTATTTGTATATGAGTGTTCGGAAGAAACTCCGGAGGTTCGCCTTCTCCCATTCACCGTCCTGTCCTCCTCTCCCTCCAGAGCCTGCGTCATCACGTCAGGGTCACCAATTTTGTCGTGTCCGCAGTTCTGAGAGATGACAGGACCAGAGGTATGAGCAATAGCAAGCTTTAATCAATACAGAATAATGAAGTCAAGAATACAATGATATCAAATGGTGACAGAATACAATGATATCAAAGGGTGACACCCCGCCTACACCAGTCTGCTGTCTTACACACGCACCGTCCCAGTATACCGAATGCCACACATTTATACAGTGATACAATACAAGATCATAAGACAACTGGGTGGAGAGCTGTCATTGGTTTTAGACTTTTGACTCTCCCTTGTTGGTGCGCAGGCTTAGTCCTAAGCCTCGTGGCACTCCTCGGGATCCAGTCACGAGCTGTTGTACCAGATAATGAGTGCGTTGTAAGGGAGGGGGAGAGAGTCTACAGAGATTGTGACAATGAGACAATTAACAGAACAGAGTGTGCAAGGAGACCTTGAACAGAACAGAGTGTGCAAGATTAGCCCTTTTAATACACAGCACACAATACATGTAAGCAATTGTTTTAACCATAACAATGCTCGCATATTTTTGAAGCAAGAGGCTAGTGGTCATAAATGTACACGCATAGCGAATCCAACTTGTGAATCAAAACATTATATAGTAAAGTAGCAGGTTGTATGAGAGTATCAGTCGGCTGTTTGGCAGGAAGCCCGCAGGCGCTTATTGAAAGCTCTGCAAACTGACTTTCATTCAACATTTTGTCAAACATTTTTTAAATGATTACATTTTCTAAACGTTTAGGAGGATCATCAGTCCTTACAATAAGAGACATTTACCACAATATTGGCTATACAGAAGTGTGCTATTTCTCAAATCCTTACAGTAAACCAATTGTCACCAAAGGCTTGCTTCAAATTGTCTCACTTCAAATAGTAAGAGTAAGACATGGTAGACTCATTGTCAAATGTGACTGCAGCAGGTCTGCATTAACGTTAGCTGTTAGCTAGCGCACCTTTTCTGAAATGTCTACCGTTAAAAAATAAGAATTTGTGACAAAATAGTTACGTTAGTTAGGGGATATAAAGTGTTATATCACAAATATAAATTACCTTCCATTGAAAAATCGCCTCAGATTACAGCGGTGTGCTATTCTCAAATCCATCCATCCATTAACTTTACTGCTTATCCTGTACAGAGTCACGGGGGGGCTGGAGCCTATCCCAGTGGACACAGGGCGAGAGGCGGGGTACACCCTGGACAGGTCGCCAGTCTATCACAGGGCCGACAACAACTCACACTCACATCTACGGGCATTTTAGAGTCACCAATTAACCTGCATGTTTTTGGACTGTGGGAGGAAACCGGAGTACTCGGAGGAAACCCACGCGAACACGGGGAGAACATGCAAACTCCACACAGAAACGCCCTTGGGTCAGGTGGGGATTGAACCCAGGACCTTCTTGCTGTGAGGCAACAGTGCTAACCACCGAGCCACCGTGCTGCTCAAATCTCAAATCCTTACACTGTAAATTACAGCAGACTAATTGTCACCCAAAGCAAAGGCTTGTAGACCAACCTGATTGTCCTAATGAAGACAATACTTTCATTTTCCTCATCAGGCGGCTCATGCCATCCACATGTCAAAAATGTCCTACTCCTAGCCGTGAATTTCCCAGTTTGTACTCCAGTCTCCAATGATGTTCTTCATTGCAGAAGCGTGTATTCATGGCTAGTGCTAATGCTAACTGGAAACTAGCTAACTCACTATGGGAAAACGATACTGTGCATTCGTGCAGATGACCCGAACTGTTGGCGCTGTGTTTTGTTACTTATGATTTAGCTTTCCCGCATCTGAAACCATGTTTCCATGTCAAACTAGAAAATGCATTTCCCTTTGCAAATGCGATGTGATGCGTTACAGTTATTAGACTGACCGCCTTAGCGCGCACAACTGTACTGCAGTCCAGACCCTATTTGTTAACAGGGAGCACTTACTGCCGCAGTGGCGCCGGAACTGGGGAGGCTACGGGATCTTTGCCCCCCTCTGCTTTTGTTTTATTTTGTGTGGGATGAGGGGGTGCGTTTTGCACGGCCTTCCCGTTGACATACACATACAGTTTGATATGATTTGCATTTCGCTTAAGCAATCTGGCCAGCAGTTGTTTTTTTTTGTTTTAGCACTCCATGCTGTTTTGGCACTCCATTCAATGCTGTTTACTTGTTGCATTGCTAAGGCTGGTCTTTTTCTTTTTGGGCCAAGGTTTATGAGTTCGCCATACAGGCTTGACCTACGTAGTTATCTGCTCACATGTGAAGAAGGCTAGCATATTACAAATGAGCAAGACTTTAAGCTTTTTGGCTTTATGCTTAATACCGATTTGTACGCAGTTCATGAGTTATATGTCAACACTGGTCTGATCTGATTACTTTTCACGTTCATAAAAATGATTTTAACAAACAATGCAAATGTGAATTTTCTGTTGAATAGCTTACACATTTTCTGAGGAGGGACCAACACCCATAATTAACTAAAATCAGAATTCATATCCTATCCATTATGAGCCTGCGTGTGTGCAGGACACAACCCCAAGATTATTGGGAAAACACCCCATCTTGCAACCCCGATTCTTGTAGTCGTTATGGCGCCGCTGCTGCTAAATTGACAGTGCTGCTTCATCATAATTTAATGGCGGACATATACAATGTCTAAGTAGCCTACTAACGTTTAGTTTTGGTTTTATTTTTGTTCTCCAAGCTCTACATGTTTGCACATGTATAAAATTAATTTATTAAGTATTAAAATCACTCAGACTATCCACAATAAAATAACACGTGAATCGTTTACTTAGCTACATGCACGCACACTATGTCTATTGTCTTGATAAACTTGCAAGCTGACATGGCTTAGCGTATGACGTTCCATAATGCCAAAATTATATCTAGTTTTGCGTTGTCTTTTTACAATGCCTTTGTCGTCTTTTACAAATTGTTTGTTAACTACACTGTGTTGACAGTCGGTGCGGCATGCCTTGTGGTTTGCATTAGGGATGGGCACAATTATTCGAATGTTCGATCATTCGAAATGATGTGGGTATTTGAATATAGCTGCAGTTATTTATTTATATTTTTGCCTAAAGTTAATTTAAATATTTTTCATTAGCAATTTTGATACATACTGTTTATAAGGTGTACACCGATGCCATTGAAATATGTAAAAAGTAGAAAGAAAAAGCACAATTTTAATGAATAAGATACATTTTCCCTGCTTTCCACACAAGTAGTTTCAACTTGCAGGCAACGCGCCAACTGAAGGCACGAGAGCGCTCTATGCTAGTGCACTGGATCACCGATACAAACACATGCGCTTTATAGCGCTGACTCTCTCAGAGATAAAAAAAAAAAAAAAAAGTAAGAAGAACCATTACAAATACGATAATGTGGTTTATGAATTTTGTCATTTTTGAACTACCACTCTGGGACCATCCCAGAATCAGTTTTTTACTGTAACATTTTTAACCTCCCTATAGGATGCCCAATTTGAAGCCCTGTTTACCAGAATTCCTTTTTCGTTGTCCATTTGACAATCTATTGACAGTATGTAATTTTAACAGCATTCCAACACTAATACATTGTTACACTGATCTGGATTTCAATGTTGGGTGCTGCAGTATTGTTACAACCCTTACCTTTGCCATTATATTATGGTGGATGCAAGACAGCACTGTCACCCGGGGCCTATACTACAAATGTAGGTTGACTACTCCGATCTAACTCGGGGTTAACAAGGAAGGAAACGCGGAGTTGACAAACTCTGATTATCCAAATGGGTGTTAAACGGTACTACAACGGTGATTAAGATGTGTGTCTTAGTGTTAGTTAAGTTGGTGTTAACTCCATGGAAATGAATGTAAACGGCTAAATATTGGCAGCGCATTGCCGAGAGTGAAGTCCCAACAGTATTCTTGTCGTATGTGCATGTGTCTGCAAAGCTACGGTCAATTTTACTCTCCCAAATTTTCGCCAATCGGGGCCATCCTGGGAAGCAGTAAAACTCGAGAATTCAATCTGAAGTACCCGGATGGGGCAATTTAGACGTGTTTCCCTCCTGATATCTATTGTGAAAAAAAAGTAGAACGTGACCTGACGTATTTACGTTAAGGTGCTGTGTCGAGAAAATTGATTTATTCAGTTTACAAATACATGTCAATATCATTAAATAATCAGTTTAGTGTATGCCAATTTTGTCAAATTGACTTTTCATAGTGAGTTGCATGAACTTAAATTGAAGTACATCAAACTAAAATAACGAAGTTTGCCAGAACCTCTTTGCTCATCTTACTCAAAATCTTAAGGCAGCCAGGTTACTCATAATTATAAGTTGAGCCAACTTAATTTTTTTACAGTGTACAACCCCACGACAAACCAACATACATGTCATGTCAGCATGTAAGAATTTCTTTATGCCTTTGCTCACCTTGTGTGTGTGAAATCTCCTACAATGGTGAACTTGACACTGGGTCGTAAACGTGTTCATTGGTTGGGTTCAAACGTGTAACGCCAGTTTGCCTTTGCTCCCAGCATATTTTCGAAATGTGTCTACATGGAAATCATGTCAAGTGTGATATATTTGGATTATAAAATAGGCCTTCTCTATTAATCTTGTGTTCACAGATTGAAATATATACCCAGGAACACGTGTTCTGTGACAAACTGGCGTGGGCTTCATCGTTGAATGTTCAGTGTCTGTCTTCCTATTGACAATGCTCATGGCTTTTTCCCGTGGATGTTCTCCTGAAGAGCAACTTGAGAAGGCAAATCCAGGAGGGAAGGCAAAGCAGGACTGCTCTGGACCCTAAAAAAGTTGATGCCATTTATAGTATGTTGATGTGTGTTTGTTTGTGATGTGTGGGACTAACATGAACGAAAATATAAAGGGTATGGGGATAAATGGTAAGGAAACGTTCACAGATTTTAGGAAAAAATGTGTCACTGTTATTGACTAGTATTAATTAATAATTTATTTATATATAGGAGCAACAACGGCCGCAGGCTACGCCCTCATAAATAGGAGCAGCGATCAACGCCAATCTTGATGAGCTCTGGAATAAGACACGGGTTGAGAACAAGAAACATGAAGACAAAGAAACTGAAGGAACTCTGTTGCTTTTGGGCAATTAAAACCCAGTTAACTCTCAAAATTAGTGCTCAGAAGGACTACTTTTTTGTTTTTTGGCAGAAGTCATGTTGTCCTGAACAAACAAATGACAAATGACAAATGACGTCTGTCTTTGTCAGAGCTTCTTTTGGTCAGACGCACTGCACTTCACGTTTTTGCATTTCCTGGATTAATTATATTATTTAAATATACAAATGTTGGGATTTCTCATTCTTTTCTAATATGTTACTATATAAAAATGGTGTGCTAATTTAATAAACATGTTCCTTACACTTTTCATAGATTGAGGCACATAAAAACCATAAATGTTTAAAATGCAAATCATAGAGATTTTATATCGTTTTCATGTACATTTTGTACATGTTGACATACATAGGGTGAATAATTTGTGAGAACTAATATGTTTTTTTACAGAAATCATGCAGTGGGACTAATAAGAACAGATACAAACCATATATGTTTACAATGTGAATCATACATATATTATTTTGTTTTCATTTAGTATATGTTGACACAAATGAGGTAGACAATTTTATTAGAATTAAAGGTGCAGTATGTAAGTTCTAGAGAATTGGGGGGAAAATTGCAAGAATTTGAATCACAACATTAGTTGGCACAAAAAGGCAAACCTCCTGAGTCTTTGGTCCCTCCTATCCCTCTCGGCCCATCCCTAACTCTAACCCTAACCCTAACCCGTGCGCGCTCTGACTATGAGCCTAAGCAAGGCAGTGTTTCATGAATCATGTGTATGTTGTGCATATTTTTGGTTCTCACCAACAACACAAAAAGCGATGTCTGATTCTGAGGTGAGAAACAAAATAATCCAAAACGTCTGATCGTAAATGCTCTAAAACTGAGTGGTTCACACCAAAGCAACGAGCACAGACACAAATGACCGTTTCCCTAGTAATGACATACGGTAAGCTAACGTTAACAAAAAACATTTCATAATTTGATCCCCTATATTAGTGCTAGTGCATGACAATTGTTTTTATTTAGCTGCGATTGGCACCACAGCTACGTTGCCGAGTATATCCAACATGCATGTAAACGAATAAGGCCTTTTTGACATAAATGTGGTGCGATACTTCCTAACGTTCTAAAACTGTCTTGGCGATTTGACAAGCCAAGTCTTTTGCTACGACATGCAATGACTTCAGCCGCCTTGCAACTACTAGTTTATACGCTGCTACTTGTTTGTCTGCAACGAGGTGATTGACGAATAGCCCTTACCCTTGCAAAAACAAGCTTGTTTTCATATACATTTTTTGGACAAAAATGGGGTCAAAATCTGTAAACATGGGATGTTTACCTAGGAGTGACCTATAAGAAACCATATATGCGAGGTGTTTCATATTTATTTTATATATTGACAGGCAGTTTTTTGAGAACTCCTTACCCTTGCAAAAACATAAGAAACCATATATGTTTATAGCGTGAATTATACATATATTATAATGTTTTCATATACATTTTGTATAGGCAGACAAAAATGGGGTCAAAATCTTGTGAAAAATACACATGTTTCTCACACAATTTATTGAAAACCATGTTTAAAATGTGAGTCCTACATAAATGGGGTAAAACATTTGTGAGAATTAATATGTTTCTTACTCAAATCATGCAGTGGGACCTATAAGAAACCATATATGTTTAAAGGTGTTTTTTGGCAAAGAGTCATACATATATTATGTTGTTTTCATATTTATTTTATATATGTTGGCATACGTTAATGGGGTCAAAGTTTTTTGAGAACTCTATTGTTTCTTACACAATTCTTGCTGTGGAACATATAAGAACCTCAAATGTTTATTGTGTTTAGACTTAGAGATATCATGAAATTCTTATTGTTTCACTTTATACAAAAGGGCCATAATCATGCATGAATTCATAAATGAATGTTTTCAGCATGTTTCATCCATACTAAACTATACAGTCAACATATATGATTTTTATAGATTTAACATATATGATTTTTACAGATCTTGTCCAGTAGGAGGGTGGGCAGGTATACCTGCTTAGATCCCTGTTCATCTTCTCTTTACATTAAATTACCATCACCCACAAATAACTTTGAGAACACTGCTGGAGATGAGCTGCAAACCCCTTGCTCAAGGAGACAGTCATTACCCTCTGTATCCCTTTTCATCCCTATTTCTATTCCATCAATAGTTGTTTCCCTTTATCAGCTATCCAGTGTGTAACAGTTCCACACTGTACAGTTGTCTGATAGCAGCATCCTTTAGGTGTCTTGATTCTTCTGATCTAAACATTTTCTTCTAATGGCCCCCAGCTTATTCAAACATAACCCACTGACACACGTCGATAAATTCTGCTCATTCGTCTTACACACACACACACACACACACACATTCCTTTCAACATGTGTGTTCTCGCCATATCTTTTGCTCTCCTTCGCTCCCCTCCTGTTCTCTAGGGTATGCATGATAGTGGCTGACCGTTTATGAATGAGAATGAATGAGACATGAGAAATACAGACAGAATTCCGCAAAGGGGGTTCAAGACTAGAAGGAAGGGGAGGAAGGGAGAGTGGATTGGAGGATTGCGTTAGAACAGTGCCGAGAGCTTGACATAGGCTGGTATCATTAAAATGCGAGTCATACATATATTATGTGGTTTTCATATTAATTTTATATATGTTGACATACGTTAATGGGGTCAAAGTTTTGTGAGAACTATTTGTTTCTTACACAAATCATGCTGTGGAACATAAGAACCTCACATGTTTATGGTGTTCAGACTTACAGATATCATATGAAATTCTTATTGTTTCACTGTATACAAAAGGGGCCATAATCATGCAAGAATTCATATATGAATTAATATGTTTTCAGCATGTTTCAACCATACTGAACTATACAGTCAACATATAGGATTTATATAGATTTAACCTATATGATTTTTACAGATCTTTTCCAGTAGGGAATCACTGGACGCGTCACATCCGCATTTGCTCAGGGAAATACATTTTCTAGTTTTTAAAAATAATTTCAAATTTTTTAATTCTTAATGTAAGGGCAATGACTGCAGAATCTTCCCCTTGTATTCCCACATATTCTACCTTTACATACAACATACACAGTGCATAATCTGGAAATGTGCTTTATTCTGATTGTAGTTTCCAGAAACCTTACAGTAGGCATATAGTCTGTGCTTTTATAAGTCCCGGTATAGCACACACCATCACCTCCAACAAGATCTTTCTCCCAACACTATAAAGGTTGACTCACTGCAGTCTAATGACTAGTGAGTAACATGTGACCACTGACCAGTGGAAAGACCAAGTAGCTCATAGTGCCCTCTACTGTTCTGAGATTCTCTCTCTCTCTCTCTCTCTCTCTCTCTCTCTCTCTCTCTCTCTCTCTCTCTCTCTCTCTGCATAGGGTTTCCAAGCTAAACAAGAATGTTCGATGTCAAAGACGTCACTGGCTTGAAAAGATTGAAACTGAAAAATCCTTATTATGATGACATTTGTGAAGCATGGCATGAACAAAAACGAGAAAGTCTAAAGAACGCCTAATGGTTTAATAGAACACCGATCTTCATTACTGTGAACCTCAACATTTTAACATTCTGTTTTTATGTCTCTCTTTGTTTGAGTGTGTGTGCGTGCGTGCGTGTGTTTGTATTTGAGTCTGAGTGGCTCTAACCTGTAATGTGATTTTAGCCTGAAGTGTGCTTCAGTCAAATGTAGTGCCTATTCCCAAAGCTCAGCACAGTGAGAGGCGCATTTGACTGTGTGTGCATTTGTCTACTTGAACAGGTCGCACCAGCAAGAGCCAAGCTTATAGCATGATCCTCTCAGAAAGGGAACCTTCAATTCAAAAGAACGACAGAGCCATCCTGTTGTGTTAGCATGCCCCACACAGTGTTTCCCAGTGTGTACTGTATCTGTATGTTTATCCAAATTTATTGCAATGATCCTATTCAACCTCAATTAAATCAACGACTTCTTCCAGAATTATAAAGCAATAGTTCCAATATTTGTATCTTAATGCCATGTTCTCATTTGAAATACACACAGAAAAATGTATAAACATGCCAATGAATAAACAAACTGTATTGAAGCACAGTTCTATAAAATCACTATAATATGAAAGCTATGGAACCAACTACTCTCACATTTTAAAGATTTGTTGTTGAAAAAAAAATCTTTTTTAGTTTTAAAATTGGTTGAAAGAAAATCTAGATGAAATATGGAAAAATTTATCTTTTTGGACATTTGGTCTGGGGCAAACTCACTTGCCATTTGGTCTTGGAGTAGATGTTGTTGGAAGGTGTGTGTTTGTGTATGTTTTAGGATGAGAGGTGCATGGGTATATGTCAGGAAAAAAATTGTCTCAGTAGTGAAAACTACATAGGCATGTATTGGATAAGAATTCTACAAAGTAAATTACTTCAAAAAGGTCAAGGTTTCACATTTGCGCAGAAAACCCTTTAAACTTCATGCCGCCATAAAAATACTGACAGGACTTTATTGAGCATTTTATAGAGAGGCTTTGTGTTTGCTCTTCATACTTTTTGTTGCCGATTGAATAAAAATTTTATTTTATAATTTTGTATTTAGTAAACTATATGGTACTGAAATAACAATTGTAGTACCGCTGATGGCGCAGATTAACATTTGTTGCTTGCCTTTTCAAAGAAAGGGACTTTTTTTTTATTTCAAATATTACAAAGAATTTATATTCCCTACAATAGACATTTCAATATTACAATAGCCATTTCTATTAATCTATTAATAACTGCTTTCCTATACTTCTTTAACTGGCAAACATACTTGTTCCATTAGTCAATTTACATACAACTTTACTGTTTCAACGTACAGTTACCTTTTAACTAGTACATGACAAACCTTCAACACAGAACAAGAGAATAAGCAAAGCAGGGGCGGATTGCTGGTGTCAGATGAATGAATTGTGGGCTGTATGGCGCAAGCCCAATTTGTGTGACTTGTCGCTTTTTAAACAAACAAATTTTAAGCTTGTTGCCAAAGTCCTTATGGGACGGATTTGAACAGGCTCAGACGGGACAAAACAACAACACAGAAGACACAAGCGAGGTATTGAAAGATGACAAGCGAGGACCCAAGACCTGGGCTACATCCGAATTCTTAATTTTGCTTAGGAAGGTTCCTAACTGAGTGAAATGGCTCGGAATAATCTGAGTGGCAGCCATAAGTGCTGTTCGAATTCTCTAAGTGCTAAGGAAAGGTGCTTCAATGCTTTCCAACTTGTGTACTTTAGCATAGGATACACTGGACCATCCTTTACGAAAGGAAAAAAGCAAATGCCGACCCACAATTCCTTGTGGCAGATATATTTAAAACCATTCAGCCGTCGATCGACATGACCGTCAAGGGATGCAGATCATAAAGCCTAGTTGTTTATTAAGCATTTTCCATCTTATGTTATGCCCTAACTTGCTAATTTGCTTATGTTTTCAAATTTCAACATGTTAGAAACTTAAGAATCATAATATGTAACTATTGTAGCAGATTTGTATGCCTAACGTGTATGCTCATGACGTTTTCCTTTGGGGTTAAGGAAAAGTACATAGTGAAAGTCACTAGGACGTACTTTATTGGACAATTCTGATCCAACCCTGGTATCCCTCAACAATCCCCTCCAGAAAAGGAGGAAGGAAGAAACTAATCCTTGAGGAAATATTCTGCTCTTTAAACAAAAATTATTGTGGTAATTTCTGGTCTTTGTATCGCTCCTGGCTGGCCAGAACTACAGTATGATCACTAAAACTCTCCGTCATCTCACATTATGTTCTGTAACGCCTGACTTAACAGCAAACAAAATGTTCATGAGGTTTGACTCTGTACCAAATCCAACTCAGTGACTGATACATCTCTTGCCATCATCTAGAGAAAAATACAAATCAAGAAATACAAAAAGTAGTGTAGCAGTAGGTGAAACTAGAAAATGCATTTCCCTGAGCAAATGCGATGTGATTGCGTTTCCACCATCAGCAACCAGGCAGTGCGGGTGGCCAGCCCCATAAAAAAACTGCTGCAGCACTACTACGTCCTCGTGTGTTGGTGGACAGCGCTGAACTGAACACAAGTGTAAACGCCCATTTGGGGCCAGTTGCAACATCTGACTTCTTCCATTCATATAAATATTGTGAACTATATGTCATATGTAGTCATCTTTAAATTGTATGGGTAATTAGAAGACAGATATACAGTGCATCAGGAAAGTATTCACAGCGCTTCACTTTTTCCACATTTTGTTATGTTATGGCCTTATTCCAAAATTGATGAAGTTATTTTTTTCCTCAAAATTCTACACACAATACACCATAATGACAATGTGAAAAGTTTTTTTGAGATTTTCGCAAATTTATTAAAAATAAATAAGAAATCACATTTACATAAGTAGTCACAGCCTTTGCTCAATACTTTGTTGATCCACCTTTGTCAGCAATTACAGCCCCAAGTCTTTTTGAATATGATGCCACAAGCTTGGCACACCTATCTTTTGGCAGTTTCGCCCATTCCTGATTGCAGAACCTCTCAAGCTCCATCAGGTTGGATGGGAAGCATCGGTACACAGCCATTTTCAGATCTCTCCAGAGATGTTCAATCGAATTCAAGTCTGGGCTCTGGCTAGGCCACTCAAGGACATTCACAGAGTTGTCCTGAAGCCACTCCTTTGATATCTTGGCTGTGTGTTTGGGTCGTTGTCCTGCTGAAAGATGAACCGTCGCCCCAGTCTGAGGTCAAGAGCGCTCTGGAGCAGGTTTTCATCCAGGATGTCTCTGTACATTGCTGCATTCATCTTTCCCTCTATCCTGACTAGTCTCCCAGTTCCTGCCGCTGAAAAACATCCCCACAGCATGATGCTGCCACCGCCATGCTTCACTGTAGGGATGGTATTAGCCTGGTGATGAGCGGTGCCTGGTTTCCTCCAAACATGACGCCTGGCATTCACGCCAAAGAGTTCAGTCTTTGTCTCATCAGACCAGAGAATTTTGTTTCTCATGGTCAGAGTCATTCAGGTGCATTTTGGCAAACTCCAGACGGGCTGCCATGTGCCTTTTACTAAAGAGTGGCTTCCGTCTGGCCACTCTACCATACAGACCTGATTGGTGGATTGCTGCAGAGATGGTTGTCCTTCTGGAAGGTTCTCCTCTCTCCACAGAGGAACGCTGGAGCTCTGACAGAGTGACCATCGGGTTCTTGGTCACCTCCCTGACCAAGGCCCTTCTCCTCCGATTGCTCAGTTTAGACGGCCGGCCAGCTCTAGGAAGAGTCCTGGTGGTTCCAAAGTTCTTCCATTACGGATGATGGAGGCCACTGTGCTCATTGGGACCTTCAAAGCAGCAGAAATCTTTCTGTACCCTTCCCCAGATTTGTGCCTCGAGACAATCCTGTCTCGGAGGTCTACAGACAATTCCTTTGACGTCATGCTTGGTTTGTGCTCTGACATGCACTGTTAACTGTGGGACCTTATATAGACAGGTGTGTGCCTTTCCAAATCATGTCCAATCAACTGAATTTACCACAGGTGGACTCCAATTAAGCTGTAGAAACATCTCAAGGACCAACAGTGGAAACAGGATGCACCTGAGCTCAATTTTGAGCTTCATGGCAAGGGCTGTGAATACTTATGTACATGTGATTTCTTAGTTATTTATTTTTAATAAATTTGCAAAAATCTAAAACTTTTTTCACGTTGTCATTATGGTGTATTGTGTGTAGAATTTTGAGGAAAAAAATGAATTTAATCAATTTTGGAATAAGGCCGTAACATAACATGTGGAAAAAGTGAAGCGCTGTGAATACTTTCTGGATGCACTGTAAGTTCAATATGTTTGGCTGGTCTATGTCAATTAGTCTCAGAGTAACAGAGAAATGCAAAAAGTGCTGCAACCGTCCCCAGTCTCCCCTACGTTCTTGTGTTAGCTCAACCTCACGTAAAGGCTTCTGAACGGCATATCACACGTGTACAGCGCTGCAGACATAAAATCAACAGCAGTTGTCTTGAGTGTTATTGTTTGTTCAGTACTGATTATTTTACCATTGAGATGCATTTTAAATCATCTTAGCTGTGCTGCCACCTGTTTAAATAGCCTACATGTATAGACAGTCTGTTCATTCTGACACTACTTTGTCATGTTGGATTTCGCCATTTCAATCACGCTATGGTGACTAATAAAGGAGTTCGTTTTGCAGCAAGCAAATACTTTTGCAGTATTATCAGTGAGCTATCATTTATGGGGCCTTGAAAAACTAAAAAACTTTGCCGCTGTTAAATGCCTTATGGAATCACTTGATACATGTTAACAGCCACTATCCAATTCAAGTCACCACAATTCTTTTTAACGTTAAACAAATACAACCTAACTCACATTCTGTGTACAGTGTCTTTCAATTAGCCCAAGTGCAGGTGAATAACCTTCCTTGATGTAGAGCTATGGAGAGTCCATCGTACACTAACTCGGCAATGTAAAAAGCTTTATGAAGAACTTATTCTGTCTTAACTCTTTCTCTCCCTTTGTGCTCGTCATTGTGGTTATTTGTTATGTAAGTCTCTAGTCGAACGCCTTTGCACAAAGTTAGGAAGTCTCCGTAACCTTTGAGATACTGCAGCTAAATACACCATACAAATTATTCATACCGTGGCCATAACAAGACTAATCGCATTGTATGGCTAGTTAGTTACTATGGCAAACTATAATCTACAAGCATTTATGTCATTATTATTAGGATATCTTGAAATGCATTATCTCGCAAACGTATACATACCATGCTAATTATAATTATATTATACTAAGCCTTGAGGGGAGCTGCAACGAAGGACCAAGATGAATCTTATTCCCTTCTGTATACTGCCGTCTAGTAACCGCAATACAATGTTGGTTAACATACGTGCATACAAGCTAGATAATTAATTTCCTCTGGTAAAAACATAAGTAGCCTACCTCAGTTTTATTGTGGTAAATTGTGGGACATCCAAGATATAAAACAATTTGTTAGAAGGTAGAGTGACATAATTAGGCTACTGCATGCGTTCCGTACAAGTAGCGTAGGTTTATCTAAATGTCTACACAGCTTACCTAATACCAATCCAAAACGCAAATTCTTTAATTACGTCGTGATTATAATAGTGTTGCATTGCAAATGATTATCTTAGCATGAAGAAAATGGAACTATGAAACTTTGGCTAATAAGGGGCTGTGATAATAATTTGCAAAATGGTCACGTTCGCAACAAAAGGCGGTATCATCAGTAGTTCCGTCTGTATGGTTTAATGAGCATGCTAGCTAACGTCCATGGATATAGCATAGCTCCATATCCAAATTGTGATTAAGAGTTCACTAAATCAAAACCAAAAAAATTAATTTAGCAGCAGCGCAATGCATTGTGCGGAACCCTTGATAGGTGTTAGCCAGTGACTTAATTTGGACATTAAGACGAATGTTTTGCAGCATTCCAGAAAGCTATCATAAGCCAGTCAGTGCATATAATAATACTAGCCCTGTTTACACAATGAACACATTTAATTTGATTGAGAGTAGGCCACTTACTGCTACAGCGTACCCGTAGTAAATCCAATCCCGTTGAAAGTAATCCATTTACAATTCCCGCTGTTAAGTGCAACGCCTGTGGTAAATGAAGTAAAGTCCCGTTGCTAGTACTAGTATGATGTGCACAGGTTTTCCATACCCATTAATTTCAATCACATAATAACCAAGACAGTCGGTACAAACGTAACAACATGCAAATACATAACATAAACGCTAGATGGCGGCATATGACTGTGAAATCTCTCTCCCAGTCAAAACCATCTCCCCATTCATTTCAATGGGGCCAAAAAAACGATAAAAAATAATAATTAAAAATATAACACGTGACCCGATTACTTAGCTGTATCTAAGCGCAATGGACTGCAATACCCAAAACGTGGGCACTGGAAAGGAATCTATTGGGTCAAAACTGCGGGCATTGATAAGGCGCCAAAAACAGGCCTAATAATAATAATAATAACATGACTTTCCGGTAACAGTATGTGATTGCATGACGCAATCACATAATAATGAGACCAGTAGTATGGAAAGTGTTCTTTTATTTGGAACCAGGCACCAAACAATACATTTCTGGGAAGCTGAAGAGAACCCTCTTAACCCGTCAGCCCCCTAACCTCGCTTAAGGTTAGAAATGAATAAGCACAAAACTCAGCAAAATGTATATTCACTATACCCCTAACACCATAATTCATCAGGCAACACCCCGGGCCCCACTAGGCTAATGTTGGAATCAGGGTCTGGCAATACCGCTTGTCCAGTTGGCAGGTGACAAATAGGGTATGCCCAGAGCCTACGTGACCCACTGTCTTTACGCCGTCTTCTGTAGGGGCCTTGCCAGGGGGACTTGTTGACTTGTGGGCCAGTTGTTAACCAAATGACTTCAAATTAACTGCCACTTACTGTATTTAATATACTGAATAACAATAGCATTTTATGGTGCTTGGTAATAACCCAAAAATATGTCTACTCAGTGACAAAAACAACCAGTAAATGTCATATTGGATGAAAACGTTTCATAGATTAATAGTTTTATACTCAAAAGATTCCTAAACCATTGGCTGGTTGGAACTTGCTCGTTCCACATTGTATTCCTATGCGCAGCCGCTAGCATTAGCAGGTTAGCTTCAACACTTATTTACTCAGTACACAAATATCTCTACAAAAACGTTTCACTTCTCACCACATGCAACTGTATTATCAGTGACATCTCGAGGCCAACAAAACTGTAATATACACTTGATTTTTGTATGTGTTTACCAACCTGTGATAAAGAATAAAGAGAGCACACATGTGGAGCTGATGTAAACTTCACAACGAGAGGATTTATTCTTCCTCTGGTGCGTAGCTCTACTTTCTATCAGGTACGCCCTCTACTGGCAGGCAAAGGGAATAGCAGTTACTTATTTTGAGTTATAATGGAACCAAATGAATATTTATAGTTAAAATAAGATCTAAATAAGAATAAACTAAATTTAAATTGTGGGGTGCCTGTTTTTACCTTACTAAATAATTCCAAGCCTCTACACCAACGCATTATGAATACATTTCTTCTGATTGCGCATTGTAATGTCGATGGAGAATGGAAAAATTGTGGTTCAGATCAGTCCTCTTGAAGTTCCAATATGTAATACTCATTTTGTCTGCCACCGGGCACATCTCCCGCAAAACTGTGACGTATTGCTTTATGGCACAAGGAAGTGCATCACTAAATCAGGAATAGATACCCACACTTGGAGCGTAGTCGTTGATTGTGCTAGTAATATGCAGTGATCGTGAGAATCCTGCATGTCTTCTTAGCGACGATTAGGGATAATCAAGCAAATGGTAGGGGTAGCCAAAATGACCTTCTACAGAAAAACTACCTCTAGTAACTTTAAGTACTGTGCTGGTATTTATGTGCTGCATAATGTGAGTTAACATTTAGCTATCTTAGCTTTATTTTTTATATTTGACACACAACTAGCTGGCTAAAAGTGTCTCTAGACTATTTAGCTATCAATGACGTACCTTTATCAGTGAAATTATTGTACCTTCACAAGATTATTGATCTCAACGCAAACTATAAAAACACACTTCCATATTGAAAAAATATTGATAAGATAAATTACAAAGCATCTAAACGGCATCCTGGACTGAGATCTACTATTTGAATATTCATCCATCATCCAAATTTATATTATACAAACATTTTAATATTAGGGCCGCAAAACATTACATTCCATAAGTACACATGCCCTAAAAGGCACTGCCATACTCCGCCTTCTCAAGATAGTACAAAAGATTATGAGCACAGACTGCTTTGTGCTGACCTCATAGCTGGATTGCTATGATTCAGTAACACAATAAGTTAAGCAGTGCCAATCAGGCACAGGTAAGCGTTGAACACAAAATTTAGCAAAGTGTGGTATTAAACTTTAACAAATGTTTATTTTTAGAAAACAGATACATAACAGTAATAGTAGTATGTGTAAAGCCAGTGATATTGGCTGAATGCCAATACTTTTAATATTAAAAGGTCATTACAGTTTAGCTAGTCTAATTGCACACAACCGTTCCATATGCCCACCGCCTCCTCCCCCCACAAGGTTAAATGCTTAAACTTTCTAATCTTGAGTAGTATTCCTACTTCAAAATTGGGTTCACTTAAAAATCACATGAACATGCATGTCAAAATGTGGTTTATGATAAAACATTGCACCACTAGAATAATATTAACTTAGATTCCTAACAGTGGTCAACCAATTATTTTTTATTTTAAGACTGGGACCCTCGTCCAGTGGCCTGTGAAGCTGGATTTCATCACATCCTGTGGAGTGCATACTTAAGGGGTAAAAGACCCAGCTGACGTGCCTGTCGACATGGTGCAGATCAGATTTACAGTGTAGCCTTTTTTGCGTAGGCCATAGTCGCCTGGCCACCTGGGGTTCCCAACAGTCCCAGCAGGTATCAACAGCAGTGAGAGTTAGCAGGTTCTCTAATAGTGTTAGCGCGTTTATACACACACGCGCACGCACGCACGCACGCACGCACGCACGCACGCACAATCCCCACTGAAACACAACATATAGGCATGTAGGGGTCTGGGTGATGATGTTAGTGGGACAAAGGATGCTAGTTCCTTGATGTCCAACTGGTTTCTTCTCCACAGGGGTGACATTGCCACTCATTAGCAGGTGTTTCTCAGAGACTCTGCACTTTGACTCGGTCTGGGTATGACCAGCAGTGGGATGTGTCCCATTGGGAGTCTGCTATTAGCTTTCCTGACTGTGGTTATTATACCATGCAATGCTAGTCTGAATGCATCATATTAACCTGCACTGGTCGAGAAACGCAGTATTGTTTAGTCAACACTGTGTGAAGAATACTTCGTCTTGCTGTGTGTGTGTGTGTGTGTGTGTGTGTGTGTGTGTGTGTGTGTGTGTGTGTGTGTGTGTGTGTGTGTGTGTGTGTGTGTGTGTGTGTGTGTGTGCGCGTGCCTTCTGGGGCCAGCCAACCAGAGCAGGGGTGGTCTGGCCAGAGTGGTGGACTTTGCCTGGAATCACACAGGTGGAAGGAGATAAAGGAGAAACTAAATTCCACAACAGCACACGCTCCCAAACCAGATGTCAGCATGTTGAAGCTCCTAAGCCTCTTACTGGAATGGGTGCTCTTTCTCTCTCACTGCTTCAATTTTAAGATGAGGCCATGTTGGGTAGGTAGAGCGGACATCCATGCAGTAAAAAAAGAGATAACAGATACAACAAATTGCTGGGAGAAATCCTCAAATAATAATGCAAAGAGTTAGACCTGTTAAAGTCTGAAAGTTGGAACAGGAACACAAATAAGCTTGAAGAGAGTAGGAGTACCAAAGAAGTAATTACAATGTACAACATCAAACAAGCACACAGTAACTGTCCTGCACAAAAATCAAGGGTTTTTGAGTTTAAACAGCAGTAATGACTGATATTAAAGTTAGTCTTAATATTACTGAGTGGAGTCTAGGGGGAATTGGCACCCTGTACATACGTTTCACAGTTTATTGTATTTTCAGTTAAATAAGTAAAACGCCATAGAGTGTAGGAAGATGGGTTGTGCACAAATGTGTGTGCGTGTGTACACATGGTTTGTGTGTGAAAATGCAATGCTACAGTGCTGTGAAAAAGTATTTGCCCCCTTACAGATACTTATTGTTTTTGCACATTTGTCACACTTAAATGTTTCAGATTATCAAATAAATTTTAATATCAGACAAAGATAACCTGAGTAAATACAAAAAGCTGTTTTTAAATGATGATTTCATTTATTAAGGGAAAAAAGCTATCCAAACCAACCTGGCCCTATGTGAAAAAGTAATTGCCCCCCCCTTGTTAAATCATCTTAATATCAATCAACTGATATTAACCAAGTCTTTGGAAAGCTGAGTTAAATTTCACTAGCCACACCCAGGCCTGATTACTGCCAGAACTGTAGAATCAAGAAATCACTTAAATAGAACCTGTCTGACAACATGAAGTAGGCTAAATGATCTCAAAAAGCAACACATCTGACCCCGATCTGAAGAAATTAAAGAACAGATGAGAAACAAAGTCATTGACATCTATCAGTCTGGAAAGGGTTACAAAGCCATTTCTAAGGCTTTGGGACTCCAGCACAGTGAGAGCCATTATCTACAAATGGAGAAAACATGGAACAGTGGTGAACCTTCCCAGGAGTGGCCGGCCTACCAAAATTACTCCAAGAGCGCATCGACTCATCCAGGAGGTCACAAAAGAACCCAGAACAACATCTAAAGCACCACAGGCCTCACTTGCCTCAGTTAAGGTCAGTGTTCATGATTCAACAATAAGAAAGAGACTGGGCAAACATAGTCTCCATGGGAGAGTTCCAAGGCGAAAACCACTGCTGACCAAAAAGAACTCAAAGGCCCGTCTCACATTTGCCAAAAAACAGCTTGATGATCCCCAAGACTTGGGAAAATATTCTGTGGACTGACGAGACAAAAGTGGAACTTTTTCGAGGGTGTGCGTCCCGTTACATCTGGCGTAAAACTAACACAGCATTTCAGGAAAAGAACATCATACCGATAGTCAAACATGGTGGTGGTATTGTGATGGTCTGGGGCTGCTTTGCTGCTTCAGAACCTGGGAGACTTGCCGTAATTGATGGAACTATGAATTCTGCTCTCTACCAGAAAATCCTGAAGGAGAATGTCCGGCCATCAGTTCGTGACCTTAAGCTCAAGCGCACTTGGGTTATGCAGCAGGACAATGATCCGAAGCACACCAGCAAGTCCACCTCTGAATGGCTCAAAAAAACCAAAATGAAGGTTTTGGAGTGGCCTAGTCAAAGTCCGGACTTAAATCCGATTGAGATGCGGTGGCATGACCTTAAACAGGCCGTTCATGCTCGAAAACCCTCCAATGTGGCTGAATTAAAACAATTCTGCAAAGAAGAGTGGGCCAAAATTCCTCCACAGCGATGTGAAAGACTCATTGCCAGTTATCGCAAACGCTTGATTGCGGTTGTTGCCGCCAAGGGTGGCACAACCAGTTAAGGTTTAGGGGGCAATTACTTTCTCACATAGGGCCAAGTTGGTTTGGATAGCTTTTTTCCCTTAATAAATAAAATCATCATTTAAAAACTGCATTTTGTATTCCCTCAGGTTGTCTTTGTCTGATATAAATATTTTTTTGATGATCTGAAAAATGTAAGTGTGACAAAGAAGCAAAAACAGAAGAAATATGTAAGGGGGCAAATACTTTTTCACAGCACTGTATGTTACATGCATGTTACTGTGTTTTTACTACTTTATGTATCGTTTGGGGTTCATGGCAATTTCCTTCCAAGTTTCTGTGAAAAGTGGAGAGTTCACAGTGGCGAGATTGAGAGGCAGGCTGAGTGATGGCCATACCACCCCTCTTCTACCATGGTGGGCCCCAATACAAGCTTTGGCCATCGGAAATTGTCACACTAAATAACGTTGCTTCAAAGATTTTTAACTGACTGCGTCAGCAATAAATTCTCCTTCCCAGCAAATTATTGATTAAATGCTTTCTCCCAATAATGAAAAGGGATAAATCTCCCTTTCTAAAAAGACAAGGTATGTAATCCAATCAGAGTTACATGCCTGGATCCCTGAGGGCTGCTTAAAAAGGCCAAACGATTACAGTTGAAACGGGAGAGGGAGAGAGCACATGAAGATGTAAAGAGGTTGTGAAAACAAAGAGCAAGAAAGTATAAGAAAAGTAGGGGTTTAAAGCCATGGGGGAGATGCTGAAAGGGAGGGGTGCCCTGCTGCAATTATATGCCCTGATCTGCAACCCACAATGGCATTTGTAATCAGCAGGTCTATTACTCAGAGAAGCCAGCCAAGTACTTATTGATCCCTGCTGTGTTTTCTCTACTCGCGAATACAAAAAGCGTGCCAAAATGATAGAACTGGGCTATTCAAAATAAAGCAGACTTTCTTAAGCAAGCAACATTTTGTCATTGTTGATAGTTGGAACATCTAAAGGTAAATTAATAGGGCACGTATAGCATTGAATACATCTCCTACACCATGGGTATGGTCACTATTCAGTCATGTAGGTTGAAGCAGCACACTGCTCATTCAAATCAGGAGATTAGATGAGGCTGTTGAAACAGCGCACACAAAACCACCATGTACGACTCACAACAGGGTTTTATAATTAGTTACGTAGGTGGCTGAGACAAGCTACAAAGATATTGGTTTATGAAAATCACTGCATAACCAGTGAGTATCAGCGATAGAGAACTGTTTCAAATGGGGGAAATTGCTTTTCTCCTCAAGGTCATGAGTGAAGATGAAGTCAGTACAATGAAGGGGTGACTATATTGGCAAATTCAAATAACAGGGTAATGAGCTGAAGAAATCTGTAAGCTCGGAATCACAGAGCTCTGCTCTTGTTGAGGCCTTTTCAACATCCTGGCTGAATGGCCATGTGGAGAGGACCACAGGATATTTTTCAATCACTTGTCAATCAAATGGCACCATTACCCTGTATTGCCCCAGACATGACTGGCTCCTTGCAGACTGCTGATCGATCTGGTATTCCCGATGAGGTAGGTGTGAAGAGAAATTCAGGAAAATAATCCCAAGAGAAAGCTTGGACAACTTGGAGGATCGATAATGGATCATCAACTGTAAGGTTGCTTCTAGCTCTAAACCTTTAGGCCAGTAATTTCAACGTCCTCCAATCATGCTTGTTGATTGTTGTGTAAGAGTTTTTTTCCTGACGATTTAGGTGAGAAATGAAAGGGAAGGAAATTAAAGGCATCACCCATTCCTCATAAGCAGCTTTAGGCTTTAGCCTAGACGCATGGCCAATCATCACAAACAGCAGGGTCATTATTGAACATGCAATAGAGGCCTATCACTGACGTCATGGATACGCCCACTTTTGCATTGTCCGCCATGTTGGGGGTCCAAATACCGTTTTTTATGTAAACAACTGAGAGAAACTGGCAACAATGTGTGAGTCTAGAATCAGTCACTTATTTGCACTTGAAAGAGAAAGATATGAAACAGCTTTAGGCTTTAGCTGTTTTATTTAGTGACGTATTTCAATGCAAACAAACATCTTTTGGAGACTTCTCATCTTTTGAATACCTTGCTGCTGTATTGACATGTTCGAAACGGGTTCTACCATTAACTGTTTACAGGCCACCAAAATACTGTCCCAGCTTCTTTGAAAACTTTACTGAATTATTATCAAATATTTCCACAAATTTTGATTGTATAGTTATAGCTAGTGATTTTAATATTCATATTGACATGTCGGACCATTCTTGTATTTTGTTTGATATTTCAATTATCCCTGAAATTTATAGCACTTCAAATACTGTCAAAAAAACGGCATATCGGTGAGAATACTAATGTGCTGTTTACTAAGGCACCTCTGTATTCTCTCTTGTGACAAGAGTAATCTCTTGTGACAAGTTTGGTCAATGTTTCAGATTATCAAGCAAATTTTTTCATCAAAGATAACCTGAGTAAATACAAAAAGCTGTTTTTATATGATGATTTCATTTATTAAGGGAAAAAAGCTATCCAAACCAACCTGGCCCTATGTGAAAAAGTAATTGCCCCCTAAACCTAATAACTGGTTGTGCCACCCTTGGCGGCAACAACTGCAATCAAGCGTTTGCGATAACTGGCAATGAGTCTTTCACATCACTGTGGAGGAATTTTGGCCCACTCTTCTTTGCAGAATTGTTTTAATTCAGCCACATTGGAGGGTTTACGAGCATGAACGGCCTGTTTAAGGTCATGCCACAGCATCTCAATCGGATTTAAGTCCGGACTTTGACAAGGCCACTCCAAAACCTTAATTTTGGGGTTTTTGAGCCATTCAGAGGTGGACTTGCTGGTGTGCTTCGGATCATTGTCCTGCTGCATAACCCGAGTGCGCTTGAGCTTAAGGTCACGAACTGATGGCCGGACATTCTCCTCAGGATTTTCTGGTAGAGAGCAGAATTCATGGTTCCATCAATTACGGCAAGTCGCCCAGGTTCTGAAGCAGCAAAGCAGCCCCAGACCATCACACTACCACCACCATGTTTGACTGTCGGTATGATGTTCTTTTCCTGAAATGCTGTGTTAGTTTTACGCCAGATGTAACGGGACGCACGTCCTCGAAAAAGTTCCACTTTTGTCTCGTCAGTCCACAGAATATTTTCCCAAGTCTTGGGGATCATCAAGATGTTTTTTGGCAAATGTGAGACGGGCCTTTCAGTTCTTTTTGGTCAGCAGTGGTTTTCGCCTTGAAACTCTCCCATGGGTACCATGTTTGCCCAGTCTCTTTTTTATTGATGAATCATGAACACTGACCTTAACTGAGGCAAGTGAGGCCTGCGGTGCTTTAGATGTTGTTCTGGGTTCTTTTGTGACCTCCTGGATGAGTCGATGCGCTCTTGGAGTAATTTTGGTAGGCTGGCCACTCCAGGGAAGGTTCACCACTGTTCCATGTTTTCTCCATTTGTGGATAATGGCTCTCACTGTGGTTTGCTGGAGTCCCAAAGCCTTAGAAATGGCTTTGTAACCCTTTCCAGACTGATATGTCAATGACTTTGTTTCTCATCTGTTCTTTAATTTCTTCAGATCGGGGCATGATGTGTTGCTTTTTGAGATCTTTTAGCCTACTTCATGTTGTCAGACAGGTTATATTTAAGTGATTTCTTGATTCTACAGTTCTGGCAGTAATCAGGCCTGGGTGTGGCTAGTGAAACTGAACTCAGCTTTCCAAAAAATTTGGTTAATATCAGTTAATTCATGATTTAACAAGGGGGGCAATTACTTTTTCACATAGGGCCAGGTTGGTTTGGATAGCTTTTTTCCCTTAATAAATGAAATCATCATTTAAAAACAGCTTTTTGTATTTACTCAGGTTATCTTTGTCTGATATTAAAATTTGTTTGATAATCTGAAACATTTAAGTGTGACAAATGTGCAAAAACAATAAGTATCTGTAAGGGGGCAAATACTTTTGCACAGCACTGTATCTGCGCTCACTAACATGACATGCAGAGTCCCCCAGGGGTCAATTTTGGGGCCTTCTCTATTTAACCTTTACATGCTCCCGCTAGGTCAAATTATGTGTGATAACAATGTTGCCTACCACAATTATGCAGACGACACATACATCGCTTTTTCACCAAATGACCACAAGGCTATAGAATCACTGTGTCAGTGCATTGAGCAAGTCAATGACTGGATGTGTCAGAACTTACTTCAGCTAAATAAGGAAAAAACTGAGCTGATTGTCTTTGGTGCTAGAGAAAAGGCTAAAAGTTAGCACACACCTTGAATCCATGTCTCTGCAAACTAAGGACCAAGCTAGAAATCTTGGTGCATCATTGACTCAGACCGAAATTTCACCAGCCATATCAACTTGGTAATAAAATCTGCATATTATCACCTCAAAAACATAGCATGACTCAGAGGACTCATGTCCCAACAAGATTTAGAAAAAAATATTCATGCATTTACCACCAGTAGGCTGGACTACTGTAATGGTCTTCTCTCGGGTATTCCTAAAATAACGCTGCAGTCTGCAGCTTGTTCAGAACGCTGCCGCCAGACTTTTAACAAAGACCAAAAAATATGAGCATATTACACCAATTCTGAAATCACTACACTGGCTCCCTGTGCGTCAGAGAATTGACTTTAATATACTGTTGCTCACCTACAAGTCACTACATAATTTGGGCCCAAAATACATTACCGACAGTATGAACCGTGTAGACCCCTCAGGTCATCCAGAACAGGTCTGCTGTTCCCAGAGTTAAAACCAAAAAAGGCAAATAGCTGGAATCAACTTACAGAAGATCTGAGACTCCCCAATCCAAGCCTGACTACTTTTAAATCTAGATTAAAAATGTATTTGTTCTCTATTGCATATTAATGAGAATACTTCATCCCACGGGAGTTTTGTCACTTAGCAATTTTAATGGTCTTTTGTTATCTTCCTTGTATGTTTTTCTGCTTGCCTTGTGTAAGGCACATTGAATTGCCTGTGTATGAAATGTGCTATACAAATAAAATTTATTTGATTTGAAGTCAAGATTTCATATAACTATATTTAATATAAAAAATGTATAGTTAAATGGGTTTTATATTGTTTCAAGAGTAAACATTTCAATATACACAGGATAGGATGTTATACTATCCATTATGCCATATTCCAAGAGGAGCACTTCAAAAGACAATATTTTAGAATGGACTTGGGTTGAGCGCAGATTGGCCCACAAAAACATTGGGGTTTTCAAGTGGGCACCCTCCATCCCAGATGTTTCGTTAATTTGAGCCCACGACACCTCCAGAAGGCTTAACGGTGAGCAATGACGTCTCAGAGCCACCCCCCTCTATATCCGCTCTCGGCACGGCCAGATATATAAAAAAAAAAAAAAAGAAGTTATTTATTAAACTGAGAGATATCCCTATACCTATCCCTAATTCCTATTCCTGCAGGCTTTCAATGCCAACTCTGCAGGGATACTTACCACATGAAAAGAAGATAATCTTTACCTACTCTGTTACTGCAGGCTTAATATATGACGCTCTGCAGATATCCCTATTCCCTATGCCGGCAGGCACTTTCTGCCAATTCTGCATGGATACTTACCACCTGAAAAGAAGATAATCTTTCCCTACTCTGTTCCTGCAGGCTTGATAAATGACGCTCTGCAGGAAAGACTTACCTTTTATACCTTTGTCCTGAGATTAAACCACTTGGTTTTTCAGCATGATGTTTTTTACTTTTGTGCCCATATAGGATCCTTCCATTTTTCAATCACATGCTCCCCTCAGCTGCCCTGAGCTTTGTTTTGCCCTATAACTCTTCTTTCCTGGAACTCCCTCCCTGACAAAGCGAATGTGGTGCATGTTGCCCTCTGCTCCAATTGGCAGGGCATTAACTGTAGAGCGCCCATGCTCTATTGCTTCCGCCAAGCATTTTAGTACTTGATTGTGGCGCCAGGTGTATCTTCCTTGAGTAAGGCTCGTCCTGCACCCAGCTATTATGTGTTTGAGATTAGCCGTCCCGCCACAGAAAGGGCAAGGTGGATCCTCACCTACCCATTGGCTGAGATTTGTCGGTATTGGCAGTACGTCGTAGGTTGCCCTAACAGTGCTAGCTAATTCTTGTGGATTCCATTCCCCACAAGTCTTTCCAGGTAATTGTCCTCTGCTCTACACTTTCCCAGTTCATCCATCGCCCCTGTTCGGCTTGTGAGACAGTTGTAGCGCTCCTTTACTGTTTCCTCTTGCTTACGTATTTGTTCTATAACTATCTATAATTTGCGTTGTTCCAAAGGGGTTGCTTTTGACCATCTCGGTTTACTTGTACAAAGTCCAAATCCTCCTCGTCCATTTTGTACTTGTCCTATTATTTCCGTATGTTTAAGGGCTGCTTTTACTTGCAGTACTGCCTCTTTTGGATTCCATTTCCGTCCTGTCGCTAATGTGGGTGCCGCTTTTCTTACTATACTATCTCGGGATTCCGCAAGTGTAATTTCTAATCTAGCTTTAGTGCACTTAAATTCCTCTGTAAGCCCGGTAAGCGGCAGTTCCAGAGCTCCTTTCCCGTAAAGAGCCAGGCTACTAAGACACCATGGCACCCCTAGCCATTTCCTAGCATAAAAGCTGACTCTTCTTTCTAGCTTTTCAACTTTAGTGATGGGTACATCAGACAATGGCCACATGAGCCGGGGTAGAAGTCCAAACTGTAGGCACCATAGTTTTTGCTTTCCTGGCAACCCTGACTTCTCAATGTTCTCTAGGCCTCCGTTCAGTTCTATCCTTAATTCCTCCACCTGCTCCGAGTCTTGAAGGGTAGCATTGTACCATTTTCCGAGACTTTTGACAGGCTTTTCAATCACTGTTGGAATTGGATTCTCATCTATGAAGAAAATTTTGTTGCACAATTTTCCCTTAACGACTGATATGCTTCTGGATTTGCTTGGTTTTACTTTCATTTTAGCCCATTTAAGGTTATCATTAAGTTTGCTTAGCAGTCTTTTAGTACACGAAGCCGTTGTCGTCAATATTGTCATATCATCCATGTATGCTCGAATGGGAGGGAGACGTAATCCTTAACCTTTGCCCGCCAACGACCCATTTTCATGCTCGGATTATTACTTCCATGGCCATAGTAAATGCCAAGCGTTGAGATTGTACATCGGGCCATGATGCCAATCTCCAGACGTTGCCACTCGGTGGTAAATGTTGGTGTATCAAAACACAATTGAATGTCCTGAAAGTATGCCTTAACCAGGTTTAAATTGCATTTGGTACCTTAAAAAATTCAAATGCAGACCACCAAAGTTTGTGGGGCACAGACCCAAATGCGTTTGCCAAGTCCAGGAAAATTACATGAAGATCCTTTTTCTCACGTTTTGCCGATTAAATTTGGTGCCAAATCATGCTTGTGTGCTCCAGACACCCGGAGAAGCCTGAAATGCCTGCTTTCTGTACTGAGGTATCTATTAACTTGTTCTTTGTAAGGTATTCGCTCAGTCTTTGTGCTACTACGCTAAAAGATAATTTCCCCTCCACATTAAGCAAGCAAATTGGTCTGAACTCGCTAATGTCACTAGAATCTTTCTCTTTCAGAATCAGTACTCCGGCTCGACGCCATGATCTGGGAATGATTTGTTTTTGCCATGCTAGCTTCAGTAGTTTCCAAAGGAAACGTAGGACATCAGGTGCATTTTTATACAGTCTGTAAGGTACTCCGTTAGGTCCTGGTGCCTATGCTGCTCTTGCACGTCTGACTGCATTTTCCACCTCTTTCCATTTTGGAGGGCTGGTGTCCATTTGCTCTACTAGGTCCTCAATTGGTGGAATATCTGCGGGAACTGTGAGTTCCTCATGCATTTTCTCATCTGTGTGAGTTTCTTTTAGGTGGGACTCCAGTTCCTGTATGGTTGTTTTAAGCATTCCGTCTTTCGCTTTGTTGAACAAGGACTTAGTAAACTTGAAGGGGTCTTTGTAGAATTGACTCCTTGCTCGTTCTTTCTTCTTCGGTTTCTTCGTATATTCTCGGTTCTCCTCAATGTTGACAACCGCTTCTTTAAGCTGTCCTGCAGGTCTTTAATGCCTGCCTTTTCTCATTCAGATGCCTTTTACCATTGCTTTTTTAATAGCCTTCTTTCTTTTACTAGCTTGTCAATCTCTTGTTGCCTCCTCGATTTTCTTGGCTCCACCTGGGTTTTTTGAAGTTTCTCCAGTAGCCCAAATCTCTCCTTTCCATAATCATATCCCCCATTTTTTCCAGCCTCCTTTCCACTGGGCCCCTTAGCTGTTCAAGTGTCTTTTTTAGATCTATGTTAATAGAGTCCCAAACATTCTTTTCAGTGGCTGATGGCCACTTTACTTTAGGTTTTTTGTGCCTGATTGGGCTCTACCACCTTATCCCCTTGTCTTTCGGTGCTTGTCTGTGCTGCCTCAGTGCTGGAGTTGTTGATGACCTGCGGACTTTGGTTTGCGTCCAGCCGCTGGCCTTCATTCGACTTACTTGCTTGACTTTTGAAAAAGTCTTAAAATAGAGTAATTAGACTGCATGCCATGTTTAAATAATAATGATTGATTGCATTTGATGTAGCACTAACTTTCTAGACACCCAAAGCAAAGAGCTTGACTAAAGATTTACGTTCACCTTTGAGTTTTCTTATTAATATTTTCTTTTACATGTTTCATATCGATCTATTCTTTCGGGCTAGCAGCACAAGCAACGTAGCAATATCCCATGACATGTCCACGGCACAGACGGTATAATCCAATTGGTGAGACTTCCAGTTTATGCCTAGCGAATACGTTAACATGACACAGGTCAAAGGCAACGTTTGGAGTAAATAACTACACATTTATTCATTTAAACAACCTATTTTGTACATTAAGTCCTGCCTTGTTCGAGACCACACATAAACTGGGCATACCTTAGCAACTGGATAGTAGTTAGCTTTCTACTGTAGCTACAAGTCTTGTTACTTTTTTGCAGCTAGTAGCACAGATTTGGTCCTTCAACATGGCGCCGCGTCTCTGTTACCGCTAGCAACAACCTATAGACCAGCAATCATCCGGGAACTTTGCCCTTACGTCATGCCCCCGCCCCCTTTTGGGGGAAAACCTCCCGTCCATTTTGACTGGCGGTCAATACAAAATCTGAGGTCTTTGACAATATAATAGCATAAAGTAAGAACACAGTGTTGCTTTTTATAGCTATTATGAGCCCAAATCCCATGGACAGTCAGGCAAACAATTATATTATGTGATTGCCGATCAATGATCAACGTTCTTATATAGTAAATATTTAAGAAAGGGATGGGTGTCCTTAGTTTAGTCTTCCTCCATCAAAGTGGACATACGATCACACCAAATTGTCATATATGCCAGATCTGATCTGTCACTTTTTCTGTTTTTAAAAGTTAAGTCTGTCCAATGTGAACTGAGAAAATCGGCAACGTTGCCAACCTACAACATTACATGTTAGCATGCTAGCAGCCTCGCCAAGCTAGAGCCCCCACACACAAAGTTAACAAAATTATACAAATATGGGTTAATGATTGGAGGTAACCATTAGCCAGCGGCTTGTATTTATTTACGGTGGTGTTTATAAATTAAATCTGAAAAGGTCAGACAGCTTTTAGGCATAGTGACACTAGTTTGTCCAATTACCACTGGCAGTTTTATAGCGCTTCATTCGATTGTTTTACCCCAAAAGGGGGCGTGGTCGTTTAGACAACAGGGGAGTGATGCATGGTTGCTCAGGTCTATTGAACATTCGGTGGCAGGCCTCTATTCCGAAAAATGTATTTCCCGGGATCTTTCCTCTGGTACTCATGCCATGGAAATGATTGGCTGTTCCCAAATCCCAAGCAAAACACATTATTGGTGCAAAAGCACCCTTCTAGCAAGCTCAAAGTGACAATGGTTTTCCAATGCTGCAGGTTAAGACTGAGCACGTGATGAGAAAGCGCACAGCGTTGAGCAGCTATTTTCTGTCTTGAAACGGATTGGCTGTGTGCTTGCTGTGCTGGTATTGTGCAGGTCGGACATTTGCTTAGTTCCCTACAAAAACATATTTTTTTCATCATCCAAGGGAGAACATTTGTTTCAACTGAGAGTAACATCCTTTTCTTGTGTAAAAGAAACAACTTTATTGGAGCCCATAAATAATACAGAAGGGCCTCAATATGTGTGGTGAAGAGAAATAATCTTCTGTGTCGTTAGGTTCTGTCTCCAGGTTTGGCTCTGCAGTAATAAATGGCATAGTGACCAGTTGCATGTGTATGAACACATATTGGAATTTGCTGTGTATATTTTGAAGGATTTGTGTGTAACATACATCAGAAAGAGGACCGCTGTAGCCAAATTAGCCCAGCTGTTGAATTTCACTTTCATTTAATAATTATTTGTCTCTGTGAGGGGTTCCACAAACACGTAGGGCTTGCGTACAGGGCCCGCCGCTGGCATTAACACTCTATGCAGTTGTTTAGGGCCACAACCACTAGGGGGTGCCATGCGATTGATGTGACTTTCTGTTTTGCTCGCTCGACGCTCCTCACACTTTTTTTTTTGTTTTATTAAAGTTGCCAACTGCCTTCTATTAGTCGGAACGCCTTAACTATTAGCCTAAATAAAATAGGTTAGTCCCCGACATGGCAGGGTTTGCCGCTCTCTGCCTTGCTCAGTATATTGCTACTCTGATCACCAGACAGTAGTGATGTGCAAAAATTAACAAACAAATATTTCTGAACTAATCTTTTTAGTGTCCGAATCAAATCGAAGTATTATGTAAAATTAATCAAACTTTTACTGACTCATTAAATATTGCCGCTACCGTGCTAAACAAAACCCACCATTCAATGCTTTCGTATCAACATTTAATTTATATAATTACTCACGTGTCCGAGCCTGCATACACTGAGAAACAGCCTAGCCAACACGTCATAGTGGGGCCCACATGGGAACTATCTGGGTTAGGTGGGCTTCAACTGGGCATGGGCTCAGAGTGGGCTTTTAAGTGGGTTGATGTTGGGGCCCACATGGGCAACCCAGAATAATATACATGGGCTAGAAATGGGCCTACCATTTAGACAGCAAACGTGGGTACTGGATGGGTCCCAAGTGGTCTACATCACCAAAATGAAAGAGTAGAAAATTAAATGAAATTGTATCTAGCAAAGTGATGTGCATGTATATATATTATATTATATTTTGTATATATGTAGTGTATATTTAGTGTGGTTTTGACACTTGAATAATGTGCAAATGTTATTTGTAACATTTAAGCCACTAATATCTAATATAAATCAAAAAATGGCAACACTCATTATGCAATTGTGCCCAAACAATTTTTTGCTCTTTATAAGGTTGAATACATTACTTATTTTCTCCTTTTGATCATATAAATTACTAATTGAGCGGGGCCTGGTAAGGGTAAAAAAAATTAATAAATAAAGGTTCATAGTTTTGCGCAACATCCAATACACACACACACACACAGCAGACAATACCCATTCTTCATTTTCCCACTCGCGCCGCCATTGCTGCCATTTGAAGGAGACTTAAAGAATATCCAAGTCCCTTTCGGCGACATTTTCTTCAGCGTACCTAAGATAAGAACTACTATATCGAAACTGAAAAGTTTAATTTATTAGGGGTTTAGGTTGAACTGAAGGATTTTTGACCACACCACCACTGGTCGAGAGGAGGCACAGGCTCTCATGGGTCTGCGCCAGGGCAGGCGGTGGGTCTCTGACTATGCCATTGAATTCCGGACCTTGGCAGCGGACAGTGGCTGGAACGGTTCATCTCTTTTTGACGCTTTTCTCCACAGCCTGACTGATCCCATAAAGGATCAACTGGCTCCTCTGGAACTGCCCTTAGACTTCGACTCAGTCATAGCGTTTGCTATTAAGATTGACAATCGGTTCCAGGAAAGGGTAAAGGAGAGGGCCAGAGTCGCCTGGACACCATCGGGCCAGAGGGAGCAGCCTACAGAGAGTCGTTTCCCTCCTTCCTGGTCTTCTCGCCGCCTCATCCCAACTCCCAGCGCGGCGGCGCCCCCTGCTGTGTCGGAGGAAACCATGCAGTTGGGCAGAGCCAGATTCACTGCAGAGGAACGCCAGCACTGCCTTCGGGAGGGCCGATGCCTTTACTGTGCTCAACTCGGGCATTTCCTATTGGCATGTCCAGTAAAAGACCAGGTTCATCAGTGAAGAGGAGGGCACTGGTGAGCCGAACTACTTCTCCTGTCTCTCCTTCCCGTGATCTCACGGACGTGCAGCTCATCACTCCTTCACAGATTTACTCTCACTCCACTCTGGTGGATTCCGGAGCAGATGAGAGCTTCATGGACTGGAGGCTAGCCAAGAAGCTAGCCCTGGAGCTAATTCCCCTTCCTAAGCCACTGGAGGCGAATGCTCTGGATGGACGGCTGTTGTGCAGGATTACTCACCGCACTCAACCTCTTCACCTCTGCATCGCCCAGGATCACCTGGAACTCATAAGCTTCCACCTCTTTGACTCTCAGTTGCATCCCCTCATTCTGGGGTTTCCCTGGCTCACTAAGCATAATCCCCACATTGACTGGGCCACAGGGGGAATTATGGGGTGGAAGCCAGAATGTTCGCAGAGCTGTTTCTCTCCGATTCCAGAGTTCTCGCTGCCACCTAAGACCACACCTCCCAAGTCTCCAGCCGTTGCTCCTACTGTCTCGGAGTTCCCTGATCTCTCCAGTGTTCCCCCCTGTTACCTGGACCTGAAGGAGATGTTTAACAAATCCAGGGCCACGGCCTTGCCTCCACACCGGTCCTATGACTGTGCCATTGACCTTCTCCCCGGGACCACTCCTCCTAGGGGGCGCTTTTATTATACGACCTTCTTCCTCTCCGGCCGGAGCCGGGTTCTTCTTCGTGGACAAGAAGAATTGATCTCTGCGTCCCTGCATCGACAATAGAGGGCTTATTGAGATAACCATCAAGAACAGATATCCCCTCCCTCTCATCTCCTCCGCCTTCGAACTGTTACAAGGGGCGCAGATCTTTTTCAAATTGGATCTAAGAAATGCATACCATTTGGTAAGGATAAGGGAGGGGGATGAGTGGAAGACAGCGTTCAACACTCCTAGTGGACATTATGAGTACCTGGTGATGCCGTTTGGACTCACCAATGCCCCCGCGGTATTCCAGGCACTGGCGAATGACGTTCTCCGGGACATGCTAAACCGGTTTGTCTTCGTCTACCTGGATGATATCCTCATCTTCTCCCCTAATGAAAAGACTCACATTCAACACGTCCGCCAGGTACTCAAACGGCTCCTCGACCATCAGCAGTTTGTCAAGGTTGAAAAATGTGAGTTCCACGTCTCCACGGTGCCTTTCCTAGGATTCATTG
Organism: Galaxias olidus; assembly: GCA_026901105.3. Classification (NCBI taxonomy): domain Eukaryota; kingdom Metazoa; phylum Chordata; class Actinopteri; order Galaxiiformes; family Galaxiidae; genus Galaxias; species Galaxias olidus. The sequence goes on from JAPMUY010009300.1 coordinate 70,388, forward strand.
TTTCCTGAGACAATATTCAAGTGGACCCGGCCAAAGTCAGTGCAGTGGCTGAGTGGCCCACACCCACCTCACGGAAGCAGGTGCAACGCTTTCTGGGCTTCGCTAACTTCTATAGATGGATTATCAGAAACTTCAGCTCCGTGGCCGCCCCATTGCACGCCTTAACGTCACCGAACATCAGGTTCTCATGGTCGACGCAAGCGGACGCATCTTTCCAGAGGTTAAGGGAGAGTTTCTCCTTGGCACCCATCCTTTCCCTCCCAGATCCCCATCTCCAGTTCGTCGTTTGAGGTGGATGCCTCAGACATGGGCATCGGGGCCATCCTCTCCCAACGGTCCAAGACAGACAACAAACTACACCCCTGTGCGTTCCTGTCACGTAGACTCTCCCCGGCGGAAAGGAACTATGATGTGGGTAATCGGGAGTTGTTAGCCGTTAAGGCGGCTCTGGAGGAATGGCGCCACTGGCTGGATGGGGTGGAACACTCGTTATTGGTCTGGACAGATCATAAGAATCTGGAATATATCCGGACTGCGAAGAGACTTAACCCTAGGCAAGCCAGGTGGGCACTGTTCTTCAACCATTTCCACTTCACCCTGTCCTACCGTCCCGGGTCCAAGAACACCAAGCCAGAAGCTCTCTCCCGCGTCTATGATACTGACTCTGGGCTTCAGACGCATGCAGCATTTTACCCGCTTCCTGTGTGGTAGGGGCTGTTGCCTGGGGAATAGAGGAGGAGGTCAGGCAGGCCAGCAAAAAAGAAAAGAATGAAAATTAGAGTTAAACACAATATAAAGATGAAGTGATATATCTTATGCCAAGAGGTTTATGTAGAGTTTATATGCTTTATACAATATATTTTATATATTTTGAATGAACAAATGTGTATTTATTGTTGAAATTGTAATCTCAACCTCATGTACAGTATATGTTACAATTAATTTATTCTGTCCCTGATAAGTTGATCACTACTTTTGAGGATGAGCATTTGTCTGTGGTGTCATTCACTACTTAAAATGCAGGAAAAACTAATTCTCACAATATATATAATACCTCCAATTGTGTTACATCGGCCTGACGCACCCAATCGTTTGTAAGGGCTTTACTGGGGAGAAATAAATAAATCAATAACAAATGAGGGAGCATAATGCTTTATTAGGCATTAAAATATGTGGCCATCAAGGATGCCGGTTGCTGCCTACAGAAAGATAAATACCCAGCAGGCCATGGGGAAAGCACTGGGACCAAGGAGAAAGGGGATATAAATTCCATTGAAAATTAACTATATTGCCTTGCTGGAGGCAAAAAATGCCACAGTGGCGATTATTTCTTGGGCTCCACATACAGCCCCGAAGCCCAGAAACATGAGAGGCCTATGTCGGCTCTAATTGAGACAGTAACGTGAGGTCAACAACCATATGCAGAGGCCAAATCAAAATGCAGTACTTATTGGAATCTTCTGTATTTCCGTGTTGCTTCAAACAAATATATGCATTTAACTATGAAACAATTTCACTTATTGATAATAACTATATTATTCATCTGCCTCACCCACACATTATAATGATTGTAGACTTTACGTCATTTATATTTATTGGCCAGTCAATAGCGGTTCCCCCTGCAGGTATTAGGCTTCAGTAATATTAATAGGAAAGGTGTATTACAACTGTATAGTCTCTTTATCTACAGCGGAGGCTTTTGACAGCATAGACTCAGCAGTCCACACCTATTGCTTTGAAAATACGTAAAGAAAAATTAGATGAGCATTAAAATCTGTTTAATACAGAACGCACGCAACCTAATTTTGACAGGAAACATGGCTCACCGCAGTTTAGAGATAAACGTTTAGTTAGTTAAAGGAATAGTGTAGTGATGGGAATTTCGGCTCTTTTGGGTGAGCCGGTTCATTTGGCTCCGTTCACCAAAAAGAGACGGTTTATTTGGCTCTCATCTGGCTCTTTGTTCAGTTGTATGTGCCTGCTGATAAGGCACAATGAAGCTGTTATTGTAGTTGGTGTTGGTTTACATTTGCTGACCCTTAACTATCATATTACATAGCCAACCTGATAAAAACAATGATATTGATATAAATCAAATAATAACAACATAATCATAATCATAAATTGTATAATAGGCATAATTACAATTAATTTTTGCTATATGTTTTTTTTATTGTTTACAAATGATAAACAAATGCATGTATTTTTCAGGGAGATATGGTTTGAATGACGTTTTTTAGACAGCTAACCAATTAGATATGCTATGAAAGGCAAATTATATATTTAGTTGAAAGTATTACTTTATTGGCGTGTGTAAAACTGACACGTTTTACACAATACATTTGGTTGTTGGCATGTCAGTCACTGAAGCTGTTCAGGGATTGTCACTTGACACTGGGGAACAAGGAGAATCTTACTTTAAGCAGTGCTACAAAAAATGTTTTTATCAGGGAGCCGAAAGAACGGCTTTTACCAAGGTGATGCGGTTCCCTACATTCACTGAAAAGAGCCGTTCCAAAAGAGCCATTCATTCGCGAACGACCCATCACTAGAATAGTGCCTGTCATGTCTCGTCAACTTTGTTAAATGTTATGTGGTTATGAGATTGAAGTGTGTACCCTCTCGTTTCAGAACCTGTTTTCTCCCCTCGTGTGTTCCTCGTCGGGATAATTGCCTGCCCCGCCCCTTATTGGTGTCACCTGTGTCCACTTACCTCCTGTTTAAATAGTCCTTGTTTTCCATGTCCTGTGCCAGTTCGTCTTTGTACCATGTGTCAATTCGATTTATGAATACTCAAGTGCTTTTTGGTTTTGACCCTTGCCTGTGCCATCGTCTCTGTTTTTGCCTTCTCCTTATCGGATTGTCTGCCTGGTTTTCTGACTGCCTTCCTGTGTACCGAACCTCGCTTACCAATAAAACGATCTTTGATACACCAATATCCCGTTTAAGGAGTCCTGCATTTGGGTCCAGCCTTCCAGTGGTGCCACCAGGCATAACAGTGCCATGCAGTAGAGAGCATGCAGAGGCTTGGCAACAAGTGTCTCTAAACAATACTTTGCTTGCTAGCGAGATATATAGGCGAGACACTCATTACTGCTCTCAAGAGAAAGTTTTCTAAAATGCATTCTAAACCCTATATCTTACCCGTGTGCAATTTGACGAGGTGGATGGCAGGGATTTCCCTGGCTCTGGTCTTTCTGTCCCTGGCACTGCAATGTAAATATCAATCCCCGGCGGGTAGTGATGTGCAAAAATGAATTAACAAATCTTTTTTAATGAATCTTTTTAGTGTCCGAATCGAATCTAACGGATGTCAAATTAATCAAACTTTTACCGACAATTAAATATTTCGAATCCTTAATTTTGCTTAGGAAGGTTCCTGACTCAGTCAAATGACCCGGAAGTATCTGAGTGGCAGCCATGATAAGTGCTGTTCGAATTCTCTAAGTGCTAAGGAAAGGTGCTTCAATGCTTTCTGTGTGTATTTTAGCATAGGATACACTGGACCATCCTTTATGAAAGGACAGAAGCAAATGCCACCTTGTGGCAGCAATTTTTAAAGCGATACACCATTCAGCCGTCGATCGACATGACCGATAAGGGACGCAGATCATATAGCCTAGTTGTTTATTAAGCATTTTCCATCTTATGTTATGCCCTAACTTGCTATTATGCTTTTATGTTTTCAAATATCAACATGTTTGAAACTTAAGAATGATAATGTAACTACCGTAGCAGATGCGTATGCCTTACATAAATGCATAACTTGCATACATTTAACAGAGGCTTCATACAATCACATTAATTTGACATGTTTTCTCAGTGCTTCACTTTTTGCCATTGTGTGTTTCGCAACAGTCTTGAATGCTTGCCACACCCTGACTGAGTTCACCTGTTTCCCCTTCCTCGTCTAGTATATAGTCTATAGTCCTTTTTGTCTACGTTCCACCGTTACCTATCGATGTCTCGTGTGTTTCTGTTTTTTTCTGAATCCCTGCCTGCCTCTATCACTATACGATTTGTTTGCCTGTATTGGATTGCCTTACCGTGTACCGACCTATTTTTTGGCATGTAAAGACTGTTTTTCAATAAAGAGTTGTGCGTTTGAGTCCTATTTTCTTGTGGTTCACCAGTCATAACAGTACAAACTGGCCACAACACTATGGACTCAGCCGACTCTGATCCGGTGCAAGCCTCTCTGCGTGCGTAGAGACCATGAGGAGCAACTCAAAGCTGCGAGTGTTGGGGTGAGAGAGCTTACCGAGCGCCATGTGAGTTTTCAGACTTCTATCTGTGACCGACTGGACACCCTGGGCAACTAGCTCCAACACCTGGTGAACCGCCTCGAGTCTCTCGTCTTGGCTCCTCCTGCTCCAATTCCGGTCGTTGTGCCACGTGTCCTGGGCCCAGCACCGTCTTCGGCTCCCCAGCCAGTTTCCACGGCATCGTTGGGGTCCATTCCTGCCCCAAGCCCACATCTTGCCAAGCCAGAACGTTTCTCCGGGGACTCTGGGAATTGTCAGTCCTTCCTGGTCCAGTGCGGACTCCATTTCCAGCTGCAGGCATCCGCTTTTCCCACTGATCGATCAAGGGCGGCATACATCATTACCCACCTCTATGGCAGAGCAGAGGCATGGGGCTACAGCGGAATGGGCAAGGAACTCCCTTGTTTGTCGCTCGCTGGGACTATTTTCCAAGATGCTGACCAAGTTATTCAACCACACTCCTCCGGGTCGTGAGGCGGCTCGGGCTCTGGTCAGTCTTCGTCAGGGAAGACGGCGAGCCATGGACTATGCCATAGAGTTTTGCACCCTGGCAGCCGACAGCAGCTGGAATGCTGCTGCCCTGCTTGACGTTTTTCTTCAGGGGCTATCAGACTCTATTAAGGACCAGTTAGCTCCCCTCGACCTCCCTTCGGATATGGACTCTGTTGTGGCCCTGGTTATCCGTATTGACACTTGGCTAAGGGAGAGGGAGAAGGAGAGGACAAAGCCTGCGATTTGTATCCCCAGCCAGTGGGGCCAGTCATCGACTGGTCGCCCCTCTTGGAAATCTCCTCGGTTCACGTCAGCTGCCAGTTTTTCACCCCCTGCTGCTCTGAAGGTACCAATGCAGCTGGGCAGGGCCAAGCTCATTCCTGAGAAGCAACAGAACCGTCTACGGGAGTGCATCTACTGCTCTCAGCTGGGTCACTTTCTGGTTTCCTGTCTGGTAAAAGACAAGGCTCACCAGTGAAGAGGAGGGCACTTGTGAGCCGAACCATTTCCTCTGACTACTCCTTCAGGATTCTCACTCAGGCGCAATTCGTCACGTCCTCCAGAACACTAACTCATCCTGTGATGCTGCACTCTGGGGCAGATGAGAGTTTTATGGACTGGAGGCTTGCCAAGTGTCTCGGCCTCAGTCTCATTCCCTTGCCTGAGGCCCTGGAGCGAACGCTCTTGACGGTTGGCTGTTATGCAGGGTGACTCATCGCACTCAAGCACTTCGGCTCCTCATGGCAGGAAACCACTCGGAGTCCATACGTTTTCACCTTTTTGACTGGGACTGCCGTGGCTTGCTAAACACAACCCTCATATGAGATGGTCCACTGGCGAAGTGTTGGGATGGGGAGAGAGTTGCAAGTTGAGCTGCCTCTCCTCTGTTTCTACTCCAGAATCTCCTGTGCCCTTGGCTCCTGTACCTCCCCAAGTTCCTGCGCTGCCAGTGTTCCCGGAGTTGCCACAGCTTCTTCTTTCCACGCCCGACTGCGATTTTCCGGACCTATCTGGTGTTCCTCGCTGCTATCTTGACGTGAAAGAGGCGTTCAACAAGACCCAAGCCACCTCTCTGCCCCCTCATCGGCCCTACGACTGTTGCATTGACCTCCTCCCTGGTACCCCCCAGAGGCCGGCTCTACTCTCTTTCCCCTCCGGAGATGGAGGCCATGCAGAAGTACATTGACTCTTCCCTCGCTGCTGGGAAAATTCGACCCTCCTTGTCCCCGGCGGGAGCTGGGTTTTTTTTCCGTGGACAAGAAACCCAAGGCATCCTTGCATTGATTATCGGGATTTGAACGACATGACCATCAAGAACAGGTACCCCCTCCCTTTCATTTCCTCTGCTTTTGAGCCCTTGAAAGGGGCCACGATTTTCACCAAACTAGACTTGAGGAATGCCTATCATTTGGTGAGGATCAGAGAGTGGCATGAGTGGAAAACGGCGTTCAATACCCCAAGTGGCCATTATGAGTATCTGGTGATGCCTTTTGCTTTAACTAAAGCTCCAGCTATTTTTCAGGCTCTCGTTAATGATGTTCTCCGGGACGTGCTGAACCGTTTTGTTTACCTACGTGAAAAGTGAACGAAAGGCTGGAAAGACAGGACAGGAAACAGAAATGAGTAGTTCACCCTTCGTCTGGGTCTGAGTTGTTCATTCAATTTTCACGTGACAGCCGCATAGGCTCAGTATAGGAAAGAGAAAAGAGTAGTTCACCCCTGAACTGTGTCTTCTGGCCTGAGTCGTTCGTTCACTGGTCACGTGATGGCTGCATAGGCACGAGAGATCAGGAAACATAAATGAGTAGTTAACCCCTACGGTCTGAGTCTTTTGTTCATGACTGCTTCATGCTGAAATTATGACTACGTTCATAAGTGATCGTTATTGATTTTCTGTACTATTTATATATTTGTTGTATTATTATTATTATTTTAATTTTAAAATTATATGTATTTATACATAACTATTTAAATAATTTATTTATTTATTTAAACACGTCAGTTTAAATGCATTAGACCTGGGGTTCGAGTCTTAACCTAAGAGTAATATTTGCAATATTTGCCCACACAAATGTTTTGTACTAAATATATACTAAGTACAGTGTACTTAATACAGAAAAAGTACATTTTTCTAGATATACTTTTTTCAGATATACTTTAATATATCTTAAGTTGATCTAAAGGCATGCTATTTTGGAGCAAATTTGTACCACTTAAGTTGTACTTGGTATACTCAAGCGTAACAAAGATGTGCTACAATATGTAATTGCAACTTAAAGGGGCCCTATTATGCTCATGTTCAAGACCATACCTTTATTTAGAAGTTCTACTAGAATAGGTTTAAGCATTTTAACCTGAAAATTTGCATAATAGGGCCCCTTTAATGTATCCTAGCCTAGATCATATGAGGATGTCATATTGTACTGAATAACATACATTAAAGGGGCTGTAGGTATCTTGATGAGATTTGCAAGCCCTAGCGGTTGCTTAGCGTAATTATTTTCCCTAACCGTTGCAAACGAGACATGCAGAATGCTCGTGGTCACTGCATATCGCTAGCATGAGCAACGACCATACTACAAGTATGGGAATCTCTTCCTGATTTAGTGATGCACTTCCTGTGCCATAAAGCAATTCGTAACAGTTTCACGGGAGATCGCAACCGGTGGCAGACAAAATTTGTGTTAAATACTCAGTCTTCAAGAAGACTGATCTGAACAGCGATTTTTTTTCTCATTCTCCCATTGACACTACAATGTGCAAACTGTTGAGAGGTATTGACAATACGTTAATACAAAAAGGTTGCTTATAGGGGCTTTAATGTCCTGCAGGTGTGGCATCTTGTAATCTTTAGGACTGTGGGGATATTCACAACTGAATTTGTACATTTTAAATGTAATTTAAATCAACATACTAATCTTAGACTTTGCAGTCTTGGATGTTTTCACAGTGCTGGCAGCTGTTGTACCATCCAACTATATAGGTCTTCTCACTTCTAAGCCTCCCTCTTCACCACCAGATCTGGAAAATCATCTAAGAAAAAAGTTAAACATGTTTGTAGTTACTAGATATCTTTCTTAGCAATTAATAATTAAATCGTTATAATGGGGTAGTGTACAATTTAAGAAAAATATTTAATGCTCAGTTCTCTTTAATCATGTATGCTATGTTGTAGTAGATATTGCTAATATTTCCTATTGCCTATAGTTGTTGGTCTAGATGTCAGACATGTAGCTTTTTTAGCTAACCCATGAAGTCATATGTGTCAGGGCCGCCAGGGATCGTCCTAGTTTCAGCACCGGCCAGTGGACAGCTCCCTGCATGTTTCCACGTGCCTTATCACTGTTTATTAGTCTCACTTGGGTGGCCCTTAATGATTATTGTTTGCACCTGTGTTGTCTGCTATTTAAGTTCCTCCCCACCTTAGTCCTGTGTTGGTTCATTGTTTTTGCTGCGGCATGTATACTGTGTTTTGGTCCATTAAATCTTTAAGTCTCCTATTGGAGCGATTTCCTTTGAGAGAGTTGTCTCAGTGTTTCTTTAGTAGCCTTTTTGTTCTGTAGCTTTGTGTTCAGTCTGCGTTTGAGCCTGTTCCGCTCCTGGGTGCCGTGACAGAATGAACCAACCAACCGAGGGCTCAGCAGACCTCAGGGAGCTCCAAAGGGCTGTGCAACAGCAGGAAGCTGCCATGGGGTTGCAGATGCGAGACATGGTGTCCATCGCCACCCAGCTACAGGCAGTCTCCTTGGCGCTGGAGCGCCTGACAGTCCGAGCTAAAAGCCTCGTGTTCAGTCACCAACGCTGCTCCCGCCACGTCATCGGATGGGCTACCCACAGTTCCCCAGCTGTCCTATGCGGGTGCTGGCGGGTCTTCGCCTCCGAAGGAGGTCTCCCTTCCGGCCCCGGAGAGATACGACGGGCACCCAGGAGGGTGTCGCAGTTTTCTCCTGCAATGCTCCAACGTTTTCCATTGCCAGCCCTGGTCCTTCCGAGAGGAGCCCACCCGGGTGTCCTACATGATTGCACTACTCACAGGGAGGGCCCTCGCTTGGGCTACTGCCGTGGCAGAACGTCGGGCCCCAGCCCTCTTTGACTCTGCCGTCTTCATGGAACAGTTCCGGCTGACCTTCGACCACAGGGTTAGTGGTCATGAGGCGGCCACACGACTCCTTCGGCTACGCCAGGGAAACCGGTGTGTGGCTGACTACGCCGTGGAATTCCGCTCATTGGCCATCGAGAGCGGGTGGACGGCCGAAGCCCTGGTGCCAGCTTTCCACGAAGGGTTGTCGGAGTCCATCAAGGATGAGCTGGCGGCGAGGGAGGACGTGAAGGGGCTGGATGCTCTTATCGATGTGGCTATCCGCATGGACAAGCGTCTCCAGGAGCGGCGGCGCCAACGCCGGCAGCCGTTGGAGCCGGAGCAACACATCGGTTCCGGTCGCAGTCCACGCTACCAAGCCTGCGAGGGGTTTCCAGCTTCGCCCTCGATGGTCCAAGGAGCTTCGTTGTGTCCGGTTGAGCCTATGCAGCTGGGTCGGGCACGCTTGTGGACAAAGGAAAGGGAATCACACATGCGAGAACGGCGATGCCTGTACTGCGGAGAACGGGACCATTACTGCAGTCGCTGCCCCCACCTTCCGGGAAAAGCCAGCGCTCACCAGCTATAGGAGGAGGGCTGGTGAGTGTTTGTGTCTTTTCCGCAAATATATCTACCCGTTTTACATTGCCTGTGACTGTGTCTTGGGGAGGAGGTTCGCACTCTGCTTCTGCTTTTATTGACTCAGGGGCTGCGGGAGATTTTATCGATGGAGCATGGGCGCGTCAGCATGGCATTCCTCTGTGGGATCTGGAACAGCCCCTTCCCATCACAGCCTTGGATGGTCAGGCCTTAGGAACTGGTAGCGTAAACCTAATTTCTGCACCGGTTCGTCTGCAGACCGTGCTCAACCACCAGGAGGTCGTCCAGTTCCACGTCATATCCTCTCCCGACCTGCCCGTCATTCTCGGTTACCCCTGGCTGGCCCGCCATAATCCCAGTCTCTGTTGGACCACTGGAACCCTGCTGGCCTGGGGGAAACGCTGTGAAACTACCTGCCTCCTCAACCGGTCTCCACAGGACGTTCCGGAGCGGGTGCCCCCAGCTGACCTGTCTGGGGTGCCTGTGGTCTATCGGGACTTGGAGGCCGTGTTCAGCAAGACACGTAGCTTGCTGCTTCCGCCGCATCGGGAGTTTGACTGCGCCATTGAGCTGCTCCCGGGTACCACGCCTCCCCGTGGGCGAGTCTTCTCCCTGTCCGTTCCGGAACACAAGGCCATGGAGGACTACATTGCCGAGGCCTTGGCTGCTGGCTTCATTCGCCCTTCCACCTCCCCGGCTGGAGCTGGGTTCTTCTTTGTGGACAAAAAGACGGGTGGGCTTCGGCCGTGTATAGACTACAGGGGGTTGAACGGGATTACAGTCAAGAACCGGTATCCGCTGCCTCTTATGTCCGCGGCATTCGAGAGACTCCAGGGGGCGTCATGGTTCACTAAGCTGGACCTAAGGAGCGCCTACAATCTCGTCCGCATTCGAGAAGGGGATGAGTGGAAGACTGCCTTTAACACACCCAACGGGCACTACGAGTATCTGGTGATGCCCTTTGGTCTTACCAACGCTCCAGCTGTCTTCCAGGCGCTCATCAATCATGTGCTCCGGGACTTCCTGGATCTATTCGTCCATGTTTACCTGGATGATATTCTGATCTTCTCCACGACAGAGGCTGATCATGTTCAACATGTCCGCCTCGTGCTCCAGCGTTTGCTACAGAACTGTCTCTATGTCAAGCCGGAGAAATGCACCTTCCACGCCCACCGGGTGTCGTTCCTGGGCTACATCGTCTCCAAGGGGAGCCTCGCCATGGACGAGTCCAAGGTTCGTGCCATCCAGGAGTGGCCGGCACCAACGTCGGTCAAGGAGGTACAACGATTCCTGGGGTTTGCCAACTTTTATCGCCGTTTTATTCGGGACTTTGTAAGGGGCCGGGCCAGCGAGCCAGAGCTCACGCGGAAGACCTCTCTACGGTTCACCCTGTCGGCTGCTGCCCGAGGTGCCTTCGAGGAACTCAAGCACCGTTTCTCCACTGCGCCTGTGTTGCGTCTACCGGACCCTGACTTACCATTTGTGGTGGAGGTGGACGCTTCTGAGGTAGGGGCAGGGGCGGTTCTGTCACAACGAAGCTCCCCTAAGGACAAACTCCATCCCTGTGCTTTCTTCTCCCGTCGCCTCACTCCGGCAGAACGTAACTACAGCATTGGGGACAGGGAGTTGCTAGCGGTCAAATTGGCCTTAGAGGAGTGGAGACACTGGCTCGAGGGGGCGAATCATCCGGTCGTCGTCTGACGGACCACAAGAACCTCGAGTTCATTCGGTCCTCCAAACGACTGAATGCGAGACAGGCCCGCTGGGCTCTCTTCTTTGACCGTTTTGATTTGTTAATCACTTTCCGACCAGGTTCAAAGAATGGGAAACCCGATGCCCTGTCCCGTCTCCCGGCCCCTGTGGAGTCCTCTCCGACCAGCGACGTCATCGTGCCTCCCACCAGGATTGTGGCAGCCGTCGAGTGGGGTGTGCTGGAGGAGGTCCGACTAGCCACCCGGAACATCCAGGTGCCTCCAGGGGGCCCACCGGGTAAGCTGTATGTGCCACCTCGCCTGCGTTCTAAGGAACTCACCTGGGGCCATGCCTCTCGTCTGACCTGTCACCCGGGCCGGAACAGAACTTTGGAGTTCCTTCAACGCCATTTCTGGTGGCCCAACCTCCGACGGAGCGTGGAGGAGTATGTGGCGGCCTGCGCTGTCTGTGCCTGCAACAAACGCCCCACCAACAAACAAGTAGGACTGCTTTTGCCTCTGCCCATCCCCCGTAGACCCTGGTCTCACGTCTCCCTGGATTTCATCACCGGTCTGCCTGTGTCTCAAGGGAATACTGTTATTCTTGTGGTTGTTGACCGCTTCTCTAAGGCGGCCCACTTTGTGCCTCTCCCCAAACTTCTCTCTGCTTTAGACACAGCTCGCTTGGTTCTCACCCACGTCTTCCGGCTCCATGGGCTTCCAACGGACGTGGTCAGTGACCGAGGTCCTCAGTTCACATCCAGGTTTTGGAAGGCCTTCTGCCGTCTGCTCGGCTCTACGGTGAGTCTGTCCTCCGGTTACCATCCACAGACCAACGGGCAGACAGAGAGGGTCAACCAGGACCTGGAGACCAGCCTCCGCTGTCTGGCTTCTAAAAACCCCTCCACCTGGAGCCAGCAGCTGCTGTGGGCTGAGTGTGCCCAAAACGCCCTCCGGCACGCGGGCCTGGGCATGTCTCGTCGTTTTGAGTGCCAATACGGGTACCCTGCTCCGCTGTTTCCCGACAACGAAGAGGAGGTGGGGGTTCCCTCCGCCGGGGTTGTCCCGGGAGATGTCGGCGCGCTTTGGAGGAAGGCTCGTCTCGCCCTCTTGCGCCCGGGCAGGCAACGGAGAGAGCAGGCTAACCGCCGGCGCAGAGCGGGTCCAT
>JAPMUY010009301.1:0-84116 GCA_026901105.3 Galaxias olidus
TTACAAAAACTTGCCGTTTACCAATCATTATACAAAATTAATCAGTTGAAGGCACACATGTTCACAACAAGAATACATAGTTTGTTTTACATTAAATTAGTTTAACCCCTAGATATATTAAAATAAACAAGGTGATAGCAGTCGGTGCCGTTTTGTGATTTCGAACGTAAGCTTTACTCTAGCCCTGAACAGGCTCAACCAACATTCTATTCAATTCATTTCCTATGGGTTCGCGCTAGCGTTCTACAGCACGCAGGACCAACTGTCTTTTTTGCGTTCTGACTAAAAATACTGCGTTCTATTGTCCGCCCTAACTAGAGGGTAGGCATTCGGCTATTCCATCGTTCCACCGCTTACAAGCAGACGATTTTCACTAGAGTTCGAGGCTCTGGCCTGAAATTAAATTGGGTAACTTTATACGTTCACTTATTGCTCTTACTGTAACCAAGCTATTCTGTTTCATAATCCACACACAGTGGTTTATAACAACTTAAGAACTTTTGGCATGGTGTTTGTAGTTTTTCAAAGCTCCATGGTCTTGCTTTCAAATTAAAGACACGGTGATATATTAAATACTTTTCACCAATGATTTACCTGAAAGTGACCCTGCAATGCATACCATATTTTTCATGGCTAGAAAGGCTTAGTGAAGATAAGTGGCCTATCTGGCAGATGATCAGCACTTGAACCAAGTCTAATGTAAAACTTTACTTTTTAGAGGAAATCAAATCTATTTGACTTCCTTCATAAGTTGGTTCAAGAAGACTGTTGCAGGATCAAATTGAGTCACCGTCCTATTCTGTCTTCCTTGTGATCCTTTTTTTTGTTTATTAACACAAGATACTGCTGCAGCAACACCCAGTCACCTGACTTAAACTTCACTCTTTGATAGCTGTGGACCTGGTACAAAAGGAGCCTATTCTTTGCACGCTGACTGTTATTGATAGTTGTGCTGTGATACAGTAGTCAGGAGTGGTGTGGCTGATAAACAGGAAACGGCAGGCAGTGACATCTGGAGAACCATCTGGAGAGTGGGCTCAGCAAAGAGAGGCTATTTTGCAGCCTGTACAACTTTTAGTGGTAGTCGCTCGGACCAGCCTGTTACCATCACCCTAGTTTTGCCCTGCATGTTTTAGGTCACAAGATCCCAGCCTTACAATTTCTTGGGGATAAATGCTAATTTAAATAATACCTAAAATAAAGGTAAAACCTTTAAAGCTGCTATATTATGATTCTGTTTGCTGAGAAGCCAATCAGTACTTCCCCACATCAATTGTAACAGATGGCATGATCTCTCTCATTTTAACAGCTGATGGCTATATTTGCATTTGGAAGCTGTGGTGGATATTCAGGGAAGAATATAGTTTCACTCTTCTGCGGTGATGGGCGTAACGAAACACTGAATGCCACTTTCAACTACCCCTTCCGGTGAGTACCAATCAAGTTACCACACCACAGTAGGCAATTAATGCCCAACAAAAGTTTTATTTACGCCACATTTTCTTGGATTGAGTAATGCAAAATGGGGTTCACACTGATTTGAACAGTCATTAGTAGGAAAACACATGGGGCACTTGATGACTAAGAGAACACACATGCTCACAGGGTGTGGTCTCAGGATATAAGCTTGGAATGGGAGCATGGAATGGGAGTTGTAAGCCGGCTTTGATGTGCCACAAAAAATCCAATAGTCGAGTTCCGGCAGGAGTAGTAGAGGGAAGTAGTTGGATAAGTAATCGGAAAATAAACTGTAAATTATAAAACACAGGCTATACAGGCCAGATGACAGACAAGTACTTTTTTTGTTTTACTTTAATTGAAGCTCTTAGCCGTCGATTAGGTTTTGGATGCACTTAATTTGTATCCTGGCATTTAATGTGGCACTTGCATCACTCTTATCCAGGCGATTGGGTCAGGGATGCATATGTCTTCCTGATTTGTGGTTTTACCTTCTTCTGTTGAATGCACTATTTATAAGTCACTTTGGATAAAAAGCGTCTGCTAAAGGACTATAATATAAATACATATAATAGTGTATAATGACTATATTGACTATATCAACAATACGTATAATAACGTAATGGAATGTACTCTTTTTCTGTTTTTACATATAATAGTGTATAATGACTATGTTGACTATATTAACAATACATATAATAACTTAATGGAATGTACTCTTTTTCTGTTTATGTTATTATATTATTCTGTTTTCTTTTGACTTCTGCCTGCATGATTTTGTATTGGATTACAAGCAAAAGCTATAATTAAAAATAAATGCAAAATACTTTGAACACAACAAACTGAAATAAATAAGTTACTAAAACAATGACACCATGCATAATTACAGGCATTTGGAACACCAGAATATAAATACTGTATATGGTTACAATCAATGTCAATCTAGAGAAAGGTATTTCCCCAGTTATTTTAAAATGATCAGATGAGACTGGTATTTTCAGCTTTAGTTCAGCCTTATGCTTAATTATTGAGGGAAGTATGAGCAAAACAATTTTAAGGTGTTAATTATAAGCCAAATATGTCTTCCATTTTGCCTGACCAGGTTGAGTCATGTTCCACTAGTAGAAACATTACTCTGTGTAACCGGTCTGTTCCTACAACTCACCTGATGGGCGACTCAGCATCCTCGGCTGAGTTCTTTGTTAGTGTGGCCATTATCTGCTTCCTGTATAGTATGGTTTCCCTGTTGGTCTACCTGGGCTACATGCACGTCTACAAGGACTCAGACTTCGGACCTATGTTTGTGAGTAGTATTTTTTTATTAGTTTATTATAACGTGGACAGTCCCCATTAATTGACTGTACAGTCAACGGAGTAGCTTAAGCCTACGGCTGGTTTCCAGCCGTTGTCTTCGGCAAGTACTCACATGCTGTAGGGGTAGACTTTTTATTTTTTACACAAGTTTATTTTAGATTTTCTTTTTGCATCTGACCACCATAAGAGGCAGTTTAAATACAATCAGGCCAACTTAATACTACTTAAAAGTTATTTTTGTGACATTGGAGTAGTAAACATTCTGACAGTTCCTTATTATTCATCTCCTATCCTCATCTCCAGGACTTTGCAGTGACAGCAGCATTAGCCTTCCCTTTGGTTGGTATGTTCTTCAGCATGGGCCAAGGGGCTGCAAAATGTCAGGATGCCACAGGGACCACCGGTATAAACTCCACGTTGGCACTCTGCAAGGAGGTCATTTGCGAGATCACAGAGTTTGGCAACATGCGTACCCTAAACGTCTCTGTGGTGAGCACCATTATGACGCCATATGTTTTACATAAGTATTTAATCCATAGTTTAAAACCACTACCTAACATTCCATTATTTACTAAGCTATAAAGACTTACTTCAATTATTTAGATTTACTATGACCAGGCTATATCTGTTCATTTGTTTTCATCTATTTTTATAGATTACTCACACCACCAAACCTTTAGCTTTTTATTTCCTTTAAGTCTTTATTGCCTAATGTTACTGACTGTGTCTGATCCCCAGGTGTTTGGGTTCCTGTGAACATGTTTGTATGGGCAGGCAATGCCTGGTTTGTCTACAAGGAGACTCGCTGGCATGCCCAGAAGTACTCGTCCCAGCCTGGGCCGGGTAGAGCACACGTTCCTGCCTCTATTTAACTTAAATCAAACCATTGATCCACAGCCTGGAACCTGTACAGGGGGCTGAGGTGGAAATATTTGCCATGTTACACAGGACACAAGCACCAATTTTTATCACCTTTATGGATACAAGGTTACATTGATTCAATGTTTTCTTGCATATCGTAAAGTTTTTAAGGGTACTTTTTGCACATTTATATAATTTGCTTGACACACCAACATCCCCAAATGAAGTATTATGTTTGGGGTGGTGAGTGGGTAGGGGAGGGAAGGGTTGTATATTAAACTTTGATTATTTGCTTCTAAAACCACAGTTGAACAATCGTGGCAAACTGGTGCCTCTGTAGTATTTTAATAATCAAACAATCAAAACTGTAGCTTTTTAAAAATCTTTTCCTGTCCATTTATCTTGCCAAATTGTCTTAAGGAGAGAGAGTTAACTATTCTCCTACTTGTGCAAATTGTAAATGTTCTACCTTTTCAATAATAGCCAATGATTTTTCATATATATTTTTTTGTAACATGCTGTTTTTGTGTGGGAGGTTTGGAGTTCATGAATGTACTTACTGCCAATTTCTGAACAAAATAAATCAATTTAAACCTCACACATAGAGATAAGATTTTCCACTCTTTTTGTGCACAAATGGTGTGTGTGTGTATGGGAGAGGAAACAGAGAGCAACAGTTGCTGATATATGCCCTGCTGTTTTAGGTTTTAGAGGTCAAACATAACTGCATGCTCAGTAGTATTGTTGCAGCAGTAACCCTTGTGGGAGATAAAAAGAGCTCACCTTCAGTTCACTTAATTTAATATTTGAGAAATATATACCACTTTTGAACTTACATTATTGAAATTGATGTCATGAATTTCTTCCATGCCATACTATAACATTGTAAAACCTAACCACGGAAAATGAGCAACTTTGTAAGTTGCTTTGCAAGTTGACTGCTAGAGGCAGTTTATCTAGATATGTAGGCGACCCCAACCGTTTGATTAGTGTAATTATTTTCCCTAATCTTTGCAAAGATGCAGAATGCTCTAGTCACTGCACATGGCTATCGCGATCAACGACTATACTCCAAGTATGGGCATCTCTTCCTGATTTGTTGAGTAATTGCCATAACCCAATTCCTCACTGTTTCGTGGGGGATGTGCTGGTGGCAGACAAAATTTGTGTTAATTATCAAGACTTAAAGATTTTTTCATTCTCCCATAGACATTACAATGTTCTATCAGAAGAAATGTATTGATAATCCTATAAAAAAAGTTCTCTATAGTTCCTTTAAAACAGCTCCTTCCTCCTTGTGGGTTTAGCTCTATTTTTACCACCAGAGGTCAATGCTGTGCAAATACAGGTTAACTTCAATTAAATCGGTAAAGAAAACTTAGTTTTAATGAATGCTATTATTATACAAATAGCTCGTATCAATAAGAATTGAATGTTTGATAAGAAGTCCCAAATAATGTTTTACAGTTTGTTAGTGCTAAACCTAATAAGTATTTGTGGTATAGCCAATATGCCTATAATTCGTTTGCAAATGTATTCAATAACTTACCTGATCAATTTATTGACAATGTCCAAATGGGTGCATTCAAATGTGCCCGCATACTTTCAATCTTTAGCACCAAATGCCGAGCAAAAACGGACGATGTCGAAAATGACGTCAGGTTCTGTGGAAGTATCGTTCGTTTCGGTTGCTGCTGAGAAGGAGAGGAAAAAAAAAGCAAGCAACAAGAAGGAAGAGCAATGGCGACATTGGATCGCCAAATACCAAGTCCGGATACGTTCCTGTGCAAACCCTGGTCTACCTTCGTGAGTGCAGCTGAATTACATACTATAAACGGTAGGTGTGCAAAATATCGTCATTTAACATGCATGTGTTGTGAACAGTGTTCACTGATTTAGTTTAGCAAGCTCGAGCGTGCCCTCATCCATGCATCTGTCAAACTACGTTAAGCTGAGTTAAACTGTCCGAATGTTGTGAAATGCAGTAATATTTGAAAATAATACCATACTTGTTACACATTCAGGGGTACACTACTCACCTGTCTAGTCAACTCTTTGAATGATAATATTTTTTAATGATTTGACTAGGTGTCAGTCTCATAAGTTTCTTTGCTTGTTCGTGACAGCTCGCGAGTACCATTGCATGTCAGCTAGCTAGCTAGCTAGCATATCTGCATGCAGAGCTCGTGCTTGGCCCATAAATTCAATGTCCATGCATTTGTAATGTAATAATATTTGTTTATTATCATTCAGACGGCCCCGTAGAACACGCCAAGAAAGATTTTTCCAACTACAGAGAGGCTGTGAAACTGAGCAGAGAAGGTAAGTGGAATATGTCCAGCTATGACGCACAATCGACCATGTTGTTATTGTTGACAAATTTTAGGACCCCAGTTATTATGATTTGGAGCAGGAAGTGCAGTTCAAGTGTACAACCTACAAACTTCTTAATCTTACATTTGTAACTCTATACATTTTTTGTTGAATTAACTACCAGTTGTCCAGTAATCACTGTTTATTGTACCTATAGATTTAAAGGAACTCCTTTTTTTTTGTTGCATTGCAAACAAACTAAACATTCTACTATTTAATATGTAGGTGAGACATTTTCCAGTTCTGTACATAATAGCAGTTGTAATTGTGAAACAGAGCTCCAGCGTAACCCCTAGTCATGCTATGAGTCACTCACAGCCGTTACCCTCTGTGCCAGAAGAGCTCCTCTCACTGAGCCAGACCCGACTGGAGTCCCCAGGGCTCTTGATCCATGGCCAACAGGCCTACTGAAAGACGCACTCAAACACAATGTTGCAGCTCCAGACGATGAGGTCAAGCACACACTAATGACTAAGAAATGACGGACAGCAAAATAGTATCAACAACAGCGTAATCAACTCTGAAAATATGGACTTATAACTCCTATATGCATGCTAATCGGTGTTACAACTTAAAAGTGTCTTAATTTGCTTGGCTATTCCGTGTTCCAAAAGTACTCATTCACAAATGAGATTTTGTTTTAAAAGCAAGGTTTTGGCACAGCTCTGCTTTGGCAAGCGACGCCACAGTAGGCCACACACTGGGCTTTATTTGCCTTGGCTGAGACTAGTGCTGGGCGATATGGTCCAAAATTGACATCCCAATATATATTAATATATATCCTGATATATAACTGGATAATTTCTAAAACGAAATCTATGTAAAGTTAGATGATATATAAAAAAAACTCAGCAAATTTATTTAAATTGTAAATGAGAACTTTTATTGTATAAAATTACATTGTCATCAGAATAAATGTAACCCTGGCCTGCATACTGATTAGAAGAATCTTAACCAACATAACTACTCTACCAGGGGTGGGAAACCTTTTTTCAATAAAGGGCCATTGGTATATCTACAACATCCATTTGGGGGGCCACACAAAACGACAAACATAAATGTATTTTCTTTTATTGCTTTATCGCTTGCTTATTTACAACATGAAGACGCCAGGGTGCAGCTGTTATTAAATAAAAGTGTAATCAGTGGCTGTCTAATCTCAGCCCAACTGCCAATGGATTCGATTAATAATATAAACAGATTTATAATAATAGACAATATAAAATAATGAATAGATTTTTATCATTTCAAATTGTTCAGTAAATTTTTTTTATCATATTGACCAGTACGATATATCACCCAGCACTAGCTGTGACAGGAAATTGCAGCCATATTTTTAAAAGTACTCATGCCCGTTGTTTTCTGCTAATACTGACTAGCCCTATGGATATTTCTGCCATTGTTATAGTACTTTGTCCCGCTGATCAGACTGATTTAGAGTAGATTTATATGAGCCTTGACATACTAAAGCCCATACACAACTGGACAATCAAGGTGGTATTTGTGTCTCCTTAAGCAAATCATTATAGCGCATGTTGTTAGTGTTAGCAAAAAAAGTGACAAGCCTCACTTTGACCTTGAGATACTCAGGAGTTCTGTGGCCCCGCTCGTGACACCAACCACAAGGTGAAAGGTGATTGTAGGCCTCACTACCGCAGCTACTCACTTATGACAAGCCTTTAAGGCATTCCAGATGACAGAAAATATGCCAGCAATGCAAGTTCACAGCATTGCAAGTGCTTGCTCAACCTCTCCACTCTGCTTTTCCGTGATTTATAATCCTTATGCTAATTGGTGTAATTATCTCTATTGACATCACTTCTTGTAAACTTGCTGTGACTGTATATTTTTAAACTGAATGTCCCTGTTCAATTCTATTCCCTTTTAGTTCAAATTGTAATTCCCAGTCTCTGTGTGTCACACATATTTGAGACAAGGGTTATGATTGCTGTATGTTTTATGTTTGAGACAAGGGTTATGCTTGCTGCATGTTTCATTGTTTTACTTACTTTACTTACTGTCTTGTTTGCATTTCCATGCTGCATTTTATTTGCACATATGTAGACTAATGTGCATATGTTATTACTGTGCCCTACTGTCTCCTCACTTTCTCCAACAGAGATGCACGTCTATGGCCAGTTTCCCTCCCAAGAAGATTTCTGTCTCGTCGTCTGCCATGTCTGCAACCAAGTGGTCAAACCTCAAGGGATCCTGACGCACTACAGTAAGATGAAACATTAAAGTTATTACAGACTAACCTATTAATACCAATAGATCCAATCAGTGCCAACACACACAGAATTGTAAACCTGGCTCCTCACACTTTTTTTGTCATGTTTAAGAACCCGAACTAGGTCTAAATTTGAATACATGCTGAAAACCTTGACTTGAAAAGATAGATTACAAAAACAAAAAAGATTTTTTTTATATGAATTCGACATGTTAGATCCTAAATGTTTGATACTATAACATTCTGCAACATGGTACTATTTCAATCAGTAAGTCTTTTTATAGTGTACTAATGTGTGCTTTGGTTGAACTCTCATCATTAGACCTTTGACCAAAAGGCTGCCCATCTGTCCTCTATTTTCTTTACTGTTTGTGCACCCTGTTGACTGCCCAGATCTAATGCTGCTCTGCCACTGCACATGAACAAGTCTGACCATGCATGCAAGTGCACATAAAGCTTTTCTGTAACAGTTGTTCTGTAATACAGACTGCAGAGATTTTAAGAAAAAGTTGCTTCTATATATGCTTATAAATGTCCTGCACTCAAAAGGGGCTTTATTTATTTAGATTAAATGAAGAGCCGAGATAGAATGTTAGATTTAAACTTGAACAAAGTCTTCAGTTTTGAATAAAGAAGTAGACATAAAATGTGATCCTAAACCTGCTCATCTGGAGGGACCTTCAGCGACACACACACACACACACACACACACCCACACACACAGACGAACACAGACCCACACAAGTTAGTTCAAGGGTCATTGCTTCTCAGTTATGCATGTCCAGCTCACAGCTTCGCTCAACTCTTATGTGGGAGGAGAGAGAGTGTCAAAGCTAACTGCAGCAGATCTATTCACTGTAAACTTGCACACATTCTGTGTCTGTCTTTTTCTCTCGCTCCTCTACTGACAAGGGGCTGTGTCTTGAGTAAGCAGTGTTTAACGGAAGAACTTTTGTGTTATTCATTGGGCCTGTCCCCTTTTGCTGGGCTGGATTAATTGAGCATTGAGTTGCGGGCAAGGCGGGAAGCTGCGCGTCACTTTAGTTTCGTTTTGTCAATGAGGGTGTTTGGGCTAACAAACAGGAGTGCCTACTGAGTTTTGTGGCTGCTGACATTTTGTCCCTTGTGCTTTTGGCTCATATTTTGTTTTGTGGGTAGGCCTAGTGGTCAATTGTTTTGTATTTTTTGCTAATCTTGCACTATATTATATTAAGACAATTTATTTTTGGCTGCGTAAGTATTATAGTGGTGTTTAATGTAATTGTTTTAGCATTTTTTTAAGCAGGCTTGTCTAGTACCTTTTTCTGTTTTTGTCTTCCGTTTACGGGTGTCTTTCTTTTGCATTGGCAGCAGCGGTGGCTCTGCAGATGTAAACAAAGCCAGCTGAGCTCTCTGACCATGTCCTTCCTGTTTCCGTGGTGGCTTAACATGCTAGCAGACCTTCTAGCTAGGCCCACAGCATGTCCATCAAACAAAACAGGAAGAGCTAATGAAGAAAGAGTTAAACCAAAATCTTTTCAAGCTTTCAAGATTTTTCAATGATAAATAGTTAGCTTGTTGCCCAGTTGTTTACAACCAGTCACTTTGTAGCTGTATTGCAAGAATCACGCAGAGCTTCTCTGGAGTGCTTCAATATTTGAACATGGAAAGCTTGAAGCCAACAAACCGTTTCCAGTGAGGTGAAGAATTACCGTTTATTGTCAAATATTGTTGCTTATGACACCAGCATGTCTATTGAAGGGGACATTGTTACGACGTAAACAGCTGCCTCTACCACTGCTGGCCTGTTCACATACCTTACTAATGATAGTTTTAGTTCTGAAACGTCTATTGTTTTGATTACCTGTTGCACTGGAATATATTTAGCAAAAAATACTTATTTTGCATTATAAAGGTTTTATTGGACATTTAAAAAGGTCTGCAAAACGTTCTATTTTTTTTTATTCTTTTCCCCTATAATTGGAAGCAACACACCTGTAAATGTAAATTACAACTTGTGGGACTCTTTGAAATAATAGTGCGCAGATGGAGCACTAATTCTCTATTTGCACACCTGTCAAAACCACAGAGTAACACACAGTCACCTGCTGCACACTCACCAAACACACACCTACTGCTAATCTGCTCCTTGAACTCCATTGTCTGAACGTGCTGCTGTTGGTATTTTAGCACTCATTGACCTGGCAGTCCATCATTCTGTCAGATAGGGCACATCTCACAGACACAGACACACACACACGGCCTAGTTTTATAGGCCCCATTAGTGTGTCAGTCTTAAAAACAAACCAAGATAATATGTCTGGAGTTGTTAGGCCTACTGGCGGTCGCAATTGTGGAAGTTGGCGGCCTCGTCTTGGCAGCAACAAGCCAAAGTGAGAGCCAAGTCGGTTTAGGCAAGCCCCAGGACTGAAAAGAAGATGTTCATTCCCTAAACGGAGCATGATGACATGGGCACTTTTCACTGCTGACAGAGACCGAAGTACTGTAGTGTTTTGAATTCTTCACAGGATGTCGCAAGACCCGTCTTAGTAGTGAAGAGTGTGTTGCTGTCTCTCTCTTTTCCTCTCTCTAATGTGCCCCTCTTTGTACGTCTGTGTCTAACAGCGTGCCCCTCTGTTCATCTGCAGGCTGCTTGGGAGTAGTTTCCCAGTGAGACAGAGAGTAGAGGACCGTTTCCCGCCCCCCCACCCCACCCTGCCCCCAAAGACATGCATAGTAAAAACCGTAAGTGTTTGTACCCTTCCCTCCTCTTTTCCTTTCCCTCTTCTGTACCCTGTGCTGCTCTATCTCCTTTAACCAAAGCTATGATGTGTTGAAAATTATATCCTAGCTAATGATGTCTAGTCCAAAGGTGTGTGTGTGTGTGTGTGTGTGTGTGTGTGTGTGTGTGTGTGTGTGTGTGTGTGTGTGTGTGTGTGTGTGTGTGTGTGTGTGTGTGTGTGTGTGTGTGTTTTAAAGAGTGTGTACGGTTGTGTGTTCCAGAGAAACGCCACGGCTCGCCCTGCCCCTCCAGGACCCCTTTGGTGCCCACGAAGCCCAAGATGTCTGCTGTTGCTTCTAGTACCGGGGACATCTTGGGCTTCGTGGGCACCAAAGGGGTCCTGGAGGGCAGGGCGAGCCGTGGCGTGCACACTCTTAAAACACACACACACACACACACACACACACACACACACACACACACACACACACACACACACACGCACACACACACACCTTTGGACTAGACATCATTGAATAGGATATAATTTTCAACACATCATAGCTTTGGTTAAAGGAGATAGAGCAGCACAGGGTACAGAAGAGGGAAAGGAAAAGAGGAGGGGAAGGGTACAAACAATGATGGTTTTTACTATGCATGTCTTTGGGGGCAGGGTGGGGGTGGGGGGGCGAAACGGTCCTCTACTCTCTGTCTCACTGGGGAAACTACTCCCAAGCAGCCTGCAGATGAACAGAGGGGCACGCTGTTAGACACAGACGTACAAAGAGGGCACATTAGAGAGAGGAAAAGAGAGAGACAGCAACACACTCTTCCACTACTAAGATGGTCTTGCGACATCCTGTGAAGAATTCAAAACACTACAGTACTTCGGTCTCTGTCAGCAGTGAAAAAGTGCCCATGTCATCATGCTCCGTTTAGGGAATGAACATCTTCTTTTCAGTCCTGGGGCTTGCCTAAACCGACTTGGCTCTCACTTTGGCTTGTTGCTGCCAAGACGAGGCCGCCAACTTCCACAATTGCGACCGCCAGTAGGCCTAACAACTCCAGACATATTATCTTGGTTTGTTTTTAAGACTGACACACTAATGGGGCCTATAAAACTAGGCCGTGTGTGTGTGTGTGTCTGTGAGATGTGCCCTATCTGACAGAATGATGGACTGCCAGGTCAATGAGTGCTAAAATACCAACAGCAGCACGTTCAGACAATGGAGTTCAAGGAGCAGATTAGCAGTAGGTGTGTGTTTGGTGAGTGTGTGGCAGGTGACTGTGTGTTACTCTGTGGTTTTGACAGGTGTGCAAATAGAGAATTAGTGCTCCATCTGCGCACTATTATTTCAAAGAGTCCCACAAGTTGTAATTTACATTTACAGGTGTGTTGCTTCCAATTATAGGGGAAAAGAATAAAAAAAAAATAGAACGTTTTGCAGACCTTTTTAAATGTCCAATAAAACCTTTATAATGCAAAATAAGTATTTTTTGCTAAATATATTCCAGTGCAACAGGTAATCAAAACAATAGACGTTTCAGAACTAAAACTATCATTAGTAAGGTATGTGAACAGGCCAGCAGTGGTAGAGGCAGCTGTTTACGTCGTAACAATGTCCCCTTCAATAGACATGCTGGTGTCATAAGCAACAATATTTGACAATAAACGGTAATTCTTCACCTCACTGGAAACGGTTTGTTGGCTTCAAGCTTTCCATGTTCAAATATTGAAGCACTCCAGAGAAGCTCTGCGTGATTCTTGCAATACAGCTACAAAGTGACTGGTTGTAAACAACTGGGCAACAAGCTAACTATTTATCATTGAAAAATCTTGAAAGCTTGAAAAGATTTTGGTTTAACTCTTTCTTCATTAGCTCTTCCTGTTTTGTTTGATGGACATGCTGTGGGCCTAGCTAGAAGGTCTGCTAGCATGTTAAGCCACCACGGAAACAGGAAGGACATGGTCAGAGAGCTCAGCTGGCTTTGTTTACATCTGCAGAGCCACCGCTGCTGCCAATGCAAAAGAAAGACACCCGTAAACGGAAGACAAAAACAGAAAAAGGTACTAGACAAGCCTGCTTAAAAAAATGCTAAAACAATTACATTAAACACCACTATAATACTTACGCAGCCAAAAATAAATTGTCTTAATATAATATAGTGCAAGATTAGCAAAAAATACAAAACAATTGACCACTAGGCCTACCCACAAAACAAAATATGAGCCAAAAGCACAAGGGACAAAATGTCAGCAGCCACAAAACTCAGTAGGCACTCCTGTTTGTTAGCCCAAACACCCTCATTGACAAAACGAAACTAAAGTGACCGCGCAGCTTCCGCCTTGCCCGCAACTCAATGCTCAATTAATCCAGCCCAGCAAAAGGGGACAGGCCCAATGAATAACACAAAAGTTCTTCCGTTAAACACTGCTTACTCAAGACACAGCCCCTTGTCAGTAGAGGAGCGAGAGAAAAGACAGACACAGAATGTGTGCAAGTTTACAGTGAATAGATCTGCTGCAGTTAGCTTTGACACTCTCTCTCCTCCCACATAAGAGTTGAGCGAAGCTGTGAGCTGGACATGCATAACTGAGAAGCAATGACCCTTGAACTAACTTGTGTGGGTCTGTGTTCGTCTGTGTGTGTGGGTGTGTGTGTGTGTGTGTGTGTGTGTCGCTGAAGGTCCCTCCAGATGAGCAGGTTTAGGATCACATTTTATGTCTACTTCTTTATTCAAAACTGAAGACTTTGTTCAAGTTTAAATCTAACATTCTATCTCGGCTCTTCATTTAATCTAAATAAATAAAGCCCCTTTTGAGTGCAGGACATTTATAAGCATATATAGAAGCAACTTTTTCTTAAAATCTCTGCAGTCTGTATTACAGAACAACTGTTACAGAAAAGCTTTATGTGCACTTGCATGCATGGTCAGACTTGTTCATGTGCAGTGGCAGAGCAGCATTAGATCTGGGCAGTCAACAGGGTGCACAAACAGTAAAGAAAATAGAGGACAGATGGGCAGCCTTTTGGTCAAAGGTCTAATGATGAGAGTTCAACCAAAGCACACATTAGTACACTATAAAAAGACTTACTGATTGAAATAGTACCATGTTGCAGAATGTTATAGTATCAAACATTTAGGATCTAACATGTCGAATTCATATAAAAAAAATCTTTTTTGTTTTTGTAATCTATCTTTTCAAGTCAAGGTTTTCAGCATGTATTCAAATTTAGACCTAGTTCGGGTTCTTAAACATGACAAAAAAAGTGTGAGGAGCCAGGTTTACAATTCTGTGTGTGTTGGCACTGATTGGATCTATTGGTATTAATAGGTTAGTCTGTAATAACTTTAATGTTTCATCTTACTGTAGTGCGTGGGATCCTTGAGGTTTGACCACTTGGTTGCAGACATGGCAGACGACGAGACAGAAATCTTCTTGGGAGGAAACTGGCCATAGACGTGCATCTCTGTTGGAGAAAGTGAGGAGACAGTAGGGCACAGTAATAACATATGCACATTAGTCTACATATGTGCAAATAAAATGCAGCATGGAAATGCAAACAAGACAGTAAGTAAAGTAAGTAAAACAATGAAACATGCAGCAAGCATAACCCTTGTCTCAAACATAAAACATACAGCAATCATAACCCTTGTCTCAAATATGTGTGACACACAGAGACTGGGAATTACAATTTGAACTAAAAGGGAATAGAATTGAACAGGGACATTCAGTTTAAAAATATACAGTCACAGCAAGTTTACAAGAAGTGATGTCAATAGAGATAATTACACCAATTAGCATAAGGATTATAAATCACGGAAAAGCAGAGTGGAGAGGTTGAGCAAGCACTTGCAATGCTGTGAACTTGCATTGCTGGCATATTTTCTGTCATCTGGAATGCCTTAAAGGCTTGTCATAAGTGAGTAGCTGCGGTAGTGAGGCCTACAATCACCTTTCACCTTGTGGTTGGTGTCACGAGCGGGGCCACAGAACTCCTGAGTATCTCAAGGTCAAAGTGAGGCTTGTCACTTTTTTTGCTAACACTAACAACATGCGCTATAATGATTTGCTTAAGGAGACACAAATACCACCTTGATTGTCCAGTTGTGTATGGGCTTTAGTATGTCAAGGCTCATATAAATCTACTCTAAATCAGTCTGATCAGCGGGACAAAGTACTATAACAATGGCAGAAATATCCATAGGGCTAGTCAGTATTAGCAGAAAACAACGGGCATGAGTACTTTTAAAAATATGGCTGCAATTTCCTGTCACAGCTAGTGCTGGGTGATATATCGTACTGGTCAATATGATAAAAAAAATTTACTGAACAATTTGAAATGATAAAAATCTATTCATTATTTTATATTGTCTATTATTATAAATCTGTTTATATTATTAATCGAATCCATTGGCAGTTGGGCTGAGATTAGACAGCCACTGATTACACTTTTATTTAATAACAGCTGCACCCTGGCGTCTTCATGTTGTAAATAAGCAAGCGATAAAGCAATAAAAGAAAATACATTTATGTTTGTCGTTTTGTGTGGCCCCCCAAATGGATGTTGTAGATATACCAATGGCCCTTTATTGAAAAAAGGTTTCCCACCCCTGGTAGAGTAGTTATGTTGGTTAAGATTCTTCTAATCAGTATGCAGGCCAGGGTTACATTTATTCTGATGACAATGTAATTTTATACAATAAAAGTTCTCATTTACAATTTAAATAAATTTGCTGAGTTTTTTTTATATATCATCTAACTTTACATAGATTTCGTTTTAGAAATTATCCAGTTATATATCAGGATATATATTAATATATATTGGGATGTCAATTTTGGACCATATCGCCCAGCACTAGTCTCAGCCAAGGCAAATAAAGCCCAGTGTGTGGCCTACTGTGGCGTCGCTTGCCAAAGCAGAGCTGTGCCAAAACCTTGCTTTTAAAACAAAATCTCATTTGTGAATGAGTACTTTTGGAACACGGAATAGCCAAGCAAATTAAGACACTTTTAAGTTGTAACACCGATTAGCATGCATATAGGAGTTATAAGTCCATATTTTCAGAGTTGATTACGCTGTTGTTGATACTATTTTGCTGTCCGTCATTTCTTAGTCATTAGTGTGTGCTTGACCTCATCGTCTGGAGCTGCAACATTGTGTTTGAGTGCGTCTTTCAGTAGGCCTGTTGGCCATGGATCAAGAGCCCTGGGGACTCCAGTCGGGTCTGGCTCAGTGAGAGGAGCTCTTCTGGCACAGAGGGTAACGGCTGTGAGTGACTCATAGCATGACTAGGGGTTACGCTGGAGCTCTGTTTCACAATTACAACTGCTATTATGTACAGAACTGGAAAATGTCTCACCTACATATTAAATAGTAGAATGTTTAGTTTGTTTGCAATGCAACAAAAAAAAAGGAGTTCCTTTAAATCTATAGGTACAATAAACAGTGATTACTGGACAACTGGTAGTTAATTCAACAAAAAATGTATAGAGTTACAAATGTAAGATTAAGAAGTTTGTAGGTTGTACACTTGAACTGCACTTCCTGCTCCAAATCATAATAACTGGGGTCCTAAAATTTGTCAACAATAACAACATGGTCGATTGTGCGTCATAGCTGGACATATTCCACTTACCTTCTCTGCTCAGTTTCACAGCCTCTCTGTAGTTGGAAAAATCTTTCTTGGCGTGTTCTACGGGGCCGTCTGAATGATAATAAACAAATATTATTACATTACAAATGCATGGACATTGAATTTATGGGCCAAGCACGAGCTCTGCATGCAGATATGCTAGCTAGCTAGCTAGCTGACATGCAATGGTACTCGCGAGCTGTCACGAACAAGCAAAGAAACTTATGAGACTGACACCTAGTCAAATCATTAAAAAAATATTATCATTCAAAGAGTTGACTAGACAGGTGAGTAGTGTACCCCTGAATGTGTAACAAGTATGGTATTATTTTCAAATATTACTGCATTTCACAACATTCGGACAGTTTAACTCAGCTTAACGTAGTTTGACAGATGCATGGATGAGGGCACGCTCGAGC
Organism: Galaxias olidus; assembly: GCA_026901105.3. Lineage (NCBI taxonomy): Eukaryota > Metazoa > Chordata > Actinopteri > Galaxiiformes > Galaxiidae > Galaxias > Galaxias olidus. Next base: position 16,997 of record JAPMUY010009301.1, read on the forward strand.
TTGCTAAACTAAATCAGTGAACACTGTTCACAACACATGCATGTTAAATGACGATATTTTGCACACCTACCGTTTATAGTATGTAATTCAGCTGCACTCACGAAGGTAGACCAGGGTTTGCACAGGAACGTATCCGGACTTGGTATTTGGCGATCCAATGTCGCCATTGCTCTTCCTTCTTGTTGCTTGCTTTTTTTTTCCTCTCCTTCTCAGCAGCAACCGAAACGAACGATACTTCCACAGAACCTGACGTCATTTTCGACATCGTCCGTTTTTGCTCGGCATTTGGCGCTAAAGATTGAAAGTATGCGGGCACATTTGAATGCACCCATTTGGACATTGTCAATAAATTGATCAGGTAAGTTATTGAATACATTTGCAAACGAATTATAGGCATATTGGCTATACCACAAATACTTATTAGGTTTAGCACTAACAAACTGTAAAACATTATTTGGGACTTCTTATCAAACATTCAATTCTTATTGATACGAGCTACTTGTATAATAATAGCATTCATTAAAACTAAGTTTTCTTTACCGATTTAATTGAAGTTAACCCGTATTTGCACAGCATTGACCTCTGGTGGTAAAAATAGAGCTAAACCCACAAGGAGGAAGGAGCTGTTTTAAAGGAACTATAGAGAACTTTTTTTATAGGATTATCAATACATTTCTTCTGATAGAACATTGTAATGTCTATGGGAGAATGAAAAAATCTTTAAGTCTTGATAATTAACACAAATTTTGTCTGCCACCAGCACATCCCCCACGAAACAGTGAGGAATTGGGTTATGGCAATTACTCAACAAATCAGGAAGAGATGCCCATACTTGGAGTATAGTCGTTGATCGCGATAGCCATGTGCAGTGACTAGAGCATTCTGCATCTTTGCAAAGATTAGGGAAAATAATTACACTAATCAAACGGTTGGGGTCGCCTACATATCTAGATAAACTGCCTCTAGCAGTCAACTTGCAAAGCAACTTACAAAGTTGCTCATTTTCCGTGGTTAGGTTTTACAATGTTATAGTATGGCATGGAAGAAATTCATGACATCAATTTCAATAATGTAAGTTCAAAAGTGGTATATATTTCTCAAATATTAAATTAAGTGAACTGAAGGTGAGCTCTTTTTATCTCCCACAAGGGTTACTGCTGCAACAATACTACTGAGCATGCAGTTATGTTTGACCTCTAAAACCTAAAACAGCAGGGCATATATCAGCAACTGTTGCTCTCTGTTTCCCTCTCCCATACACACACACACCATTTGTGCACAAAAAGAGTGGAAAATCTTATCTCTATGTGTGAGGTTTAAATTGATTTATTTTGTTCAGAAATTGGCAGTAAGTACATTCATGAACTCCAAACCTCCCACACAAAAACAGCATGTTACAAAAAAATATATATGAAAAATCATTGGCTATTATTGAAAAGGTAGAACATTTACAATTTGCACAAGTAGGAGAATAGTTAACTCTCTCTCCTTAAGACAATTTGGCAAGATAAATGGACAGGAAAAGATTTTTAAAAAGCTACAGTTTTGATTGTTTGATTATTAAAATACTACAGAGGCACCAGTTTGCCACGATTGTTCAACTGTGGTTTAGGAAGCAAATAATCAAAGTTTAATATACAACCCTTCCCTCCCCTACCCACTCACCACCCCAAACATAATACTTCATTTTGGGATGTTGGTGTGTCAAGCAAATTATATAAATGTGCAAAAGTACCCTTAAAAACTTTACGATATGCAAGAAAACATTGAATCAATGTAACCTTGTATCCATAAAGGTGATAAAAATTGGTGCTTGTGTCCTGTGTAACATGGCAAATATTTCCACCTCAGCCCCCTGTACAGGTTCCAGGCTGTGGATCAATGGTTTGATTTAAGTTAAATAGAGGCAGGAACGTGTGCTCTACCCGGCCCAGGCTGGGACGAGTACTTCTGGGCATGCCAGCGAGTCTCCTTGTAGACAAACCAGGCATTGCCTGCCCATACAAACATGTTCAGGAACCCAAACACCTGGGGATCAGACACAGTCAGTAACATTAGGCAATAAAGACTTAAAGGAAATAAAAAGCTAAAGGTTTGGTGGTGTGAGTAATCTATAAAAATAGATGAAAACAAATGAACAGATATAGCCTGGTCATAGTAAATCTAAATAATTGAAGTAAGTCTTTATAGCTTAGTAAATAATGGAATGTTAGGTAGTGGTTTTAAACTATGGATTAAATACTTGGTAAACATATGGCGTCATAATGGTGCTCACCACAGAGACGTTTAGGGTACGCATGTTGCCAAACTCTGTGATCTCGCAAATGACCTCCTTGCAGAGTGCCAACGTGGAGTTTATACCGGTGGTCCCTGTGGCATCCTTGACATTTTGCAGCCCCTTGGCCCATGCTGAAGAACATACCAACCAAAGGAAGGCTAATGCTGCTGTCACTGCAAAGTCCTGGAGATGAGGATAGGAGATGAATAATAAGGAACTGTCAGAATGTTTACTACTCCAATGTCACAAAAATAACTTTTAAGTAGTATTAAGTTGGCCTGATTGTATTTAAACTGCCTCTTATGGTGGTCAGATGCAAAAAGAAAATCTAAAATAAACTTGTGTAAAAAATAAAAAGTCTACCCCTACAGCATGTGAGTACTGGCCGAAGACAACGGCTGGAAACCAGCCGTAGGCTTAAGCTACTCCGTTGACTGTACAGTCAATTAATGGGGACTGTCCACGTTATAATAAACTAATAAAAAAATACTACTCACAAACATAGGTCCGAAGTCTGAGTCCTTGTAGACGTGCATGTAGCCCAGGTAGACCAACAGGGAAACCATACTATACAGGAAGCAGATAATGGCCACACCAACAAAGAACTCAGCCGAGGATGCTGAGTCGCCCATCAGGTGAGTTGTAGGAACAGACCGGTTACACAGAGTAATGTTTCCCTCTACTAGTGGAACATGACTCAACCTGGTCAGGCAAAATGGAAGACATATTTGGCTTATAATTAACACCTTAAAATTGTTTTGCTCATACTTCCCTCAAATAATTAAGCATAAGGCTGAACTAAAGCTGAAAATACCAGTCTCATCTGATCATTTTAAAATAACTGGGGAAATACCTTTCTCTAGATTGACATTGATTGTAACCATATACAGTATTTATATTCTGGTGTTCCAAATGCCTGTAATTATGCATGGTGTCATTGTTTTAGTAACTTATTTATTTCAGTTTGTTGTGTTCAAAGTATTTTGCATTTATTTTTAATTATAGCTTTTGCTTGTAATCCAATACAAAATCATGCAGGCAGAAGTCAAAAAGAAAACAGAATAATATAATAACATAAACAGAAAAAGAGTACATTCCATTAAGTTATTATATGTATTGTTAATATAGTCAACATAGTCATTATACACTATTATATGTAAAAACAGAAAAAGAGTACATTCCATTACGTTATTATACGTATTGTTGATATAGTCAATATAGTCATTATACACTATTATATGTATTTATATTATAGTCCTTTAGCAGACGCTTTTATCCAAAGTGACTTATAAATAGTGCATTCAACAGAAGAAGGTAAAAACCACAAATCAGGAAGACATATGCATCCCTGACCCAATCGCCTGGATAAGAGTGATGCAAGTGCCACATTAAATGCCAGGATACAAATTAAGTGCATCCAAAACCTAATCGACGGCTAAGAGCTTCAATTAAAGTAAAAACAAAAAAAAGTACTTGTCTGTCATCTGGCCTGTATAGCCTGTGTTTTATAATTTACAGTTTATTTTCCGATTACTTATCCAACTACTTCCCTCTACTACTCCTGCCGGAAATCCGACTATTGGATTTTTTGTGGCACATCAAAGCCCTTTACAACTCCCATTCCATGCTCCCATTCCAAGCTTATATCCTGAGACCACACCCCTGTGAGCATGTGTGTTCTCTTAGTCATCAAGTGCCCCATGTGTTTTCCTACTAATGACTGTTCAAATCAGTGTGAACCCCATTTTGCATTACTCAATCCAAGTAAAATGTGGCGTAAATAAAACTTTGTTGGGCATTAATTGCCTACTGTGGTGTGGTAACTTGATTGGTACTCACCGGAAGGGGTAGTTGAAAGTGGCATTCAGTGTTTCGTTACGCCCATCACCGCAGAAGAGTGAAACTATATTCTTCCCTGAATATCCACCACAGCTTCCAAATGCAAATATAGCCATCAGCTGTTAAAATGAGAGAGATCATGCCATCTGTTACAATTGATGTGGGGAAGTACTGATTGGCTTCTCAGCAAACAGAATCATAATATAGCAGCTTTAAAAGGTTTTACCTTTATTTTAGGTATTATTTAAATTAGCATTTATCCCCAAGAAATTGTAAGGCTGGGATCTTGTGACCTAAAACATGCAGGGCAAAACTAGGGTGATGGTAACAGGCTGGTCCGAGCGACTACCACTCAAAGTTGTACAGGCTGCAAAATAGCCTCTCTTTTGCTGAGCCCACTCTCCAGATGGTTCTCCAGATGTCACTGCCTGCCGTTTCCTGTTTATCAGCCACACCACTCCTGACTACTGTATCACAGCACAACTATCAATAACAGTCAGCGTGCAAAGAATAGGCTCCTTTTGTACCAGGTCCACAGCTATCAAAGAGTGAAGTTTAAGTCAGGTGACTGGGTGTTGCTGCAGCAGTATCTTGTGTTAATAAACAAAAAAAAGGATCACAAGGAAGACAGAATAGGACGGTGACTCAATTTGATCCTGCAACAGTCTTCTTGAACCAACTTATGAAGGAAGTCAAATAGATTTGATTTCCTCTAAAAAAGTAAAGTTTTACATTAGACTTGGTTCAAGTGCTGATCATCTGCCAGATAGGCCACTTATCTTCACTAAGCCTTTCTAGCCATGAAAAATATGGTATGCATTGCAGGGTCACTTTCAGGTAAATCATTGGTGAAAAGTATTTAATATATCACCGTGTCTTTAATTTGAAAGCAAGACCATGGAGCTTTGAAAAACTACAAACACCATGCCAAAAGTTCTTAAGTTGTTATAAACCACTGTGTGTGGATTATGAAACAGAATAGCTTGGTTACAGTAAGAGCAATAAGTGAACGTATAAAGTTACCCAATTTAATTTCAGGCCAGAGCCTCGAACTCTAGTGAAAATCGTCTGCTTGTAAGCGGTGGAACGATGGAATAGCCGAATGCCTACCCTCTAGTTAGGGCGGACAATAGAACGCAGTATTTTTAGTCAGAACGCAAAAAAGACAGTTGGTCCTGCGTGCTGTAGAACGCTAGCGCGAACCCATAGGAAATGAATTGAATAGAATGTTGGTTGAGCCTGTTCAGGGCTAGAGTAAAGCTTACGTTCGAAATCACAAAACGGCACCGACTGCTATCACCTTGTTTATTTTAATATATCTAGGGGTTAAACTAATTTAATGTAAAACAAACTATGTATTCTTGTTGTGAACATGTGTGCCTTCAACTGATTAATTTTGTATAATGATTGGTAAACGGCAAGTTTTTGTAAATTAGTTTAGAAGTTTTCTTAGCTTTACTTGTGTGTCTGAATATGCGAGCACCTCTATTTCAGTCCCTTTAAAAGAAAATTCAAAGCCTCTAGTTTAATAAAATGTAATTTTAATTGAAATCAAAAGATACACATTTTGAGATATTTCAGGTTGAAGTTGGCGACGTGAGTTCTGAAAAAGTCATTGGAACCTATGGCATTTTTCCAGCGTTCTATCGAGAATTTTTTTTTTTTTTACTGTAAAAGGCATAACTAGGTCAAAGTTCAGAGCACCTCGATTACGCGGGTCTCAAAATGAAGCTGAGGATGTTTTGCAACTCTCGTGTGATTTTGAAGAAAATCCAAAGATACACATTTTGCGAGATTTGCCCTTTTGCATGGAGTGGTCAGCCAATTTGTGGTGTCGGCGCGAGATGTGAGTGTACTCACACAGGCCTAACACAGATTTTTCGCGCTTTTTATGAAAATACTGGATGCATTACTTATTGAAACAATTGTAGTTGACTATCTTTGGCACTATCGATTATTTTTTTCTTTGACAAGGCTGGTCTATCACTGTTAATGAATTCCACTATATCCCGACAGCGGTTCACACAGTGTGGACATTCGTCCCTCTCCCTTCCATCAAGACAAGGATGTCATGTTGACATCTTTAGGTCTCATTAGATTAAGTATTTGAATTTACTTTCAACAGGGTCGGGCTTGCACCGACAGTACGTTCCACATTGGCCCTGCCACAGCTCAAGCTCGTGCGCTGTGGTCGGCGCCGGCTGTGCCAGATACAGGAGAATGAAATTGGAGGGGTTGTCATTAATGAGTCTAGCGTTCAAAGTCACGGTTGCCCCCCAAAAAAATTTAAACAGAGGGCTTGCTGGGATATTATGCAAATGTAAACCTCAATGCCCTATCGTGTCAGGACAGTAGAAACGATGACTACTAGACTAGGCTCCTTGACTTTTTTGCCTGAGCTGAGGTTAGCTAGGTCCACCATCGTTTTGTCTCTAACACTTAAATACTGTAAACACGCATTATAAAACTTGCAGACACGTTACGTTAATATCTAACAAGACTTGAACCCGTCCTTCATAGGACGTGGATCGTGTCAAGTGTAATCGCCTGTTGTCAGTAGGCTGTGTGTGAAAACTAAACATCGACGTTTGCAAGGGAGAGCCTGTGAGTCTGAGGTAAACAAAAAAAAAATAGCCTAGCCTTTGGTTTAGCTCACGTTCGCTAGCTATATCGATAGGTTTAACTGAGACGTCCTGACTGTGTCAAGACCGTTTGGGCAAAAGCCCTTGTCATGATATTACTGAACGGAGAAATCGCTTTCTCCTTCCATTGGAAAGCACTCAAAATTAGCGCCAAGGCAGGTAGCGTCATTGAAAATTCATATTTCAGTGACGCAGAACAATGGCGTTCTATGGACGTTCCATGGTTCTCCTGACCGAAATGCTCTGCTTTAAAGTATAGGACGCTGTGGTGAAAAAAGTCTCTAAATTAGGGCTGTTTTTTCCAGATATCTCAGGCTAGGAGAGCAGTAGATACATTCCGACTGCAGAAAACAAAACTACTGGACAAGGGAAATAATATAATCCCCAAAAAAAAAAAAAAAAACACTGCTAAATTTTTGACCTGTCCGCCCTACTCTAGTAAATCCAACTTACCCATTCCACCAATTTGATGAAACCCAGTGGTTCTTTGAGGGGAGCCAAGTTCATTCGACACCCAGTCATGTTTTTCTCATATATCTAGTACCAATTTGATATAAACGAGAAACGCAGTTAAAATGAGGGTCCTTCTGAAGAAAATGACGTTGGTCTTTGCAGAGTTCCGAAGTCTGCTTGGTGATGCTCTAACGAAAGGGAGGTGGCAGCATAAGGAAGAAAAAAAAAGGGTAGGGAACCGTTACAGCTGACTCTGACTGTGATTACTGAATTCACATAAATCCCAATAAATCCTAAACTGTTTTAATTGTAAGTATGTTAGTTTTTCACATGAAGCATGCAGGGTTAGACATTTTAGATGAAGAATTGTGGGGGCAAAACTCGCCGCCTAGCTTTGCTGAGCTATCGGTCAGTTTTAAGCGCTGCTCGCCCTCCGGGTACGCTTTTGAGTGATCTAAAGTTCCCAAGTTGCTTAAAGTTACCGGTTGCTGATTGAGTCATATGACTTGACACTTACCCTCGAATTCTCAACAAGATTTTAACAAAGGACAGACTTTAGTTAGCGCCATCGCTTATCAGCTGCAACTTGTCTGGCTGATTTAGAAACAAAGCTATGAACCAAATAGCTAGGCTACCTGATCAAACAAAGATGTAATTAACTAGTAACAACTACGACATCTTTTTATTCAAACGTTCAAACACATTTTCAACCTAATACGTCTTTCAAATTGTAGTTCTATTGTAATGTGTTTAAATTATCTTGCGTAGAAACATGATCCCGATTTGACAGCAGCTGGAAACAGGAATTTAGTTAACCATCAAAAGTACATAAGGCTACACTTTTCAAATTGAAAGAGTTGTATTTTAATATGTTGTTTACTATATTGCAATTGCAGTTAAAACATCCGACAGGTTTTGGGAAAAGTTGGGCAAACCGACAAAAACAAAAACAAAAATCGTATTCACAAATATTTCCATCTACAAATAATCAAATGCTAAACGCTGACATCACAAAAACAGTAATATTACAACCAAGCAGTTTGGATAATTCAGTTGTTATAAAATGGGCAGTAGGCTATAATAAAACAATAACAATAATTTGAATAATAATCATCATATTTCAATTTTTTATCTAGCCTGCAATCTCCTGTCAATACACACAAGTACATAATATACAAGTGAGGATGCAGTTTGGACATATTACTGGAAGTAGAGGTATTAACAGCAAAACGTCTGGCACTCTTCCAGCTTTGTCATAAAAAATAATGATTTGAGGTAATAACCCAGACAGTATCAAAATAGACAAATCAAGCTCTACTAAAATGAACCCCAAACGTCAAAAACAGTGACAAATGTATTTCTTATTCTCAAAAGAAAAGATGTACACAAATAAGGATATTGTTGCTGCAATAAAATAAGGAACTTATATTTGACAGTGTTTCACAAACATGATTATTTGTTTTTCTAACTAGCTGAACAATGTTTAAGTAGTGCGGTAAACAGGAAAGTAAGCACTACAATCTAAAAGGCCAACAAAGTTAAGGAAGAGTGCTTTTCTCCCCTGATTAACAAATAATTTGCATAAAGGAACATTATACTCCTTTAAAGGAAGAAGTTGCGCGGAGAAACAGATGCACGCATACAGGCTCACATATACAACATTCACATTCATCAACATTTAACATTTACATCTCAGTTTTGAAGCCACATTTAGTTCTCTAACTGTCATGAACAAAGATAGATATACAGATCTGCTTTACCGTGAAGAGCTCATGATAAATTTGAGTAACCCTAGGTTTTATACACAATTTCAGAGCCTCACGTCAAATGATTTGTACGTCATGATATCATTCCTTCCATCACTTATAAGACAATGCTAAACTGAGGTGAACGGTTAAAACTCTGTACACAAAACACTCAGGGCCCAGTCAGTGTTGGTGTGGCTTCAACAACATAGTCAATCTTTCTCCCTGCTTTATTTTTTTCTCCTCCAGTTGCTCATCTTAATCAAACACCCCTCTCTGCTAATTGTAAACCTTTTTTCCCCTCAATTATTTTTCTTCATCACGGTCCCTGGCAGGCTTTTCAGACAGTGGTTTGGTGACATGGGTTCTCTGGATCCTCTCTCCCCAGTGGACGACAGTGCTTAGGAGAGTGGTGCGGTTGGGTTGTGGAGGGTGGACTGCGACTGGGAGAAGTGGTGAGATGGGATAGGGAAAGTGAAGGGGGTGGCTCGGGGTGTTGTGAGTTGTAAGTGCTGCTTAGTGGACAAGCTCCTCCAGCTCACTCTCCTTGAGCTTGGCATTGTCTCTGACTTCATCAAATGTGTACGTCTTTACGATCTTCCCATTCTGGAACACTGTGTGCAGAAGGTCCTGCACAATAAAAATGGAAAGGGATATAGTTGGGAACAGTATACAGTCACAGCAGTTGAGTCATTTATTTCTTATTATATGGAATTCAGATTAAGGAGAAAAAAATAATCCATTATCAAATGAAGTCTCTTCTACCCCATTTCTAACAGGTCTGGAGCCACAACAGTATGTCACTTACCACTCCATACTCCTCCAGGTCGCCCTTGCCCTCCTCCAGGGTGACAAAGTCTCCACTCTGTGTTCGGTGGAGAGACAGACGACCCTTCTTAGACCTTTTGTTGGGATCGGCTACTGGGTCCTTAAACACATTCACCTGGGATGGGACGTCCCAAGAGTTAACGTCACTGGAGGGAGAGGGAGTGTGTGTGTGTGTGTGTGTGTGTGTGTGTGTGTGTGTGTGTGTGTGTGTGTGTGTGTGTGAGTGAGTGAGTGAGAGGGACATGCTCACCCCAAGGCCATTAGTGACCACGTAGCTGCATTTGAAAGAGCAGTTGAGCAGGTCCCTGGTCAGCTTCTGCAGTAGAGCTCCTCCAGAGCCAAAGGAAATGTTTTCAATGCTCCACTTGTGCTTCTTCATTCCCTCCACAATCTGAGAACAGTCAAAACTGTGATTCTGACATCTTTCAAAGACTATGGATACCTTGGTCAAAATAAGTGTATGCCAGACAATGATAGACACTTTAAAAACACAAATTTTTTTGTAGGGTTGTGTAATATGGGCTTGAATTATTTTTTGTTTTTGTTAAGAAGGCATAGCAATTGCTATAAACATTTCTTTCTACTTTTTTTAAGTTGGTTTGTTTCGCAAAAACATGAAAATGTGACAGTGGAAAAAGGTATAATGCAAGTCAGTGCTGGAAGTTCAGTGCTCTAACATCTTCCGTATCCAGTCTTGTTTTCCCCTTTTGTTTTTTAAGGTTTGTCACATATGCATCGTCATTAAAAATTTGACTTAATTGACTTGATTTACCAACAATCCCTAGTTCAACATGGTGTATGTGTGTGTTAATCCAGCTACCTCCTGCAGTGTATTAATGTCCACTCCATCACCCTGGATCACCCGGATGTATGGCGGCAGCACTTTGTACCCTTTGGAGTTCTCGGTTGGGATAAACTTTTTCCCAAGGATCTCCAGCACCTGGCAGAACAGAGGAGGAGTATGTTGATTGGAATAAGAAAGTAGGGCAGTCTACCTTTATGGTAAACAAATAAATACTTGATAATCCAATCTTTATATTTTTACTGTACAAGTATGAATTATAATACAGGTCTTAGGTACAATGTTGATATTACATCAACAATAGAAGTAAATCTAATTCAGAATAATGGAGTGCGTGTGTTAAGTATATTAGTGATCATGTTCTGGCCTAGCCTACCTTCAAGACCGTGTCTAACGGGTTTCCTGAGTCAGGGCGGACCACCAGGGGTGCGTCTGCACTGCGAGTCTCAATGAGACTCCTCAGATCCTCGCCCCAGATCTTCTCGCAGGCGTTGTAGATGTCATAGCTGTCACTGACGATGGACACGGGGACATTGGGAAACTGCTTCACAATGTGCTCAAAGGCATCCTTCTCATGGTCCTTCCCCCATGCAGTAATGGTGCTGGAAGGAATAGAGGGAGGGAGGAGGAGAAAGTAGGACAGAGAGGGGAAAAGGTTGTTTGAAAAAGAGAGCAAGCAAAGGTAACACTAAAATCACCACAAGGGGGCATTATAATTCATAGTTTGCAAAGATGAAGAGTAGTTTCCTAATAAGCATTTCTTTAATGCAACATATATTTTTTACACTTTCTTGATAACAAACATATTTAGTCTCTTGTAAAAAATATCTAGGTTTTCTATATTTGAAGTCTGGAGCAATGTTATTTACTGCTTATTCCATGCACATTTACACGGTATTGCGTACAGCCTACAGGGAAAGAAAATCATACAAGAACTTACTGTGTGAAATTTAACTGACCTCTCAGAATTAAAATAAAGTATGAAATAACAGACCATAAATTACGTAACAGTTACCATGACAGATCCAGTCCAACAAAGCAGTGGGGCCGATAAAGTGTGCAATGGAGCAGCAGTAACTGTCCTTGTGTTGCATGTAACCACCCATCCTTCATGCTTATGAGTGAGTGAGTGAGTGAGTGAGTACCTGTGTTCCGCTGCAGGCACAGAGTAGCCAGGCACTGGGTCTTTGGTGCCATAGTACTTCTTGATGACTCCAATGCCAGCTACTGTGTCTGTGCCTTTAAAGTTGACCAGGTGTGCCGAGGCTCCAATACCAGCAGTCTGGAAACAGGAAACAGGGAAAGGTGGTTTCATTACAGGAACCCAACTGTACTGGTAAGTCTGTTCATTGCAGACGTCCTTAAAAGTGAAATCTCTATGTTTTAAGTACATGAATTTCTCGTTTCTGGTGCTGGTGTCATATTTGCCCTACCAGCCTTTCAAAACTGATTTCTGAGTTTCTAATAAAAGTATTAAGCTTTCTGCACTACACAACGAGAAAAAAGGTGCCAAAATCTGAAAAAAAAGTACTAAGATTCCTGGGGTGGTACCTTCAATGGAACAGTATGTCGAATTAATTGGATATGGTCACATGTTGAGATAGGTATGGGGTTTTTATCCACTCTGAAAGTTCAGTCATATTTAAAACTCTACTAAAGAAGATTATCCTCCAAGATACAAATATCCCAAGAATAGCTTTTAAAGTACAAAAACTGCAATTGAGGTATTAACATTGACCTTTTTGTTTGGTAGAATAGGAACGGATAGTTGGGATGAATGAGCAGTGTACATCATATGAACTGTGATAAGCATCATTCATTTTCCCTACTATGTATCAGGGTGTGGTAAGTTTGCTCTACCTCTTGGGAGGAGACTCCTCGGTAGCCAAAGTCATGTAGCTTGTACTCCAGGCGCTCCAGGCTCCCTGAGGTCTCCAGGAGGTACTTGGCCAGGATTTTCTTCTGCTCCCGTGAGTTGGTCGCCACGGTGATAGGGTACCAGATCTGGACAAGGATGGTCTGGGAACAAGGAAAGCAAAGAGAGGTCCAGTTAGAGACAAAGAGAACAAATGAAGAACACAACTGTAAAAGTGTTGATTGGAGGGAAAACACAATAATTTAAATAGACTGAATGGTGGGTTCTTCATTGTTTATCTATAGAAGCCTATAAATTAAATGCTTTCAGAACAAAACAGGTTGTTTTCACCATAAAATAAGTGACTGTTAATGTACAGTGTTATCTATTGTCCTCTGTTCTAGACTCCTATACCTTCACACAGTGTCGTGAGAAGGAACCTGTGTCCAATACCAACCAAGCGGCGATGGAACGCAAAAGTCACTGGGTCAGTCCATGTAAACATAGGGTCTGAACTGAAGGCTCCTCTCAGCTTGTGCTCAGGTATGAGCTTAATTAACTGGGGGCCTCTGACAGGGAAGAGGGGGCTGGGGCTATGTTAACGACCCAACACAGCTGAACGGGTAAGTCAATATTATCACTTGCATCTAAGCATATGTGTTCAGACAGGTATCTGTGTATATGCACCATTATATTTCTCTTTTGTACGGTAAGGAGATTCAGGAGCATCATGAAAACCTTGGCATGAGGTTAATAGACACCCTCTAAAACTACCCAAATATAAAACAGCTGATCTCCAAAATAAAGAAAATAATCTCAGTCATGTCTGTACTACAGTTGAGATCTATCTAAGTGGTTGCATTTAGCTAGAGACTGTAGAGGTCGCTTTAGGACACGTTGCTCTGACAGTCACATGCTCTAAAAGCCAAATCATAACGAGGCCAATATTCTGTGCTCATGTGACAAAGTCTCCCTCAATAGCGCAACATTCCACTAATGCTACAGAGATCAGAATGCTCAAACACACTCACAAACACGAGTCTGAATTGAATGCTGACATTAAAGAGATAAACGGTGAATAAATAGTCATTTATTTACTACTCGTCTTGTTAAAACAAAATGGAGGAGATAAATGGTGAGCGAGGGTGAGCCTGACCTAGTGACACGGTGTTCTCAGACCCAAGGACATCAGCGAGGCTAAATAAGGCAGCTGTGATGAATGAGTCATGCTCCTAAGCCAGTCAACTGGCGTTCTCCATAGCTGCGCAGCAAGCACTGTTCAGTCATTACACAGTGCATTGTGAAGCAGTAGCCGAGTTATCAGTGACAGACGGAAACAGATGGCTCATGATTTAAGATTAAGAGTCACTGTGGCTGTGGCGAGAGGCTGAGTGAACGAGAGAGGGTGCATAGAGAAACAAATAAAAAATCTCTACCTCTGACAGGGTGGAGGAAATGGATTCCCAAATCATTCAGACATCGATAAAACCGACTGTGTACACTCGCTGCCAAGCTTACACTAAAAACTTGAATGACAAACGTCATACAACAGAAAGTGGGCAGGGGAAAGCTCAAAACGAGCAGGTTCAAAACGAAAACGTGTAAGAGTTCCATAAGTGCCGTGACTCTCACCTCCACCCAGTTGGTGAGCCAGTAACACTCTGGGTCTGTGCTCTCCACTGTAAAGAGAACGTTGCCTCGCGGGATCACACTACCCTCCGGCACCGCTTTGATCTCGATGGGCAGGTGGCCTTTGTATTTCTGTGGACACACAAACACAACTGTGATCCCAAAAAATGTAAAAAGGGAAATGTTATCAATAAGCTTCAAAGAGTTATATTGTTCACCTCTTGTAAACCTCATACAAACATTCCCTGCACTTCTGCAAAGCTCTTCAAAGTATTTTAAACTCAATAGCTGGAAATTAAATTATGCTAACCAAATTTGAAGCGCCCTGACCAGCACAGAGAAGAAAGTATGTGGCTTAATTGTGAGTGGGGACTGCTTGTGTGCTCTTAACCCTCTTATTATCTTTGGGGTACATTTTTTTTATTTTATGAAACATGAAGAATTTAGACAGATTTGCTCTGTTGGTTGTGGCTGATATTTGCGTTTCAATTAAAAAAACGAATTTTCTGATCTTAAATACTGCTCTATGCTTTAGGTTTCTAACGTAACCATGCATGTAGTATGGCGAGAACTCCTGGGGTCTGGGGTCTGGGAGTTCACAAAGAGACAAAGTATCTTAAACAATTAACCATGGTTAACCATTTTAATTAGGCTTTAATTACTTAAAATAAAATTGTTTTCTGGAGGTTTAAATTGCTGGGGTAAAACTGAGCCCAATGACAAATATTAGTAGTAGATAACGGGTTAAATAAAAAAGTTGGTGCTGCCTCTGTCCCTTTGACTCTGAAATACCTTTAGCATAACGTTAGAACACAGTCCAGATTATTCCAAAAGTAAAAATGTTTAATATGTTGATATCATTTTAAGAAACAATTAAATGATTACTTTGACTTGTTTAGTAAAAACCTAAAAAAGTAATTACTAGGACAAGACCAAGAAACAAGATACAAGTGACAGTTTTTTGCAGGTGTACTTTTTAACTCCCATACAACATCTTGGCTAACAAAGTGCTACGCTAACTTTATTTTCTGAAAATAGATAAACATACATCTAGAAGAGTTTTATAGACCTATTTTTTCATACCTCCAGTATGTAGTTCCAGCCTTTCTCATTGAATACGTCATCCTGGAAGTGTTCCCTGTACACTTCCTTGGCTTCCAGGATTTTAGCAGGAGTCACCACCGTGCCTTGGAAGAGAAAAGGAAAAGAAAGAAGTTAGGGTCAGTTCTGAAAGCAGAAAGCCATGGAGCAGGACATTGATGGGAGACAGAGGACAGAATGGAAACCAGAGACAAAATAAGGAGATATAACGCAAGGGGTGAGGAGGGAGAATCCACACAACAGAATCCCACACTTCTCAATCCTTGCCTGTTCTATTAAATTTGAGGAATCTCTGACACTGTCGGTGACACACACTCACTCTCTCTCTCTCTCTCACACACACACACACACACACACACACACACAAAGTTGGTCACTAACCTAACCAATGACTAGAGTAAAGGCGCACTCGCGCACACTAAACCAGGTGCCATTCTTGACATCAACAGCAGCAGCCAGTCTAAAAGTTGCGTAGGCTTATGGTTAGAAAGGATGTAGTCCCTCTTCAGCTGCTAGGATTACATTTTAAATGGCAGCAGCTACACTTGTTTTTGCTGTAAAAATAGTAAGAAAAGAAACCCCTAAGTACTGCTCAAGCACAACGCTCTAGGCCTAGCTTTAACCAGCACTCTATGCAGAGCCCCTTACTCATATTGAGGGTGAAAGAGCAGATGTTCCTTTGTCTTTCCTCCTCCTCCTTCTCCTTCTCCTCTCCAACCCCTCAATGAGGTCTCCCCAGCACCTTAGTTCCACCATGAAATCCCCTTAGAGGATAGGGTGGGGGCGCGGGTTTACAGTCTCCCCTAGCCAGCTGAGGTGGAACATTCAGCCAAGACTGAAACCGGATGCTTTTATTGCTGTCTTCCAGAACAGGTTGATACGCCTTGGCTATTGTGCCAAAACTCTGAGTAAGGTCAGATTACCTGGGCTTATGTCTGCCTGGTGGTTAATAAACACAAAACATAATTTTTGTTTTAAGTCCAGATTGCACGCTAAATTTGAACAAAGAGAAAATGATGGAAGAGAGGGATTGAAAAATTACAATTTCCAAAGGGTAGGAATGTAGCCGTTTCCGGCCAGGACGACCTACAGTATCCCACTAATCTACCATCTGATCAGTGAGATTCTCTGTCTAAAACTGTGCTTCACCACACAAGGCTGATTCTACTGCTGTGCTAACACAGAATGAAGCCAAGTGGTAAGCTTATAACACTATTGAAGAAGGTTGGTTGTTTCTTCTTTAATGCCTACAAATTCAATAAGATACTATCAGCATAGTAGCTGCTGACAAATAGCCACACAATTGGTTTAAATTGCAATTGCATGGTCCACATTTGCTAACTCAGTAAGAATTACTTACCTTTGAGGTATTTATTGAGAATGTACTGCAGCCCATAGAAGACCGTTTTGTCATACTTGACTTTTCTGTTCTTAGTTGATTCGGTCCTTTTTTCACGACACTCAAAGTAGGAATACACTTTACTTGTGTTTGGTGGGTACTGCTTGTAATGTGTCACCTAAAACGAGAGAGTCACACCATAAAAGGACAAGTTAAATAAAAAAAGGTTAATACACAAAATAAGTAAAAGGAATAACACTGAAACTTTCAACAAGAAATGTTAATTGTACTTCAGTATTACTTGAATGAATAATGGTGAATAACGGTGTCAGAAGAAGTGTCACCCACATATCTAAATCTTTACATATTCTCTGGCTTAAAGGGCAAAGGTACTTGTAGGGGTGAACAGCCAATTGTAGCTCATGCCTAAATCGATCCCATGCAAAAAAAAGCATCCTTCTGTTTTTATTTTGTTTTGAGTACATTTCTTGCTGGGTTCAGGCTTGGTTAGACAAAATCATAGAAGACAGTGCGTTGCTACCTTCAGAACAGGCAGCTACTGTAGTTCTCCAGCATAGAAACTAAGTAAGTAGACCCAACACCTCTTTCATTTTATTGCCGTTGGATGCTAGGGAAACACGGGCATGTATCGGTGTGTTTATAGAGTGGGCATTACTGCTAATGGAACAGACTAGGGAGATAACATGGTGAGTAAAAGGAACTGAGAACAAAGAGGGTTGCATACAAATTAGTAGTAAGCAGGACCACCTCCAGGCGGCTGGCTTTTATCAATATATTTTATTATACAGCTCTGTCAGCAGCAGCGTGGGTTGTCTGTCACTGTGCTAATGAACAGTCAGATTAAAAACGAAAGATAATTACTTTGCAAAAAGTTTCAGACCTGCTTCTTTCTTTCTTTCTTTCTTTCTTTCTTTCTTTCTTTCTTTCTTTCTTTCTTTCTTTCCAGGCCTGTCTCTCAGTTCCTCTGCAAATCATGTACATGCTCTTTGATTTTCCAGACACTGTCTCTGTCCTTCTGGGTTTTACTCGGATTTCATCACAGCCAAACATGCAATAATGAGTTTGCCCGGGACAATTATGATCTTTGATTAGTTTAGGAAATGTCGCCACCTTACTGACCGTCAATATTGCATTAAGGGAGGTGGGGTTTGAGTGAGGCTGTTGCTATGACAAAGATTATCTTCTGATACAGCATTGAGAGTTAGAAGATCCTGATTAAGAGATAAGTAGGTTACAATCCCACTGACAATTTACCGCTGTGCAAAGCCAGCCAGACTGAACACCAAGATAGACACAATAGACTAATCATTCTAAGGGAAGATTGATCTCTGTCAAACGCGTGTAGACACACACAAACACACAGGTGTGTGTAAAGTAGACTACACTGCAGCACAACGAGATGAGCTTCCTCTTCAGGGCCACTTGTTAGCTATATGGAGTAAATGGCCCTATATTTGACACCATTCACACAGAGACAACAGATCTGCCTAGAATATGAGGGATGAACATATTTGATAATTAGGCTAGGCAAGGCTATATATACATACTTTTGGAATATCAAGTAAGGAATATCATAACTTATTTTGTAGAGGAACCTGCCATGGCTTGAAGTGGTACAATTGTAGGACTACTGAATAAATTCAAGGGGAGCAGCTGCAACCTGCCTGCACCACATGTTTTTAAAAAAAAATCACAAACACAAAACGTTTTTTTTTTGCAGTCTGAAGGTACTTCTGTTCCACTCATTCATATTATATTCTATATATCTCTCCAGCCATGCACAATCCAAAGAGAAATTTAGAGAGAATTGCATATATGCCATGTCCCCTTGAGGCTTTCTAAAGTTTCACTTTTGATTCAGGCTCAGATTCCCCGTTATGGTGAACGGCTGAAATAAAGGAGTGACTTAACTCTTTGCTTATTAAGTAAGCTGCTGTCAAAAGCTGTTTGTTGCTTTTGTAAGTAAACCATGTTTTAAATTAATGTTTCTTTTATCAATTAAAGCAATACAAGGTAGCTGCCGTCGCCTTTTTTGATCAGTGATTCTCATATAATTTTACAGCGTGCTATCAAGCTAGCTAGCCGTTAGCATAATTTGGCACACAAAACGTGATCATCGTAACAGGGTTGCACTTGCATACGAGGATAGTTTAATTATGAAATTAGTAATGTTAGTTCATTACAAAAGCCAAGCTGCACTTAATGTAAGAGAAAAAAAGGATGCTTACAGAATGTGGTACCCACACATTCTACCTGCCTCTCCTCCCATTTGGCCTAGTGAACATAGAAAGCGACCAAGGCAAGGCAAACGTGATGGCCTTGGAAGATCAAACCACCTTGAGTTTACATTATTCATTTCCAGTCACTGGTTATCAGACCAAGAAAACACCTCACCTTATAAGAATCGGTGGCTAACATTATATTGAAATCGGCGTCTCTGTGCTCCATCTTCCGCTTGATTTAAGTCAATCGCAGCTGTCAGTATTGCAGAGCTTTTCTTGCCGGGGACTCGTTGACAATCTAGCACAGCAGTTGGAGTGAGGTGGAAGGACAGTGAACAAATCTAGAGAGGCGGGCCTTGGACCACCGTCACAAAATAAAGGCCCGCTACTGGTAGAAACAAGAGCAATTTTTGATGCTACGTTTTGGGGGCAAGGCCGAAACTGACGTGATGTTTTTTTTGTAGGCCTATTTATTTTTCAAGTAAAAACAAAATAATAAAAAATCGCGAGCGCGCTTTCCTTCTGGCATCAGAACATAATTCTAAATGATAAGCCATAGGCTTAGGTAAATTTGGTAACGAAATTTAACGCACAGTGTGTGCTAAGTAGAGAAAGGGGAGGCTGCTATAGGCCAAGTATGCCAGACCTTTACCAAAAATACATTTAAAACCAGCGGGGGGCGCCATAATGCGACCAACGAGTCCGAATCTCACCCAGTGACTTTAAGATTGTTTATTTTTATTGAAACGTTATTCATAAGATATAATGCACTACATTAAAGTTAAACACATAATTAATAATTAATGATCAGCAACATCACAAACGAATGACAAATATAACGAGAGTAGCCACACTAGGTAAATAAAACATGGTAAAATGTGAGGCTTGCGTAGTGCAATCATCTTATTTTAAAGTATGTGCCTTAATACTGTTGTGCACGTCCCTGTTTATGGTTCCGTTAATTTGAAGGGATGGAGTGGATTTTTTATGTTACTTGAGCGATTGTATGCTACCGGACCAAGTGCACAAAGTTGACATCAGAACTACATGCATGGCCCCTCCTCTGATCAACCAATAAAAACCGAACATGTAAAGTTTATAGGGCGGAGGGAGGAGAGCTTATACTGAACAGTTGACTAAAGTTTAGGAATTAGGCTTCGGTGCTTTTACACGATTGAAGAATGTAACTAGGATTTTTTGTATAGTTATAGATATACATATATATACAGGATACAGAACACAGTCGTCAGTTGCTCTGATGTCTCTTCGTTGCGAGGTTAGTCTCCGAAGTTTGACAAATATTTTTACTCAGGTCGTGCGGACCGTTATAGTTTGACACGATTTCCAAAGATAACTAATTAATCCGGCTGAAATTAAACTTTTATTGTGTTAAAATTATTATTGAATATGATTTAGCTTTTAACTAAACAAACGTCTGGTGTTTAGGTAAGCTTCCTGATTTTTTTTCATTTTCTCCATAGTGAAAGAAGAAGTTCTCTAACCAACATGTTGCGTTTGTGCAAGGAAGTTAATGGTGACAATACATTCTAAATATGTCAAGACACTAGCACACATCTAATGTATGCTCCTATCCTATTATTCGATTCCCCATTTCTAGGTTATATGTTGATAGGTTATGGACCAGGTGAGTGATGAAGAACCTGTAGTCTTCAGAGAGGAGAACCGAAGAAGAAGAAGAAAGATGAAAGCTATCACATCCACCTATTCCGTAACCATGGATCAGATAACCATTGAGTTTGTGCTTCCCACCTCCTCAAAGACGAATGGGGGCCCAGACACCTTGTTGCTAGAGGTGGTTGGCAACTGGACTGTAGAGCAGGTTAAGGCCCAGGTGTGGCTGAGGGCAGTGGCCACTAACTTGTGCCCGGAGTTTTACCAGAAA
This sequence comes from Galaxias olidus, assembly GCA_026901105.3. Lineage (NCBI taxonomy): Eukaryota > Metazoa > Chordata > Actinopteri > Galaxiiformes > Galaxiidae > Galaxias > Galaxias olidus. Next base: position 37,654 of record JAPMUY010009301.1, read on the forward strand.
TATTCCCCGGACCACTGCATCCTTCTTTACCAGAAAAAAGGCAATTGGTGTGAGATATATGACAAGCATCAAGTGTTCCAGACACTGGACTGCATTCGCTACTGGAAAGGTAGGAAAATGCTTTACTTTCCATGTTCTTAAATAGAAAAAAAAGATTTCCATGGTATTCAAGCAATTTACCCTTTAAGTGACATGTTATTTTATTATTGCTTTACAAGCACTGAAGAAAGATATAGGTAAGATCCACCTTGCCTCCAGACCCCAGCCCTCAGATGATTCCATGCATTACCAGAGATACCTTAACAACCTCATAGGTTATGATGTCACTGATGTGAGCAATGTGCATGACGACGAACTGGAATTTACTCGGCGGAAGCTCCTCACACCTCGAAAGATTGAGCTGTTGGACCGCAACCCCAAACTGTACTCCATGGACCCCTGGGTGACGCCTAAACCCCTGCCTGAGTACCTGCACAGCAAGGTGAACAACCAGTACATACTACTGGTCATCCACAGTGCTACGGCCAGCCAGACCATAAAGGTGTCCGTTGACAACACACCGAATGAGGTGCTTAATACCTTCTTTACCAAGACAGCCAATAAAAGAGCTCTTCTTGGCTTACCCGATGATATGTGTGAGTCCGATTTTGTGCTGCGGGTGTGTGGCAGAGAGGAGTACTTATTTGGGAACAACCCTGTCCGAGATTTTAACTGGATCCGCCAATGTCTAAAGAATGGAGATGAGATCCATCTTGTTCTGGAGACAGCTCCCAACCCAAGCCTGGACCTAGTTCAGAAAGAGGACTGGGCCCAGGTCGATGACTGTACAGGGGTTGCAGGTAGGCTTTCAACCCATTTATTGCATAATTGGGAAATAAAAATAAACTCTATTAAACTAGAATATGTAAACATCTTACACTGTGCTGCTGTGTATAATTATACTGAATTACGCTTTTGATATTTGGAAATGCACTTAACACAATTTTGACTCTATATTTTCCATCACATAACTACTTTCTCACAGGCACCCATGAGCAGCTCAGAATTGATGAAAAGGACCACGAGAAGGTGTTCACCATCTCCCTGTGGGACTGCTACAGGAAGTTCAGAGTCAAGGTGTTGGGCATTGACATTCCCTCGCTGCCAAAGAACCCCGAACTCATAGTGTATGTGGAAGCAAGTATCTTCCATGGTCTGCAGCTGCTGGCTCAGGAGAGGACCACTTCTAAGCCCTTCACTGAAGAAGTCCTGTGGAACTGCTGGTTAGAATTCAGCCTCCACATCCGGGACCTGCCAAAAGGGGCACGCCTCAGCCTACAGGTGGGTTACCCATAAAGAATTCCGTTAGAAAATCTCAGTTAGATTAATTTAGTGTTTAAGTCTATTTTGTCTATAGTCTATGTATATGTATTGCAAACAGTTATAAATCTGTCATAAGATATAAGGATGTCGTTTTTTTATCAGAAATGTATTCACAAAATACGGTACACAATGTGTTTTATCAATGTTTTGTTCTGATATATTGTAATGCACGACCAGGTGTCCTGTGGAAAAGCGCAGCCCCCGACTTCAAAGGGAGGCTCCTTCCAGGATAGCCCAGGTGGAGGCTGTGGCCATGACAGTAAGACCAAGAGCCGTCTGCTGTACTACGTTAACCTGCTGCTGGTGGATCACCGCTCTCTTCTGCGGCAGGGAGAGTTCATCCTCCACATGTGGAAGATGCCCGAGAAGACCGAGGACAACAGCAGCGTGAACGCAGACAAGCTCACCTCGGCCACCAACCCAGACAAAGCCTCGTCCATGGCCATAGCTATTTTGCTGGACAAGTACTGCTACCCTGTGGCCCTGCCTAAGAGTCGGGAGGTGGGCAGAGAGGCGGGAGCTGGGGTTTCGGGGGAGGCAGATGGAGGGGAACGAGGACAGAGGGAGATGCCCAACCACTTGAGAAAGCAGTTTGAGTCCATCATAGCGACAGACCCTCTCCATCCTCTCAGCCCAGAGGACAAGGAGCTACTGTGGCACTTCAGACATGAATGCATGCGCCACCCCAGGTACTGCTGAACAACACCATTAGTTTATCCCCAAACTAAACAACATCAGTTGCCTGTGTAAACTATGATATGTATATATACAGTACTGTGCGTAAGTTTTAGGCAGGGGATGCTGTTTCGAAGGCGAAGGGTGGTCACGGCAAATGTTGATTTGATACAGCTTTGCTTTTCCCTCACTTTGTATTTTATGAATTGATAAAAAAAAGTAAACAATTAACATTTATATTTTTCTTTATTTATTTTTTCTAACTTTGAAGACTTCACACCTGCCTAAAACTTTCGCTCAGTACTGTATATATATATATATATATATATATATATGTGTATATTTATGTGTGTGTGTATATATATATATATATGTATGTATGTGTATATATATATATATATATAAATATATATATATATATATATATATATATACTGTATATATAAATATATATATATCTACTGTATATGTTAACCTCATGCACGATATACAATTGAATATCCTGTTTGTGTGACATTTCAACGTTGTCCCCCAGGGCCTACCCAAAGCTTCTGGGCTCTGTGCAGTGGGGAAAGCAGGACGAAGTGTTGGCCATACATCAGCTTCTGGAGACAAGTACTGTGTGGGATCGTAGCGAGCTCGATGTGGGGCTCGCCATGCAGCTGCTGGACTGCCACTACTCAGATGCTCAAGTCCGCTCCATGGCGGTCAGGAAGCTTGAGACTCTAGGAACTGATGACGTCCTGAGGTACCTGCTGCAACTGGTACAGGTAGGCAAACTCCCAGTGCGATGCATATCTCTGCCTTTAATCAGTGGCAATGTGGTTAGCTTTGCATGGACGTGTCAACCGTTACCCATGAGCCCTTCTGTGTCATGTAAATAAGTATCTCTTGACTTGACATTTAGATTCAGGTTTATAGTCCACAGGGAAGACTGATAAACAATGACCATACTGTATATGTTTCATGAATGCTGTGCGATTTGTTGACCTTCCAACAATACTACATTTTATTTGCAATAATATAAAGTGTGACACAGTGCACGATGTGTTCTGACATCTACAGGCTGTAAAGTTTGAACCTTACCATGACAGTGCTTTGGTCCGGTTCCTCCTGAAGAGAGCCCTCAGGGTATACACACAAACATTTTTTTTCCCGCAATCATGTAAAATCCTTTTGTTATTTGGCCCTTGAACAAAGTGTATGTTTTATGTCTGTCTGTGCATTTGCCTGTGTGTCTTTGCATATGTTTCCTCAGAGTAAGCGTATTGGCCATTTCCTGTTCTGGTTTCTGCGCAGTGAGATAGCCCAGTCCATGCATTACCAACAGAGGTATGCTGTGCTTCTTGAGGCCTACCTCAGAGGGTGTGGAGAGGCCATGTTGCAAGATTTCAGACGACAGGTATCCCATCCTAAACATTAATTTATACTTTCTGACATTTCCAGTTAATTTAGCTTTATACAATTGCATACCATGTTTGAATCATCAGGCGTCCAAACTCTTTTTTTTTTTTTTTTACTGCGGGTACATAATACAAAATTTAAATAAACTGTTTATCATCAGGTAGAGATGACTGAAGCTCTACAAAAAGTCACTCGTGAAATCAAGGCCATGTCCGCTGATAAATATGATGTGTCTGCACAAGGTGAGCAGAGAGCATCTTCGTTTAAGACTTATCAATTTACTGCAAATACATCATTTATTCTTTAATTATGTCTGTTTCTCAGTTGTGTTCCAGTTGCGTCAGAAACTTGAGAACCTGCAGTCTTCCAGTCTGCCAGAGAGCTTTAGAGTGCCATATGATCCGGGATTACGGGCTGGAGCTCTGGTGGTGAGAAGAAACACTCAAATCTTTTTTTCATTGTGACTTGAACTATCTCTATCTAAAATGCCAAGTACTTTTGTGCTTATCTGTAGTAGTACTAATGTGGATAACGTATTTAATACATGTAACTAGATAAAGGGGCAGACAAATCTTAAGTTTGTTTGTGATATGCAGATTGAGCAATGTAAAGTGATGGCCTCTAAGAAGAAGCCCCTCTGGCTGCAGTTCAAGAGAGCTGACCCCACAACTCTGTCCAGTGACACAATTGGAGTCATCTTTAAAGATGGGGATGACCTGAGACAGGACATGCTGATCCTACAGGTACAAATAAAAAATGTCAAGGTTGAAGGACTAGATGTAGAATGATTGATATGACACGTCCATTTAATTCAAATTGTGTTCATTTACTTGCCATCTGATAAGGGTTTGGATTTATTCCAATTACAATAAATTTGTTTTAAATTAAATAGATGTCTGTGTGGTGCCTTTTTGCATGTGATTTGAACTCAGAATATTTATTGACCGTTCCTCTTGCGTAACTTTGTGCTGTCAGATTTTGGTAATCATGGAGTCTATCTGGGAAGCTGAATCTCTGGATCTTTCTTTGTTGCCGTATGGATGCATTTCCACAGGGAACAGAATAGGTGAGTCTTTCAAAGTTAAATACTAGACTTCAATTGACGAGGTCTAATGAAGTTGTTTCCATTTTAAATGTGATCTTTTTCAACCAGAATAACAGCGTAGTGTTTAATGGTAAAAGATATGCCTGCTTTTCGATGTTTTAACTTTGTAAAGTTACACTTTCACTGCAGTTGTTGAGCCTGATTTCTTTGCTCTTAAGCATTTTAATCTACTTTTGATGAATATTTTGATCCATAAAAATAAATGTGGGGACTTCCTTGTACACTAGTGTTTACTATTTTTCCTCACTTCTGTTTTTCACCCTAGGGATGATTGAAATAGTGAAGGATGCCACCACCATTGCTAACATCCAGCAAAGTGTTGTTGGAAGTACAGGGGCATTTAAGGATGAAATTCTGAGCCAGTGGTTGAGAGACAAATGTGTGAGCGAAGAAAAGGTACAGGAACTGTTTGCATTTGCTTTGCTGCTTTGCTTGTCTGTTGTAGAGGATATAGCAACTTGTGAGAGAGGAAGGAAACTCCCCCTGTTCATTTCCTGTTACCAGTGGCTTTGTGTTTGACAGAACTAAAAAAGACGATTGAGGTTTAAATCTAGAAATGGGCAGGTGTTGTCTGTGCAACTATTTTTAAACATGTCCTTTATAATACAACTAGAATCACATTATTTTTAGGGATAAGGAGTGCTAAACAAACAGCAATATTGAACTTGTTTTTTCACCTTGGTCAAATATTTTTTCTTGATTTGCATCACTGTGTGTGCCTCTGTGTTGTCTAAGTAAAAATCAACTAGGTTCAGTAAGTAGATGTAGGGTTGCTGACATGTTTTTTTCTTTACTTTTCACCAGTTTCAGCAGGCAGTGGAGCGTTTTCTATACTCTTGTGGAGGTTACTGTGTAGCCACCTATGTTTTAGGAATAGGGGACAGACACAATGACAATATCATGGTGACAGAATCTGGTAACGCAACTCATTCTCATTTCCTTAAATGCACTCAAACGTTATACTGGTTGCCTTGCCAAAACAACTATTTTGTGCAGATTTCCTGAGTGTGCTTCCTCACTGAAATAATCAAAAACCAAAAGTACAGTGTACAGGCCACAACAATGTTCAAATAATACTAAGTACTATTCAATGAAGTAGATTTCCATTTCCCTATTAAAGGAAACCTTTTCCATATCGATTTTGGCCACATTCTGGGGAACTACAAGAGCTTCCTTGGCATTAGTAAGGAGAGGGTTCCCTTTGTCCTGACTCCAGACTTCTTGTATGTGATGGGCACATCTGGAAAGAAGAGCAGCCCACAGTTCCAAAAATTCCAGGTTTGAAGAATATTAAGAAATTGCTTTAAAGTAGATAAAAAGTTACTATTTCTTTTTTTCAACACTGTTCTCCATTTAATCCTCAAAAGTGTTCTGTTTTTCTCTTAGGATGTGTGTGTAAAGGCCTATCTGGCTCTGAGGCACCACACCAATCTGCTGATCATCCTGTTCTCCATGATGCTAATGACAGGCATGCCTCAGCTAACCAGTAAAGAGGACATTGAATACATCCGCGAGGCCCTGACTGTTGGCCGTTCAGAAGAGGAGGCCCAGCGCCACCTACTGGACCAGATAGAGATTTGCAGAGACAAAGGCTGGACTGTACAATTCAATTGGTTCCTGCATCTGGTGCTGGGCATCAAGCAGGGGGTGGAGAAACGTTCTGCTTAGCTTTGAGTCCTACACAGGGTAGGACAAAAGACTTATAGACATCACACAAGTCTACCATTAACTGATTCCAGACCTGTTAATACAAGTGTCTCTGGACTGAGTAAATTACCTCCCATCAAGATTTTGTCTAGCTTTAAAAAATGCAATATATTACAACAAAATAGCACTGTATCTAATTATTGTTACAACATAAAGCCATGACAAGGGATTAATAAAAATGTACCAGATTAGCACCCACTCAGCAAAATACGTATAAGGAAAGACATGGGCCTAGGAAAAACATTGCTGTCTGATGTTTGTCACACCATTAGTCTAATTAGTGGATATTTCTATCTTCTTTACTGTAGCAAATGCTGTCTTCCCACATCAGTTGTGATCCAATTGTGTGTATTTGCCTTATCTTGTGAACTCAAAATATTTTCAGTGTTACAAATTAGTCAGGTCAATCCCGTGTTCAAGTTTTTTTTTTTTTTATCAAGTAATTACATTTCAGATTTTTGAATAAACAAATATTAAGAATTGTCTAGAGTTCTACTGTCCCAAAAAATATTTTAAATGTATTTTTAAATAATAAAAAGGGTCAGATTATATGTCTGGAAGGAAAACGACAAAAGCAGTAAATTACAAGTAGCAGTATTTTTTTATTTTATTTGTAGAAACCAGTCTCGGATTTATGGTTATACAGGAATGGAAATAACTTGAATGTTCACATACAAACACATCCATAGACCTCTTGAGCAGCATAACCATATGCTCAAAAGTTGGGATACACCCCAATAAAAACTAAATCTAACTCCACTCTGGGACCTGCTCACCTTTCCATATCCAAACGTGCTCATTTAAAACATGCATAGGCTCATTCAAAGAAGCCTGCAAGATTCTGTTCTACCAGCTTCTCACAACACAAAGTTAACCAAGGTTAATCTGATCCTTACCTCAGCCTCACACAGAATAAGGTCCCTTGTCTACAATTCAATTTGGCCAGCAACCTAGTATCGTGTCAGTAACCTATCCCTATCTGAAATTGTTAATAACGGCCTCATCTGCAGCTCTTAAACAACCAAGATGATTGATGGGATCATCATACCTCCAATCCTCTCATATCAACACTTACTTCGTGAATGGCAAACTAAAGATAAACTTGTATGCATCCCAGTGCCTGCACTCCTCATATCTATGCCTGCACCTACCAGAAGCTGTTGTCTCGTGATCGGTAGGTATCGTTAGTTGCCATGGATACTCAAGTCACGTGCGCGGTGTAATTTTTTTGGTGGCCAGCACTGGCTAACATCCTTGTAACACTAGTAGCTAGCGAGCTATTTTTTACTGGAATTATTTTTCTATCTAATGTAGGTTTTACTCTGCTATAGTTAACCTAGTTTACTACAGAAACAACCTACATACGGGGAAAGACAAGTCAAGAAGACTTTGTAAATGTAGATCATTTTGGCTTGGTAAATTTCTAGCAAAACACGTTTGTAGTAACGACGTTATTGTTATAAGCAGTCTGTCCCCTTGAAGCATCCTGGCTTTATTGGGAAAAGGACAAACATTACCCTGACTCAGTAACGTTAGCTAACGTTAGCTAGCTAGCGGGCTAGCTGTCTAACGTTAGCTAACTAGAAACGTGAACGCAAAATCCACAATCCATGACCAGTTCATGTTAATTCTAGCTAGTTAGCTACAGGAAATAATAGTGCTCTTAAATCTGTCAGAAAGGTGTGACAGGACGGTTTTTGAAAATGGATTATCCAGTCCCAGACGGACTCAAGGATCTCCTGCATAGCTTCACTCTGGAAGTGTTGAAGCAGCAGCCAGAAGATCTGGTGGACTTTGCAGTGCAGTATTTCAACGACCTGCAAGAAAATAGAGCAGGCACCTTCCCCCGGGACAGTGGCCGAGATGCAACCTGTCGACTTGGCATCGGGAGGGCTGTCAATTTTGCTGGCGTAGACATGATGCAGAGTGACATAGAAAATGGAGATGGTGGTGAAGAATTTGTTGGTAATTAATGCACAACTTTTTATTTGCACCATAACATTTTATTTGTGGCCAAATATATACCCTACCATTTGAGATGCCCTCCACTCCAGCACTGTAGAAAATCAAATCACTGTAGCTTGATCACAATTTATTTGACCATTATATTTGCTTAGGTGAAGTTAAACTAACGTCAGCTTAAAATTTGACTAATTGTCATAGGCAACAGTTTGATGGTCTTTATCCTGACCACAGCTAATTTCTGATCACACCCTATTCCCAATGACCCTACTAGTTCTACTAGTTCGTGTCAGCATAGTTATGCTGTATTTCTAATCCACACTCAAGGAGCAGAAATGTGCCCCTTTTTTGTAATGGCTTCTTTGGGGGGCTTCATGACTTGGAGTTATACATTAACCTTTGAGGTGTATAAAAGGTGCGTCAACCAGTCATCTAAAACTTTTAATTTTACCGTTTACAGTTCCAATTTTCAACCGATTTTCAAGAAGATCATCTGGTAAGAAAGTTTACTAATCCATTGAAGGTTTTAGACTATTGCTTGTTATGGGGGAAGTGGGGTAGTATGTATATTTTCAATCTGTGATCTGTCATGGTTATGACTAAGGGTTTAATTGGTATTTGAGATGGAGGAACTATGTTGATAATTCTATTGGTGAGTCTGGTTAAATGATTGACGTACATATAATAGTAATTCTAAGCTTCTACCAATACTTTTTAACAAATAAATATGCGTCTTCTCAGACTTTATAGTCTGAGGCGGAACCTGGGTATTGTGACTATGACAAATGATTTGTCACCATTTTCAAATTTTTATTTTACATCTCAGTTGCATGAGGTGACGAGGCTGAGACCCTGCTAGGTCTGATTAAGATCATATGTGCTGGAGGGGTAGCCCCAGCTAGTTCTGGTCCAGTTGGGCCACAGGTATGAATTAGAATGTTTTTTTGCCCCATACAGTGTGCGCTGAAGCTGTTAATCCAGATGAGGAGGAAGATGAGCAGGAACCAAGAGTATGAACATTTAATATTCATATAGTCCAAGAATCCACAAATTTCCCTTACCATTACCTCTAATTCACCATCAGCAATGTCTACAATGTATAGGCACACATAACAGTTTTCTATGCAGATTTGAATTCCTTACTGTATGTCCCCTCCCAATTCAGGTCACCTATCCCAAAACAGATGACCAACGGAAAAGACTGCAGGAGGCTTGCAAAAACATTCTCCTTTTCAAGAACTTGGACCCGGTATGAATTTAAAAAGATTATTGGGGAGCAAAGAGTAGGATGTAGTGTAGTGAAGTTTAACCATAATGGACGGGATATGTTAGTGTTGTTGTGGGTATTTGAAATGTCTTTCAAATTTCTTAATGTCCACTATTACATAGTCTAATCCTGATCTGTAGTTAAACGTTTTAGTAGATTAGAAAATAGCAGTGGATGAAGCAAATACATTTTCCAAACTGCCCAGGCTCCCTTACCTCCAGCGTCTTTCATTCTTAGTTTAATTTTGTACAACAACTTCGAATGATCATCTGTTTTAGTGCTAGTTTTTCAAATAAAATCTGTAGGTTTAGTTAAACATTTTTGGGACATTATTCAGTAGTTTAACCAGACTGGCAAATATTGTAAGTTGTGGACAATATTACAAGCCTACAGTAAAAACATATGTAGTATTGTGTTAGATAAACATCTCTGCTTTTCAAATTATGGTCTATGGTGTTATAACATGCATTTTGCATGTGCAATCATGCCTAACTGCAATTAAAATAAAAAATAAAAAACGCTTAGGCCAAACAGAAACTAAATTGCATTACCTTGTTTTTATATACATGAAATTACTCAATGATACAAAACAATGTTGCATCCTGTTTCTATCGCTAGACTTAGAATTATCAAAGTTAATTTCTCAAATGTGATTTGTTTTGTCCATAACTTGTGGGTTGGTCAGTTTTTTATCTCTCGAACTGAGATTTTTGGTAACACATATCAACATTCAACATAAGTGTCCTGTATGTTTGTCTTTAACAGGAGCAGATGGCTCAGGTGCTTGATGCCATGTTTGAGAGGAATGTGGACGCTGGTGAGCACATCATTGAACTGGATGATGATGGGGATAACTTTTATGTTATTGAAAGGTGAGACCTCATATCAATCCCACTTATCTGAAGTGTATTGTAGAAGAGCCTTTTGCCTGTAACCGGTTTCATTTTGTCATGGGATATTTTTGGATATTTCAGAGGAACTTTTGACATTGTGAAGAAAGTGGATAATAGTCCACAAGTGGTGGGAACCTACAACAATAGTGGAAGCTTTGGTGAGCTTGCCCTGATGTACAATACACCCAGGGCTGCCACCATCATTGCAACCTCTTCTGGATCACTGTGGGCCTTGGTAGGTTCTACTCCTAGAGATTGGACTGTATAGTCAATGTGTCACATCGTACTTTCTATTTGACTTGAATGCTCTCTTATAAGAGGGTTCCCTGAAATATATTGAACTACGTTAAAAGTTATATGGGTCTGTTTCAGTTACTGTTAACGGCCGGTGATGCTTTTTGAATGCAGTCTTTTGTTTTTTTTCAGGAAAGACAAACCTTTAGGAGGATAATAGTGAAGAACAATGCCAAAAAAAGAAGAGTGTATGAAGCTTTCATTGAGTCCCTTCCTCTACTCGAAAGCCTAGAGGTAAGATATTATCTTACTAGAATGATTGGCTCATGCTAGTTGATGAATGAGGGGAGTGGTGCATCGATTAAAGCCTGAGGGAATTAATACTATTTGACAATGATAAATGACATTCATGTGAAACATAACAGTATGCTGTAGAAGGTTAATTGTTATTCTCTTTTGTCCACACAGCCATCTGAGAGGATGAGAGTAGTAGATGTTCTGTCCTCGAAAACGTACACTGATGGAGAAAGGATAATTACTCAGGTTTAAGTCTACCACCTTGTTTGTGCTGCTGCAAGTCTATCATAGAGTATCATAACTGCATGTTATATTGTCATAAGTACAGTATGTGTAGTTAAGTTGTGTCAGTAAATCTCTGTTTATGAGTGGGTTATCTTTTGTCCAAATTAACATATAGCTTTTAACTATTGCTAAAGACCTTGTAATAGTTTATTTTTTGGCTTTTATATTTAAAGTGTCTTTGTATATCTCTTTTTAGGGGGACAAAGCCGATTGTTTCTACATTGTGGAGTCAGGTCACGTCAGAATAACCATCATCAGGCAGAGCAAGGTGTGATGTGTTTTTGAATGTTATGTATCAATAAGATACATACATGCTCACGAATGTTTCTTGTTTACATTGTCAGTGAAAAGCGACTATTTACACTTCTATGTTGTGTTTTATCTGACACCTTTTTCCACCCCAGACAAGACTGGACAAGGCGTCAGAGGAGGTAGAGATTGCTGTTTGTTCTAGGGGAGAATATTTTGGGGAACTGGCTCTGGTTACTAACAAACCCAGGGCTGCTTCAGCTTATGCTAAAGGAAACGTCAAGTGTCTAGGTAAGTTATTAAATCTGATTCATATCATTTTGAGCATTGAAAGTGTACTTATTTATGCAATTATACATGCTTTATAATGTTACGTTGTGTTTGATATGGTCGGAACACTGTTGTTCGTAAAGTTGGAATTTGACATTTCTCAGTCATGGTCAAGTCAGTCAGGTCCCCTAATTAAGGCCAGTGACTTGAGTTAAAATTCTACAGTGTAACAGTGCCTGCTGATGAACTAGAGTGGGGAAAATCAGACGTGCTCGCAAATTGACTGACAGGAACGCTATTGTGCTGAAGTTTTCCTGATTGCTTAGTGAGTACCAGTGGTAATACATTTTAGAAGCTTGTTGTAGGGTCTTTTACCTTAATAATATATTTGCAAAAACATATTGAAAGAGCAACTTACCTACCGCAGCTTTAAAATATGGGTTTTCTTTTTGAAAACATGCCAAAAAAAAGTTTGGAAACATATTTATGTTTGGGATGGTAGCACATTTGATACATTTTTATTTTCTCCGTTTGTATATTGCTATTTCTGTCATACACGTGCCTTTCATGTTCTCGTGCTTATTCAGATGGCCTAACTAGCTGTTGTTGTTCACACCATTACTAAGATATTGATGCCTATGGAGAAGCACACAGTACAGTACTCTTTTGATATGAAACGGAACTAAATCAAAACAATAACTAGGGTATCTCAATTTGTCATGTGTGGGATTGAGACATAATATAATTGTTTGCGTGTGTCAAGGCAGTCTTCCTGGCTGCAACATTGTTAGTTTTGTCCCCCCCTTTACAGTATGTGTTTGCTGCTTATTAATTGTCTTGACTGTAAAGTTGTCAATGTGATTGACAAGGTTAACAATATCAGGACTTTTCCAACCCTTTTAAGCAGCTGAATCAATCTAAAGCTTTAGCTCTCCTGCCCTGACTCCAAAGGTGGGGGATGCACTATTTAAACTGTGACTACTTCACCTTTGCTGTTTCACATTTCAGTGTACCCTAAGGTGAGTTTGTCCTTTCATTTTTAGTGATGGACATTCACGCATTTGAGAGGTTGCTGGGACCCTGCGTAGAAATCATGAAGAGGAACATCGTCCACTATGAGGAGCAGCTTGCCAGCCTATTTCGGCGTGCCACTGACATCGAAAGTGAAACTGCTTGAGGACTTTCATTTTGTTTTATGGGGCTATGAGCGTTCAAATTTCATGGTACCTTCTCTACTTTGAGCTTACATGATGCATATTCAACTTAAAGTTGACGCTTGTTGTTTAGTGAATGCATTAAGACAGTAATAAAGCGGTCACGAGGGTCTTAATCTCAACTCGCATTTTCATTTTAAGTAAATAAGACAATTCTTTATAGAGCAACCATTTTTCAGTGCCCTCATTTCAGTTTTGTTCCTTGCTTTTTATGATCCAAATAGTACATAACAAAGACAAGCCTTTCTTTTGTTTAAAAGAAAAACAGCACAGTTTGATTGGTTAGCATTTCTTGACATAAATGAGCATACTAAAATGATTCAAGCTAAGCTTAAAAAAATAAACAATACGTTGTTTAAATACTTAATAATGAACCTTGTAAAGTTCTTTTTTATACACTTTAAATTGAAACTTTGTGTTGATGGCTTTAGGAAAATGCATTAAGGCACTGCCAAAATAATTGTTTCCTATCTCAGAAACATGCTTTGGTAACAACCTTATAAAGTATTGTTAATAGAACATTTTGTCATTTGTATCAAACTTAATTTGGCCAATTCTACGTTTACCGAAAGTGTTAACTTGTCACAAAACAGATCAAGAACTACTGTACAATATATACAAGGGGATGCATTTGCTGTAAATTCTAATGTTACTGTTCTGTTAGTTTTCAATGAAATGTAGCAATGCTTGAGGTATTGTTATATTGTCAAATATATTAATATTTTGAGATACAATCTATGGTGTTGCTAATTGGTTGTAGACATTTGATATACTTTGAAGTTTGGTGGGCCTTTTGCACCCCATGGTGCTCAGTAGCAAAAAATGCAGTAGGTTGATTTGGAACAAATTGTAAGGTGGCTTTCTTAACTGTTGCGAGAAATATTATTGAAAATAGTTTCTTTGATTATTTGATATGGGTGGTTTACAAGCTGTTGCCAAGTTATCTGAAGGTGTTCCTATATTTATACAATATTTATATTGTTTTGCTTTAGTTTCAGTAAGATGTTGGGTTGGTTTGGGGGAATGATGCTAGAATCTTTAGGTACTGAGCCATTGTTAGTTCAGCTTTATTTTTCAGAGATGATGATTAGTTGCCAGTGATAAATTCCTACCTTCCTCCAAACATGAAACTCAATCTAAGGGATATCTCTGGGGAAATTTAAAAGAGAAAAGATGTTATGCTATTTATTAAGCTTAAAATTTTTTTTTTTTTTTTTACAAATACGCTTGTCTTAGTGTTACAAAAAATATTCTTGCTTTGCTATGTTGTAGGTATAATAACCATACTTTTTTGTCACAAAAAGGAACAAGTAACAGCATTAAGAAACACCAAGTGTTTCACATTTTGCAGCTATATCTTTGATACATTGTTTGATAAACTGGGCCTTGCTTCTCTTTTCAGCTTAGTACCGTATTTGCCTTTGAACCAGATATATTTAAAGTGTCAGTGTCTTTGTCAGTTTAACATCTAATGCAAGAAAATATATTTGAACAATTGAGCAAGTCAACTGAATGGATTTATGTTGCCTACCTCTACACTATGTCAGCAACAAGTTTAAGTTTTTTGTCATGTATGTATTTGCTTGTTTAAAGGCACTATTTAGTGTTTTTTTTTGCTTTTGGGTGAGCTATCTGTTTTTATGTAGCCCTATACCTTTAAGCACTTGTTTTACAGTGTTGACCCCTTTCATGTACTGTTGTCAATCGCTCAATTGAGGATTTTCTGTCTGAATCGTTACCTTAATTGCAATAAAATAGTTTTACAAAAATGCAATAGTATTCTGGATAAACCAAATATTGTTTGCCGAGTTATGCGAATAATCAGATATAATATATTGTAGTAGACATGTGTATCACGTAAACCTACAGTATATACATGTGTGCATTGTGTGGGCAGTGTACTAAACAATGTAGTCCTTTAACCCTATTTTTTTGTTCTCATCTAGTCTGATATAATAGATATGTCACGTAAACATATATATACACCTTACATGTGCATTTATCAGATGATTGTGGGCAGTGTACTAAACAATTTAGTCCTTTAACCCTATTTTTTTTGTTCTCATCTAGTCTGATATAATAGATATAAGTTAGCCAATGAGAATGGAGCAAGCAATGAATTGACGTTAGATACCACCAATAGAATTACTCGTGATAAATGTTTCAGAACCACCCGTCCCTTGGTTGATGGCGAATGTTTTGGTAAGTTTCAGAGAAAGTTCAATTGAAATACTTTGAAAAAAGGCATCGAACTCATCAGTTTCTACTAAATAAGTTGTATGTGTCACTGAGCAATCTGTATACGTAAAACCAAAAGATGACAGTCTATAGATGGGTTGTAAATGACATTCTGCTTATAGCACAGAAATGTTCATTGTTGACGTTTGTTGTTCTGTTCTAACAGCTTGCGCAAGAGTGAGCTCATTCGAATGGATTTGTTTCTCCATGTGAAATTATTGAACTTATTTTTGCACTGTTTTCAATTATTATAAGATATATTTAGGAAGTATATTTTAAAATCGTGGTCTAGCTTGCAGTTACTTTCACTGTTTTAACAATCGATCTACTTGTTGTGTAACAAATAGGTAATCGTCGAGTATAAAACAAGAGTCTTGAAAATTATGTATTTAGTGTCATTGCCTTGTACATTCGTGTTGTTTCGGTTCATTCATAGTAATCTTCGAACTTTTCCGAATGAATTATCGCCCTTTCTCAGTATTGAATGAATGAGCATAGGTGCGCATGCGTGAACTTACCCAAGTTTATAAACAAGGCCTGCATGCAAAGGTATCACATGATGTTATTGCGAAATAGGCCCATATATAAGCACAATATATACTGTACATACAGCGAAAATGTCACCTGTTTGAGTTAAAAAAAAATATCTTGAAGTCTAATACCTTAAACCCCTCTAAACTCCTTAATTTGATCTTTCATGAGAGTGTTGTCAAGTTTTTGTGTTTTCCCTGTGTTTTTATAAGATTATAAATCTTCATAAGGGTATCTAAAATGGTGTGGAAAGTGGTGACCCCTCTGCCCCAGGAGTGTTCAGAACAGGAGCCAATGGCAGACCACACCAGCATGGACACTGGGAGAGATAAAGCAGAGGAGCTACTCCATTGTAATGAACACCTGTCTTTCTCTCCCGCATGTCCGACTAGTGATAGTCACATGGAATATGGTAAATACACACACACAATATCAATTCAAATTTGTTAGGACTCTTAATTGTATAAAATCAACATTGCATCACTTATTAAAACATGCACGTGAGTTACTACAGCCCTTGCACTACGCTTTCTGAATGTAAATGGCCCTTTTAAATCAAAATGTTTACCCACCCGCTAGACGACCTTCCAGAATTACAGGAAGTGGTGGAGGACCAGACCTCCCCTGCTGTGTTTCAGGTGGGATCGAATGTTTCCCATCAGGAGTTTGAGGGACACACACACACAACCCCTCTGGACACGCACTGGCTCACACAGCTAGCCCACATAGCCACTGGCCCTCAGAGCCCACTGCTGCATGGTTCTCCGAACAGCAGGTAAAGTGCTGCATGCACCAACAGTGTCAACACACACACATTTCTATTTTAAGAATTCAATGATAACAATAATATTGGTAGCAACGCTAATATTAGTAATTTACGTCCTCAGGTCACCTCCAGTCCATATGTTTGGCACCAGTAGTAATCTACATTCCTATGCCCGACCTCCTCCCCTGAGCTCCAGCAGTGCACCATCGCCCTCTTCAGGTCATATGCGGGAACGCAGGCGCAATAGGGTGAGTGCAACATACTGCAACATTGATAGATTTTAAATGGGCAATTCCATTTGAAGCTATTTTCTCTTCATTAGATAAACTTTTTAGACCAGAGAAGTATACTTTCAGTACATCATGTAAATACAATACTGCTGTTGGCCCTTGATGATAGCTCTTCTTTGGCTCATGATATAAATTTGACTCTTCAAGTGTGTACTGTGTAATCAACAACATCAAAGTACTTTAAATGCACTTACAGGACATGTTCATAGTGACCGTTTAATATATTTAAAGCTTCCTTTCCCATGTGCAGACGACCAGTGAGTGTAGCTCAGCGGTGTCCTGCAAGTCCGGTCTGTCAGATGATGAAGACATGGGCTGGTCCCACTCCTGGCCTCCCACTGCCTGGCACTGCTTCCTCAAAGGTAGCAAACACATCTGCATACACACCCTTATGTCACAGTCATTCCTAAACCCACACACGGTGTCAAACCAATTTAGCTTACTCGTTTTCCATATGAGATGTTACCTAAGACAGTTTCTAGTTCTTGCCTCCCTGCTAACGCCCTTGTTCTGTTCATGCCCTCATTTTAGACACACGTCTGCGTTTCCACAAGGGGCCGAAGGTGGAGTGGCAGGACGCTGAGGACCTGGAGACCGATTATGAGTCTGATGACGAAAAAGATTCAGGAGCGTATTCCGTTAAGGTACAACACTCAACATTAGCAAGTAGCCATAGTCACAGTAACATGGTCATGATGGTTCATAAATTGTTCCTCACAATGCTCCGGTTCTGTGCACATTGACCATCTCCAAACAATTTCAATAAACGTGGGGGACCAGAAATAAGCAGTTTGGTTTTTACTTTGTTGTAACATTTCAACTCTTTTCTTTATTCTGTCTCTGGTTGCTGGTGATTAGAACTATGGTGTAGAGGGCCTTAGACTAGTGGACCATGAAGACACTGTCACTTCTGGACAGGCTGTCCTCAAACTGACCTTTGACCCTGGCTCCTTTGGGGATGGCCTTTTGACTGCTGAGTGCCACCTGGACCACCCTTTCTACGTCAAAAGCAAAGGTAGAAGAGCGTTTTTGTTAACTTAGTAGACAGCATGTCTGTGTGTCGGCCCCGGTAACGTGTGTGTGACATGTGATCTTTCACCCAGGGTGGTCCTCATTTTACCCAAGTCTGACGGTGGTGCGCTACGGGATCCCTTGCTATGAGGTCCAGATTGGAGATGTGTGTTTACCTCCAGGACACAAGGATGCCATACACACTGACGACTCGCTGGTGTTTGACACATTCAAGAGGTGAAAAAGCTGTTTGACCTTTGAGTCAACGATAGTGATAAACATTCGTTTTTGTCACAGCAATTCCTGTTTGTTAGTTGTTCAAGATAGGAAAAAATCACCTTAGGACCATAACTGGATATGGCTGACAGTATATCAGATACAGTTTGAAGTTCAATGTTTGTGTGTGTATGAATGTTTCAACGTTCCTTTCCCAGCTTTGACTTCACTCCCCTGGACTCGTCTGCTGTGTATGTGCTAAGCAGCATGGCACGGCAGCGCCGGACCTCTCAGTCCAGCGGGGACGCCGTGAGCCCAGACAGGGACACACACAGCCCAAACTCCTCCCAGCGCATAACGACCAAGAGCCAGCCAGCCCCGGGAGCAGGAAGCAACGTCCCACCTACTAAGTGCAAGCGGCCAATGAACGCCTTCATGCTGTTTGCCAAGAAGTTCCGGGTGGAGTACACCCAGATGTATCCTGGAAAAGACAACAGGTGTGTAAAATGTGTTTGTAAAAGTGTATGTTTGAGGTATTAAAGCTCCAGTTGTCGTTTATTTCTTTTCTTTTTTTCAAACATTGAATAGGTCTTGTTTGTCTCTTTTCCTAGAGCCATCAGTGTTATCCTAGGGGAAAGGTGGAAGAAGATGAGAGGGGATGAGAGGAGAGTGTTCACTATAGAGGCCAAGGCTCTTGCTGAGGAGCAGAAGAGACTCAACCCGGACTGCTGGAAACGGAAGAGAACCAACTCAGTAAGAACCACACACAATGTAAACCGCACAGTGCTCCATACTTTGCTACATTTAAATATGTCTCCCCTAAGAAAAGTATACTATTTACTGATGTAATTTGACCTTTTTTTAGGTCTTGAGTTTTCTTTTTTACACATAGTTCCATTTAATACTCTGAGATTAACGACTGTCTCTCTCTCAGGGCTCCCAAGGAAACTGAGGCATGACCACAGGAAGCAGACAAGGTGAATCACACAGGCACACAAGGCAGCTGGATAGAAAGCATCTTGTGGACTTTTCTGCACACAAACACCACACACACATTTACCAGAGCCTCTACTTTCTAGCTCAGAGAATGACCTGTGTTCTTTTTACTGTGACGAAGTGTGTTCTTACTATCAAATAAAATGTATACAATTAGATATATCTAATTTACTAACTTAGCTTTAATATGTACTTCTTACTATATATATGTGTATGCGTGTGTTTGACATAATGGCCTTTATCTTCCAAAGTAAGACTTATATTCATAATTTTAATTGCAGAAAATTTAGTAAGTTACGCTTGAAAATATAACATTTGTGGTGCTCTACAGTACAGTGCTTAGCGGAGTAGCAGAGATGAAAACACATGTATATTTTTCCAACATAGATATATATGTTTTTTTATATTTCCTCCCATATTACATGATGCTATGTTTATATTGTATATCTTGGTTTATCACATAAACATCTATTCTAATTTTTCATCTGCCAGGAGTGGATTTCCAAAGCCTTGTAGCACTTATAACTGTCCATTGTAACTGTGAGAGTGAAAGCGCTACATGATCTAGCTTAGAAACTGACTTCAGGAAGGTGTCAATTAATTGCGTTTCTAAAATGACATTTATTAATTTTGTCTATGAAGTGGAAAGGATGTGGATAGTTGTAGATATTGACACCTTTTATCATATTTGACAAGTCCCAAAAATGCCTCTAATCAGTGTGTGGATCTTATAATATTGCATAGATTTAAATAACTGTTAAGGTGTGGTCTTCGTTTCTGGGGCCCATTTGTGATAAGGCATTTCTTGCTGAGGTCCAGTTTCCGGGGTGTGCATTAGTAGGCCATATAATTGTGTTAACATACATGGGTTAAGCACTCATACCCTCATTGAACTCTGGGGATATGTGTTACGCACTATATACACTTTATTATCTTGTATGACTGATTGTGTACGTTTATTTTAAAGGATCGGATCATTCTGACTCCATCTTTGTTAAATTAGCCACAGTACACTTAGTGCACAAAAAATGCTAAGTTTATGCAACAATTTAATTTCCTTGCTTTCAATTATTATGTACAGGGCCACTTGGCAACTATAGCAATGCAATGTTTTTTAATATGAATTAAAGCATGAAGCTGTAATATTTCTGTTCTGGAGAGTTTACATTGGTGATCGATATAAAACCACACTACACAAGCAATAATTTCGCTTCAGTTGTGTTCGATTGGTCAATTGTGTTTATAAATGAGGACCAAATCTTTTTTGTTGATGCAGTTTTAACTAACCATTATAGACATGGTGCCACTTAATGGCTACAGAACAAGCTACACATACAGTAAAAAAAGAAATCTGAACTATTATAAACATTCCGATTCATATTCTGTCTAAATGATCAAATTATCCACACAGTTAAACATTTGTAAATTACTAGAAAATCATTTTTATAGTAAAATATAAAATCTACAGGTATAAATAAATTTGGCCTTTTGATGTGATCAGGGCTGTATACAGAAAAATGTTAACAGCTAATTATTTCACTCTCAAGCATATCCATCTCAGTATATTCCATTTAATTTCTAACATTGTTTAGAAGACTAAATAAGCTGCACTAATGCAAAAGGGATTTAAACATTTTTTCCCCTTTTCCAGTGATTCAATACAAAGACATTTCAACAGGAGTGGTTAACGTATATAATCCAGGAACTAACAAACACCTAGACAGCAGCCACCATTTAGAAAATAAAGCACAAAACATTTGGCATTAGTCACACAACCATTGTATCAAAACCAACATGAATTACAAAAGGCACAGATTACCAAACCTCATGGAGCCAGCTGCTATAAGGCTAGACAGGAGACTGATTGCACCACAGTAGATAGTGAAAGCCCAAGGCTTTATCAGTCACAATTGAGCTCATCTTCTGGAATCCAATAAGTGTAATGTATAATTGTTCTACCTGCTAGCATTGTCTTTTGTTTATAATGCAAGTTGCCCATTATATATAGAAACTACTTCAACCAAGATGGAAAGTTTACTGGTTGTAGAAGCAATCAATTCAAAACAGCATCCTGTAATTTAAACTAATAGTTTTTCCTTATATCGGCAGGTAAAGTGATTTTTTTTTTATGAAGAAAGAGTGTATTATTAAATGTGTGTATGTGTTTGCGTTTGTGGCTACATTAGCGATTCCATGCTCTCTGCAATTGTACGGTTGCCCAGGGGAATGGATCCGTTAGTCTCAGGGGACTGTAGAGCCTTCTGATCCTCTTGATTGCTGACCAGACTCAACACCGCTCTGTACAGAAACTGATACTGCTCCTAGGTAGGGGGAGACAGGAATCCAAAATTAAAGATGGGTTTGTGAATCTGGGCAAATCTGTATGAAAACTACTTATATACTCATCACCCAGACTTACAATGTCGTTGAAGACGCCAGGCCTCATGAAGTTGGTCATGCGTGCCACGCGGTACACATCCACAGAGCCCTCCTTCTCCAGCTGGTGAGACAGGGTGGTAAGGGCACAGTACAGCCCTGCCGTGGTGCCCCCAAGCCTGTAACGGTCAGCACACGTATACACATTCACACACACATACCATTTAACACACTAAGAAAGGCTTCACTTTGAATCAAACAATTGACTACATTTTCCAAACTGAGCAGCGTTCAGTTCATTATTTATTTGTTATAGAGCCCCCTTGAGTCCAGCAACGGTACTGCACAGACTTACGGGTCATGAACCACCACTGGGCCATCCCTCTGTGTGCTGTGCGCTCTGATAATGTTGACTATCTCAAAGCTGTTACTGATGGGGCTGTCTGGGTTGGGCCAATAGGGGGCACCATACTGCCTCACTTCCAGCACATAATCATCCTGGGGAGAAATATATATGGATCAAAGCCAGTTAGCCTCCTTGCAGTTCATTGGGTGTGTGTTTGTATGTGTATGTGGGTGTATATGTGTTTGTATGTGTGCTTGTCTCACCTGTACGGCTTCCAGAACAAAGTCCTGGACAACAAGTCTTTCCTCATTGGCCAGGCTGATGTGATTCTCTCCAGAGAATGACACAGTGAAACCCTCACAGTGGATTGGTTCATCATTACTGGGCCAGTACACACACAACTCTTCTATGTTACCCTGAACAGAGTAAAGGGCAGAATGGAGAGCGATTATTCATGTGTTTTTGTATGTTTCGTTTTTTTACGACGCATGTATTGTGTAAAGAGAAAGAGTAGTGATAAAGGGGATGAAGAGCTAGAAAGAGAGAGATTCACTACCTGTAAGTGTGTGTCTGGCAAGGAGACAATTACTTGGGCGTTGTGTTCCCAGACCATCCTCCAAAAGTCTGTTGCAGTGCTGCTCATTGGAGTCTGTGTCAGGATGAACTCCCTGCTCTGGTGGTGACCCTGCAGCACAACCAGGGCACAACCGAGATCGTTTAATTACACGGCCAGCAACAAAAACGCTTTAAAGGGAATAGTTCACGATACACAGGGCTGAAGCCACAGTCCCAAGGTTTCGCCACAACTAAGAGGTTTACCTAGGATCTACATATTACCATTATGTAGGAGGCGTTAATGTAGTCGGAGGACTCTCCTACCGCAGAAGTAAGACATACTCGGGATCTTTCCACTGGAAAAACAAAGCACCAAAACCCATGGAAAACGTGTAACACTTGGATTCAAAGCAAACTAGTTGAAATTCCGGTGTGAGTCAGCCACTATGATATTGTGTGTGTGTGTGTGTGTGTGCGTGTGCGCGCATGTGTGTGTGTGTGTGTGTGTGTGTGTGTGTCTCACCAGGCATAAGCGAGGAGCTCCTGTTCTTCTCAGCGTTGCCATCTTTTAAAGCTGTTGTGTAATCGGACTGCCTGGCTCTGCGCTGACTGATCAGCTAAAACACAAAAGGGCGCCACATCATCATGATCACTATCTGGACTATCCGGTACTGTGGCTCTTATGTTAATTTAAAACCTTGTCATCGTTCACCCAAAATGCCCCTGACCTTGAACTGTTTTTCCATACGCGTCCTGCCGGAGGGACCTGGGGTTAACAGGTCAGACACATAAGAGTGGATGAGGTCAGAGGTCACGTGGGTGTCCCTGCTGAGGATGGCCTCCACCAGAGCATCATGGATAAACACATACTGCTCCTATACAAAGAACGTAGCACACACACACACACGCACACGCACACACACACACACACATTGGTGAGGTAGCTTGGAGAATTGCATAGGCCCATTAATATTGTTAACAATGAAACGATGAAATAATCTTTAGGGGGCCTTGGGTTGGTGGGGCCTTTATGCGGTTGGGTTATGGGTACCTCAGTCTGCACCAGGTAGTTTCTCTGTGTCCTGACGTGCTTCAAGAAGCCCAGGACGTTGACTGTACTCTGGTCCTGGATCTGCTGCAGCATGCTGTCCAGCACTATGTATGTGCCTGTCCGGCCCACCCCAGCACTATGGAGACAAAGGACCCAGTGCAAAAGTGTAAGAATATGACCCAGGGCAAAACATTTAAGTGGACAGCTCCCTATGCAGTGAGAACATCAGACAACTCCTACACCCTCCCTCATTTCACCATGCAAATCCTCATGTAAATAATGAAAACACACACGTCCTCCCTCATTCAAACACAGCCGACCTGCAGTGCACCAGGACGGGCCCCATGTCACTGGTCCTGGCCTGGGAAGAGGCCCGGACAAAAGAGAGGACCGGCAGGGTGTACTCCGGCACGCCCATGTCAGGCCACTGGGTGTAGTGGTACTGGATCACTGTCTTCTCAGCGCAGCGAGCCTTCTGGGTAGCCTGGTGAGAGGGGACATGGGCGGTGTCAGAAACACACACCAGGAGCACGTGCGTGAGTGTGTGAGTGTGTGTGTGTGGGTGTGAGTCTACCTTGGGGCCAGTGTCTCGCAGGGTGAAGGTGCGGAGCGTGTGGTAAGCCAGAGTCTTGCTGCTCTTCAGGGTGACCTGGTATGGACCGTAGTCTTCCTGGTTCTCCTCAGGCCAGTACTGCTCACACTTCCTCTAACGGAGAGGAGCACAGACACATAACACTCAGGTCATAAAATAAATATGTGTATGGTCGTGAACAATTTAGTCAGTATTTTTACAACGCTAAATCAAACTTCAGGATGGAATAGGGAGCTTTGGGTTCCTGGTGATGAAGATGCTGACGAGGGGTTTCCCAGCTGCGTCTTACCCGTCCCTTCTCCAGCAAGTTGGTGATCATGATGATGATGCCGACGTTCTGCTGCCACACCATCCTCCAAAAGTCCTCCCTGCCTGCCTTCAGGGGGCCCTGCGCCGCGATGTATGCCCGCGGACGCTCAAATCCCTGATGGAAAGGTACACACACAAACATGGTCGGTAGGTCAGGTAACAATGATTCCCCCGTCTAGCCAAGCAAATCACTATCATTTTATTTAGGTTTGGGTTAGATTGACTGTAACTTACGTCGACAAAGTTGGCGTTGATATAGTCTCCAACTTTGCCATCTCTATCCAGACTGCTGGAGAGCTTAACCCGACTGTGGTCATCTAAGTGAAGATGAAATCCATTTGTTTGTTTGTTTGGGCCTGTGTGTTAACAGTGACATGCACATTCATAATGGGGGTGTATTTCTTATGAATTTGAGGCAACTTACATGCCAGGATGTTGATGTATCGGTTCTTGCTCCTGTTGTCGGGGTGGTTGGAGTTGTCGGCGGTGATGTCAAGGTCCACCGTGCACGTCTGCACCTCCTGGGAGACAGAGCGCCGTCAGTATGCACGGGAGTTACTCACACCCCAGCAGCCAGGCACACACTAGCTAGACAATGTGACTATCCGTCAGTAGAGATTAACCCACAGGCCGGACCCACAGGCCGGAATCCCAAGAGCAAAGTGTAGAACTCATTACTTAACTTCACTGTCCCACAAACACATCGTTTTGTCATGCAAAGATAGCAATAGATTAACAGAGTAATCACTACAGAACAGTTACAGGGAGGTGATGAGCAGAGACAAGTGGGAGACGACTTGCTCCATCTTATCTTTACATCAAAAGATATGCAGAGAACATAAAGGGAAATACGTTTTTCTCAAAACGTTCAGAATCCAGATTGCATTAATTTGGTATACCGGATCACCATCATCACATCTCTGCAACTGTGAGCCAAATACAAGGGGAGAAGTGTCTTACCTCATAACACTCTTTCACAATCTAATGGAGGGGGTGAGAATGCAGAAAGCACAGCGATGAGGGTGACAGGGTGACAGACAGTGAACAGTCAGTGCAGATACAGAAACATGGGTCACGTCTGATCTGTGTGTGTGGTGGTGGGGTGGTGGAGAGGGGGGACACACTACTCTGGAGGAACAGGCCTAGTAGTGACTCATGCTAAGCACAGGGTGTGTGTGTGTGGGGGGGGAGTGGGGGGGTCTGAGCCACAGACACGCACAGTTTAGCAAACCAACCCGCCCACAGATGGCGGACCCCAAACATTCCGTAACACACACACTCATTCTAATTGGGGTTAGAATAGAACGTCTTGAATACAATAGAGTGCCGCGTGGTGCCAGCATGGTGTCCGTTATGAAAGGGAACCAGACTGAGCTGGTTGAACTGTGGGTGTCCATGGCCCTTGGCAGGCAGCCTACAGGAGGGGTTGTGTTCTATGTGGAGGGCCATGCAGTCCCTCCACGTTACAGTGCTGTCCCAGTCAGTGTAGCCCCCTCCCACACATACATGCTGCCCAGTCAGAGTCCCCCTACATGCTTGTCTATGACTACACCAAGTAGGGGTAGAGATAGCGAATACATCCCTCTGCACATTACAACATAAGATCCTGGGGTATGTGGGCAAAACCATAGAATACTAACACTGTTTTTCCTTTGAGACTTGTCTAAAACTTACTGAAGTTACATTTATGACATTTTCGACAGGGCATAATACCAACAATGGCCCCTAGATGTACTGCTGTCCCTTCTAAATGATGTTAATATTGTTTTGTAAAGCATTAAAGAGCTGTATGAGAGAGGTGCATATACAGGTCAGTCTCCATATGACATCTTACCTCAAACTCCTTAGAGAACGTGTTGGTGCTGTGGAGATCCATGACATGCTTCACAAACTGTTTCACAGTCATGGCCTCATGCTCGTCTGAAAATGAAATGAAAAGTAAATTTAGAAGTCAGCAATAGTCTCTCTCTCTCTCTCTCTCTCTCTCTCTCTCTCTCTCTCTCTCTCTCTCTTGTGTGTGTGTGTGTGTGTGTGTGTGTGTGTGTGTGTGTGTGTGTGTGTGTGTGTGTGTGTGTGTGTGTGTGTGTGTGTCTGTGTCCACCTGTGGCTATCAGCAGAGGTGTAGAGGGTGAAGACATGACTTTAGGTGATGCATTGTCTTCAGGATATAAGATAGCGGCCTGGAAGCAGTTCCTGTAAAATGTTCAGAAATTCGCACAAGTGTTATTTTTAGTACTTATTTATTTATTTGATTTAAATTTCATTTAACCAATTTCACTTTCACCAACTTTCACCAATTTGTATTTACAATGACAGTCTTGCAAATAAATAAAACATGACAGGCAAACAATACATACCACAGGCAAGGAACAAAAGACATACAAAAACAGCAGGAGCAAACCTTCTATGGTCCAAACAGTGTTTATCGACTATCCTCTTTAACAAAGACCGGAGTGGAGGCCTCACCTCCAGTAAATGAGGATGCCAACCAGCACCAGCAGACAGAGGATGGTCAGAGTGGAGACCACGGCCAGGGGCACTACCGTCCTCTTCTCCCGCTCCACACCAGCTACCAGGCCCACCCGGGACTCGTGGCTGCTGTTACTGCCCTCTGAGGTGGAGAGAGCACACGCTGAATTCCACTGAACCGAAAAGGCAAACATCACAGATTCTAAGCACACTCTACTGGTCTGGTAGACATTGAGGATAAATATACATATAGTAAACAAATTATCTCCATACTTTTTCTATATACATCATATGTTGTGATCAAACAAACAAAAAAAGTTAATTTAGTACCGGGGCACATTTAGCATGTTTTTCGAGAAAACAAGACTATATTCCAGCCAATTACTTTCGTCATAGATTCCTAAGAATGAGTTCCTTGTTAGAATGCCAACCATAACCATTACAAATGGAATACACACAAAACTATTCCACCAATTCACACTGTAGGAATTCAAAGCAGCCAATTCATTGTTGTTACCTTTCCTCCCTGACCTCTCCACAGACCAGCCCCCACTGCCGTCTGCGAGCTCAGGGTTCCTCAGCTCAACAGGAGGATTACCCCCCACACTGAGAAGCGCCATGGTGTGCTCTTCATCTCCAGAGCCACTGGCTTCTTCCAGCAGTGCCAACAACCAGGGAGGTCCATTGGATTCCTCACTTCCTTTGACATTATCCACGTCAGAATTTATAGTGACGGTATTTGTCTCGCTGTCATAGTGCGAGCCGGAGGGGAGACCGTCAGAACTGGTCTCACTCTCCGCCTCGCTTTCTGTTTCACTTTCTGTCTCACTCCCTGTGTGTACCGTTCTCAAGTTAATAATTGTGCGAGAGGCCAACTCTGTCCTAGTAATATAAACAACTTTTTCCCAGTCTGGACCTGGGTCGCCTGACCCCGAACCGCTGCTGTCCGTCTCTCCGTCCAGGGAGAGAAGAGTACTCGAGCCATCCCAAAAGGGAGACAGAGGGAGATGAAGGTTTCCCCAGGCTTCCACGGAGGGGTTCAAAGTAGACTGAGAAGTGCTCGACATCTTAGAAGACGGGAGTGTATGCACCAAGGATAAGGAGCGTTCATCAGAGTGGCTGAGAGTAGGATACTTAGAACCAGAGTCCCGTTCCATGGAAAAGTGAGCCGCGTGTCGGTTACTTGGGCCCTCCGTGGAGGGAGAGACACTGGGCTGGAGCGCTGAGGGGGCGAGGAGCACAGGGGAGGAACCCCAGGACATGTCCATGGAGCTGGGGGGAGCTGTTCTGGCTGGAACAGAGAAGCCACAGGACATGAACCAAGCAACAAGCGAGAAATTACTCAGTTTAGTCGAGTAGGCGAGACGAGGTAGTGTAAAAATAATATACATAGGCAACAAAGCAGCCTTCGGGGACTAAAAGATGCAGGAAAAGAAAAGTATGGCAATTTCAGCATAGTACATAGAACAGCCATCAGAGGGCAGCCCGACACAGGAACAAGCTCGCAGACCAAGACTACAAAGCTAAAGTCGAGAAGACGTGAAACGGTAGGAGAGACCGCGGAAATGTCCCAGTGTCATCAGGTCAGGGAAGCAAGGTAGTGGCATCAAGCAAAGCAGCACATATCACTAGAAAGGAGCAAGATTAACCGCACAACCACCACCACTGCTTTAAACTTTAAATCTAGTGTCATCTGGTTCACCACAACCACACTGTGTTCTACCGTGATATATGGATAATCACCAGCACGATTAATGAACGCCACATTCGTTGTAAGGATTTTAAAATGAAGGCAGAGGCAGCACATCTTAAATTGCCAAGCATCACCCAGCTATCAAACATTCATTAGTCTTATGTAACACACTTTATTCAAATATTTAGGGCTATGGACTGAGAATGTGGAATTCTTGTCAAGTTCTGAATTGGTGTTTTGATGTGATTTGAAGAGAGCGCTCCAAATCATTTTAAATTCATATTCAGACATGCTAAAGAAAAAAGGGAATTACATAATGATTAATAATTATGTAATGATTTGGGTCTCAACATAACCAGCCACTTGCTACTCACCAAACTACGGACGAAAGTAAGCATGCACATTTGCAGGGCCAATAAAAGTATTTCAATGCACTTCCATTTCGTCAAATATTAGTCTGCTGGTTTACCATTGAACATGGGCTGGGTGGTGTGCAGCAGAATCCTGATGAGAGCTGAGGTGGTGGAGGAGCCTGAGGAGGTGGAGAGGGTGTTGCTGGGAGACGCGGTCTTAACCTTGATCCAGTGCACAGAGGAGGTAGAGGCCACAGACTTTGGAGTCTCAGACAACGGGCTGACCTCGGTCACCGAGGCTCCACTGGCACTGGACTCGGATAAGACCGGCGGCTTGTCTTCTCCATTTCCTGTGAGGTTTCGGATCAAGGAGGTTAGAGTATGATTACTTTGCATTCAGTGCTGTCAGTCTACCTCTTTCTACTCACTCACAAAATACACAGCAGCAGACCAGAGAGGAACAGCACTGTCTCTCTCACCTTTTGGTCGTGTTGTGTTAGTGTTGATGACAGTCTCAGGCACAACGATGTTGACTATATCTTCATAGTAGACATCCGTGACCACCATGTCTACTGTTGGGGGAATGTACAAGTCCTTCTCTGGGGTAGTCTGGTCTGAGGCCCCAGGTCCCCTTCTCTAGACACACCACACAACCACATGATAGACAATGGACCATGATATTAAAATGAGGCATCGCATAGCATATAACTCCAAGGTAAACGACAATAATAACAATAATATTCACCTGATGGGGTAACAATGACAGCGAGGCTTCTTCTGTGAGTCGTCGACGGACAGGTATGCTGGTCGTCTTGGCAACCGGAAACAGGAAGCCTGGCTGGTCTGTCGCCATGGTGACCCATATACTACTCTTGCCGTCTGCAGAGGCTCTGGTGTGGGGCCGGTCTAGGGGAATCAGCTTATTTGTGTCTGTCCTATTCTGGTCCACACTTGTGGACCAGAAGTCGGTTGTGTTTGGGCTTGGGTCCGCTTTCTTCTTGGTCTGGTTCACACGCTGCTGGTCTCCACCGGTGACTGTACTAGCTGATGCTGTGGTCACAGGGTTAGCCTTGGAGGTGGGACCCGTGTTGGGTTGGACAGGGAGGCTCTGGTCCTCAGCTCGGTTCTGATATACTATGGTCTGCTCGACCGGGATCTCCATGTACTCATCCACTAGGTTCTGATTTTTTAAACTGTCTTCCTCTGAGCTCGGGTTATTATCCATTTTAGGTTGATTAGGGTCCATTTGAACCTTCGAGGTAAAGAAATAACCATCACAAATTCACAACTAGACATCGCCATGTGGAATGGTATCATTCAGGTATGGTTAAAAAAAGGATTAAAAATGGACAGAGTCTTACCACCTCCCGCTCATCCCCAGTTTCAATAGAGTCACTCTCTAGACAGAAAGGATAGACATGGAAAAAGGTTTTCCTAATCTGTTTAACATGCCAAACAATATTGAGATGCTGGAAAATCACACTGTTTTATTCCAAATACACAGTAATATTACTGGTAATACTGGACAGCTTTTACCCTGATTCAACTCATGGATCATTCCCTGGCCATTAACTGATTGACTGCTCTCACCCAGGTCCTCCAGGGGCATATCCACTATGATCTGGTCACTCATGCGTCCTGTCAGTCCGTTGGTGCACATGGCAACCACCTGGACCACATAGCTGCTGTTAGCCAGCAGGCCAGAAATAATGGCCCCCTGCATGAGAGGAGAGGAACATTTAAGTCGTAATCACACACTCACACACGCACGCATGCACGCACGCACGCACGCACACACACACACGCGTATACACAGTTTTGTTAGGTCACTGTCTGCAGCACCTTCGCAGGGTGTTGCTTGATAGTGGTGGCTTAGTGTGTAGAACTGCTACCTGGTAACCAAAAGGTCATGAGTTCAAGCCCACCTGGAAACACCACCACTAGTGTGTCCTTGAGCAAGGCACTTAACCCTAAATTGCTTCAGGGGGACTGCCTTGAAATTTCATTGTAAATCGCTTTGGATAAAAGCATCCGCTTAATGGCTGTAATGTACTGTAATTTAATTCCTAACATGCATGTGGACTCTGGACTAGTTATGTTACACATTTAGACAACTGTATACTACAGGCCATGTAAGGTCAAAGAGCTGTATGGACTTTGAACCAGTCAGATCACTGACAGATGGATGCAGGAATGGATTGATAGAAGTGACTTCTTGGATTAGGATTAGGACGGACAAATGGGCAGTGAACAAACAAACAACAACTAGAAAGACTGAAGCCAGCCAGCCAGCCAGCCAGCCAGCCAGGTGTGTTACCACGTCCTGGTCCCCATCGGTGCGGTACTCTCGTTTCGGCTGGTTCTGATCCTGTAGCCGTTGGTAGGTGACTGTGTACCAGTCAATGGTGGTGTCATAAACCACGCGGGGCCGTTCCCACATCACCATGATGGTGGTGTTGTTCTGCGCGTCCGCCTGGATGTTCTCTGGCTCCGAGCTGCACGCTGGAGAGACACAATATGATTCAACATTGATGATTCAACAAAAGCACCAGCGGCATTGTGTTGATGTATAAAGAGCTCGGAAAAGGGAGACAATTTGTGTGCTTTCATTCAGTTTGAACCACAACCAAGCATCCTCTCTGCTGCTGGAGCTTCAGTTCAATATCATCTTAATAAAACACAGATCTGCAGACTGTACAGACACCTATTATGATAATGTCACAAGGTGCACACAAACCTTTATTCCTTTTAATTTAGTCACAGAGCAACACTGACCAGTGTAGCTCACTCTAGAGAAACCACATTCACAATATTGCTAAGAGAATAGTAAGAGAAGGATGCAAGGCTTTCTAAATTTCTGAACACTTCATTTCAAATTCAAAAGTAAAACCAAAGAGATTGCTTTAGCGAGAGCCAAACTACAAAGTAGGGTTTCCTGGCAACGAAAAGGGCTGGTTCAGGATTTTCTTTCTGGAAGCAGAGGGAAGCATGGCTTTTGATGAACACTCAAATGACCTTGGGAACAGAGATCAAAGATACAGGGAATATTGACTTTTTCTGCTCAGTGGATGTTACATGCATGGTGGCATACTATTTTGGAAAAGTCGGTTCGGTGTAGCAGCATAGGCCACACAGAATCTTTAGGCTGTTAGAAATTAGGTTGCGTACTCACAACGTAGGTTGTAATGCCCGACTTTAGACGGAGTTGGGATCAACAGCGAAATGAGGTTTAGGCTAGTTTAGGTTAGCTTTATGTTGGTGTGCTTACTGGGAGTGAGGACTGCCTCGACCCCTGTGTAG
The DNA here is from genome assembly GCA_026901105.3 of Galaxias olidus. Lineage (NCBI taxonomy): Eukaryota > Metazoa > Chordata > Actinopteri > Galaxiiformes > Galaxiidae > Galaxias > Galaxias olidus. The sequence continues at coordinate 69,670 of JAPMUY010009301.1, forward strand.
GAGGCAAACACCTGGCCCATGAACTGCTGCTGCTGCTCTCTGTAGTTGTTTTGCAGGTAGTCGGTCAGAATCACGTAGCCTGCTTGCTCCATGGTCATCACGTCACAGAACACCTCCAACTGAGAGAGAGAGTGAGAGAGAAAGAGAGAGAGAGAGAGAGAGAGAGAGAGAGAGAGAGAGAGAGAGAGAGAGAGAGAGAGAGAGAGAGAGAGAGAGAGAGAGAGAGAGAGAGAGAGAGAGAGTGGGTGAAGAAAGAATGACAGAGCAGATGCGGGGACAGTGCAAGAAAGAAAAAGAGAGTATTTCAGGTTGTTGCATTCAAAACCCATAAAACTGGGTCACTGAGTGTGTATACGTATATGGAAAGGACTAAGAGTAAAAAGTTTTTGTCGTGTACAGATCTGGTTTGTTATGTTTTGCTATATATGTGTGTGTGTGTGTGTGTGTGTGTGTGTGTGTGTGTGTGTGTGTGTGTGTATGATCGGGGGTGGGGGGGGGGGTAGATCAGCAGCTTAATTTCCCCCCCTTCGGCCTTATCCCACAAAACGCTGAAAATGTAATGCCCAGCAAACACTCTCTCAGCTTTTAAGTGGATCATGGGGAGAGAAAATGAGGCACGCATACAACGTTTTCAGTTGAGAAGGGCTGGTCTGATCAGCTGAGATTTAAAGTGTCGACAGGGAATTTAGAAGTTTCATCTGGTAAGGGCGGATGTATCTGCTTCTCTACTCCAGTAGCTTGGCAGTGGCAGTGAAATATTGATGCTGGTGGTGAATGTGTGTTTGTGTGCGCTGCGTCTGACTCAGAATTAAAGGCCTGTTACAGTAGCAAGCAGAGAAAGTAGAGCTCTATTTTCAGGTTATATTTTGAAGGCTGAGATGTGCCCACGTCATGGTACCCCCGCTCCACTCACCCACCTACCCACCCACACGCACACACACACACACACACACACACACACACACACACACACACACACACACACACACACACACACAAACACACACACACACACACACACACGCTGAGGACCTAGTTAGCTCCTTAATTGCATGTGACATCATCCACTTTGGATACATAATATATGATCATTACACAGTTGATTTCTTTAAAAATTGGTTAATCAGTTAAAGTGAACACATGTTTGATTCAACTAAAGCAAAAAGTCTGCCAAATATCTGTGCCAACCAGCTGGGCCATTTGGACTGCCTCCACTTGACCAGCATTTCTTGCTGTAGTTGACATAAATTATATATATCATTTCTGATTTAAATGATTACTAATGCAAGAAATGGTGTCATTTTAAAATTTGTTTCATATGCATTTCACTTCCCTATCCTGTGGATGATGAAGCTTGACATATGAGTAAGAACTAGAGACTCACTTGTATGTGACACTTGAACATTTGGGTAGGTGGGGGTACCTGTGTGCGTTTGTGTGTATGGTGCCCATAGGTGAGAGAGAGAGAGAGAGAGAGAGAGAGAGAGAGAGAGAGAGAGAGAGAGAGAGAGTGGCTGAGCAACGTGTGTGTATTTGTTCATCCTCTGTGATAAATGTCGGCCGGTCACCTGGCTCTCGGAGATGGCCACGGTGTGTTTGAAGACGATCCACTCCACGGTCTCGTAGCAGGGAGGTGTGGTTAGCGAGCCATTGTAGGTGTAGTACTTCCCTGTGTTGTTGGGGAGCAGGGCACGCATGGAGAACGGTTCCACCGTTCCACTCTTACCTTCACGCAAAACACCACACATTCAAACAGTGTGCATATTAAAGACTGTGCGCTAAACAACTAAGTAGTCAAACGCATAAAACAAATTCTACGTAAGGAAAATGACAATTACAGAAAAAAGGGTTTCTATTGTCCTACCAAATCTGCTGACCGTGTTGACCGCTTCTATGATGGGGTTGAGGTTCTCGTTGTCATCCAGGCTGATCTGTGGAGAACATATCTGTGATGACTGTTGTGTTCCTCACCATTAGGTACCATAGCATACGGTGATATGCAGTTGCTATAGGTTCACCTGAAACAGAACAGCCAGAGCTGTGATCCTGCCCCCGTCCCTGACAGCAGCCTCCACTGACCGGAACAGGTCGGCGTCGTAACAGACGATCTGCATCTGTTCCCAATGGGATACAGGAGAGAGACCCAACGTTAGACTCAACAATGGGAAAACAAAACGCACAGTGCAAGTATACTGTAGGTATGACATTGATATCCTTTGAGGTAGTCATACAGGGGCTATGTAGCAAGCCACCGAATACACTATATAGGTGCAGTAACTTTAAACCAACTGATTGATTGATCAATGGATTCATTGACCAAAGCCGGTTTATTTTGTATGTCATCTATTCTACTTGACTGAATGTGAGGCCAGTTGACCTCCAGAGGGTACTTCATCCCATTGAGGCTGTGTTCAGACCCGTCTGAGGAAGCGTTGCAGCGGCCCCAGTGGAACGTGATCCGGCCCACTCGGAACCTGGAGCTCAAGCCACCTCCGCTGATGTAGTACTCTCCATCCACGCCGATGGCCACTGTCATAGAACACATACACACGCGCGCACACACACACGCACACACACACACGCACGCACGCACGCACGCACGCACGCACACATACACACACACACACACACACACACACACATTGAATGGCAGAACCCTATCATAGACAACAGATAACTCACATATTAAAACACAGTTGTATAGCTAAAAGCTAGGTTGGGAGTCTTTACCGACAATTCTGCAGAACTGATTGCAAGAAACTGTAATTTCCTGGACGTGAATCTCAAGTAATCCAGACATTTCCTTTGAGATAAACCCAGTCTCCCCCTCCCTCTTGCTCGCCCACACAAAAGAAAAGATAATACAAGTCTGAAAGACATCTTTTTATTGGCACATTTCCTCTCTGCCAGGGAGAGAAATACAGAGATGGATATCATCGTTTACATGAAGCCGCCAGACAGATATCACAGGGCAATTTCATTTCATCTGGAGGACAGATGCATTTATCAGACACCACTTCCACCTCTCTCCTTTGTACTCCTCTCTCTCTCTCCGTGTCTGCCTCGTATTCTGTAGCTCGCTCCTCTCCCTCCCACTCCCTTAATTCCCTCTATACATCTCTTCTTTTCTTTGCCTCTCGGAGTATGTCATACTTCCATATAATTACCTCTCCACATATATGGAAACATAACCCTCTTTCTGAATAAAGAGTATCACTGAGCTTAAAACATTTGCAGTATTTCGTCATAGCATAGCCAAGACACACTTCACCAGTCTTGTGTTTCAGTGCACCACTACAAGGGGGAATTGAGCAGAAGTGCATGTGTACCTGTCTTGCCGTTGTTGTTGATGGTGGTGGAGTCAGCGGTGTTCCTCTCCCAGCCCTCCATGCGTAGGCCCTGGAACTCCAGCCGGACCTGGGAAAAGGTCTCGTCGATGTCGATGGGTGACTGTCTGGCACTATTACACGATGGGTATCTCTTTCCCCAGATCCTCTGGTTTAGGGCCCCTGAAATGTGAAAGTAGCATACACGTTAAATCATAGAAACATCTAACCATTAAACAACTACACATCTGAAACGGTACAAATATAAGTATGCACTATAACTATATGGTATAAGAATTGGCCCCTCTCTGTTCATGCGTAGACGACTTGCTACAAAAATATAGCCAAAACAAAAAGATGTATCATGAAAACAGTGGACTAAGAACAGAGCAGTGCATCCCATTTGAAGCTGCATTTTCTAATTCAAAGCACAAACCCAGCAAAAGGGACAGATGAACAACAAGTCTGAAGGGAGAACGGCGATTCCCTCTGCGGAGGAATTCAGTCCAAGTCGGCCCAAGGCACTCGCATGCATTCTAAATTCAGTGTAAATGTGTTTACGGAAAACAATAGAGGAAACCTCTTGAAATCTTCTGGAACAAGCTAGCCTCATCATCTTTGAAGTCAGAGCGCACGGTGCCCTGTCGACAGATGCAGCTGATAACAGAATGTCCACAATGAAGGTTAACCTGAGGTAAGCTCATTAGCAGACACTCAATAGTGTACAAACAAACAAGATTGGCTTCCCCTCACCAGGACTTAGCAGATGAGGGGTTAACGAGGCAGATGGTACGCACAGCAGGCCACACATGAGTGAACAGGTACTTCACATGCACTCACTCACTATCTATAGCCAGTGCACTGTGCTAATGTAAAAGGACCCCTCAATGGTGCTGTAATGAGTGGGCCAGGTAGAATAGCAGTCTGTGACAGCCCATTGTCTAAGCCCAGAGACATTAGCATGTCTTAAGAGGAAATGCATGATTCTCACCACAGGTTAATTTACTCACACACATGCACAGGCATGGATGTACTGTGATTTACATATCAACATGCTGCAGAACAGATGAGGCATATCGACATAGATTAACATGCACACTTTCTGCCACCTCCTTTCACAACACCCTAGACTCGCTTTGTGGATACTTCCTCGCTAGAGTTGTAGGAGGGCAGTTTATATATATATATATATATATATATATATATATATATATATATATATATATATATATATATATATATATATACATATATATATATATATATATATATATATATATATATATATATATATATATATATATATATATATATATATATATATATTTATACACACGCATTGAAGGTGGTGCTCTAGATAGAGTTGTGGAGTTCAGCCGTCGTGGAAAGTTGGTGGAACAAATAACTAACAAATGGTGACAAACAGGAGGAATGCCAACAGAAGATGAAGTACTGCATGCTACATGTCTCCCCAGTCTACTAACTCCCTGAGCTCATAAACAGAGCAATGAAATGAAGGAGATTCTCGTAAGGAAAGGGGAGGACGAGGAGAAAAAGAGAAGGACAAATTGACGGTACGGTAACTTCAATTATTAGACAATACATCCACCCACATTTACTGGTTTCAATTAATCCAAGGCTAGCTAGTATTGTCATTATGTGTATTTGAGCGTGTGTGTATGTGTGTATGTTCTGTACAGTACGTTTGTGTGCAGTCAGTGAAGTGCCAGGGAGCTGTCCGCGTGTTGCAGGGCCACATCTGGCCCCTGTAGCCTCATTCAGGAGGCGATGACACACCAATACACTGCTGACAAGCCGCTGCCATGGCAACAAGTAGCTGCTGAGCTCAGACGGAAGGGGAGTGAAATGCCAGAAGGATCACTCCTTCGTCTTCACAAAAAAACATGTCTGGGAGTTTATCATGTATTTTTATACCACACATGATATTTATTGCTTTTATGTTGACTTGAGAGGAACGATTACTAAAATGTTGTTTAGGAAACCATCTTATCTGGCATATACTGGGACGACTGCAATACCTCTACCGCTAACATTGTGAACAGTGAAGATTCAGCTGCAATGATCCCTAATGGTCGCTCTGGTCACCACCAGTAGTCTTTCTTGTCTCACAGAGTAGAGAAAAGTGGTTTATTTTTTTCCTGTGGACAGGCTAAATGGATCCTGTCATCTTTTTGAAACACACACACACACACACACACACACACACACACACACACACACACACACACACACACACACACACTACGAGCAATACTTGTCTACTGCCCGCGCTTCCAGCAATTACGGTGCTCTTTGTTCTCCTTTGCGCTAATATAATCACTGCTTAGCTACAGTCAGAAAGTCCTTTACAGATCACTGTCACTTCAGCTCCATCTTGAAAAAGTGCAATGCCGCCAAGCTAATAATTTGAAGATACATGCAGTTGGTTGAATGTGAATAATGCATTGCACTTAACCTTTCACTTGCATGCTTTTCTCTCTGTTCTGCATGACTCCCTTAATAATAGACACCAGGGCTAGAAGAAGAGACAATTCAGCCAATCGTTCAATAAAACAGACCCTGAACCCTGAATGAGTCCTTTCTTTTGAGTCAAGACCAACAGTTTCTTATTCGGCCGCAGTACGGCCAAAATGCATCTCTCAGTCTGTCCATTTTGAACGTCCGTCTGGAAGCAGACAGACAAGGTAGACAGGATACGAGATGGCATATGAATGCATCCTGTCCGTACGCTGTCACGCCGCAGGGCCAGCGGGCAGAGGAGGGAAGGGCCTCTATCTCACACCTGTCCATCACCCTGCAGGACTCTGAGTAATGATGGGCTGACATGCATCACCAGTGTGACGGCGGCCCGGGGCTCACATTTAGAGGTCCTGGGAGCTGCAGTCCCTAATCCTCAAACCCAGACTCGGTTAGTCACACACCCAGCCTCAGCAGTCACAGTGTCTGAAGTCGGCCTTTCATCCGAACAGCACGATTGCCTGTGAGGAGGGTACAAAGACAGCGCCCCACGCTCAGAGCCCCCCGTCCCCACCCCCCGTCCTCTTCCCTCAAACAATCCCAGCCACTTTCCCATGTTGCCCAAAAGAGGCACCAGCACATACTTCAGATTCAACCCTCTGCCGAGCAGCCCCATCCTCGAGTGTCGAATAAAGAACGCACCCCATCCCCCCCACCCCCCCACACCATCCTCATTACCTCAGGCCCCAGGAGACGGGAGCGACAACAACTGGAGCAGAAGGGAGCACGGAGCGCTGAAAGTCATGACTAAGACTGTAAGTCGAGGTGGTAGCTAACGGCACACAGAGACTCCTGCTCCGGCCCTGCACACACTTTGCATAGCGTCTGCTGCTCTAGAAGAGACATTAAACTGTGACAAATTCATATCTTCTCTTTTTGGCTGCACGGGTCTGTTAGTCAGTGTACTGTATGTGTGTGTGAGGTAGCCACATAGGGGACAAATGTAGCTTACAGCAGGGACATTTAGGGCCTGTGCCTATGAGATGGACGATCAGAGGGTTACACGTTGCTACGTTGTCGAGACTGGGGGAGTCCTGCCCACTGCTCCAGTAGTCTAGCCTGGACAGGGGTCCTGGAGTTATCAGAGCGGAGCAATTACCACACAGACACACACACACACACACACACACACACACACACACAAAGCGACAATGGCAGATGGAGTCCTAAGAGGGCAACGCTAGACATGAGGATAACAGAGACCCCCTAGGACTCAAGTAGATTTGCCTTTTTAGTGGATCTATTTTGCACATACGGTAGCAAATACGGCCACAGACAGTCAGACACAAAGTCTTATGAGGCGATGCCTTGGTAGAGCTAGTTCAGGCAGGCAACTCAGACACAGCATTTATCCATGTCACATCAATCAACCAGTCGCATACACTCAATAGTTTAACTTGGCCTACTAAACACCAGTCACTCACCACACTGCTCCTTCAACTACTCGCTCACTGCTGCACCACACCATGCTTCTGCTCGCTGCTGCACCACACTATGCTCCTGCTCTTGCTGCTGCCCACCTCCACCCCAGCTTCCACCTATTTAGGGTGTGTTGCACAGTATCCGATGGGGGATTCTGCGTATGTCTGCTCCCTACCAATGGTTGTTCATTTAGCATTTGTATAAGACCCTGTGCAAGGAAGCAATCAGAGTAGCAGACCCTTGACGCCATATTTCAATGTATTATTGCGATGTATTGCAATAAATTGTTAAACTTATCGTAAGTTGTCCTGATTGAAATACAGAACAACAATACAGAGAGCAATATTTCAGATCATACATGTGCAGAATTGCTAGAGGTGTCTGCCAGTACACTGACAGAAACAGGGTCTTTGTCTACTAAAGTGAAAATTGGGGTAATAACCATAGCACTCCGACTCGAATAAGGCCCATACAATCTTGTCACCAACAGGAGAGAAATCTTGCAAATTATGGTGCAATTTGGGGAGTGCACCACAAGAAATAAGGATTTTTGTGAGACTTGGAGGGTAAAGATTGTAGACTAGATCCCCTGTGGCCTTTCACCCACTCTCTGTATTTTTTTCTCACTTTCGTTTGCCTCTTTTCTCCTCTACAAATAACTGAGTACTATGCCTTACAATGCAGTGTGCTCTTTCACATGTTAATTCTCTTACTCACAGCCCAGTGCACCGTACAAGGCATCACCTCGCCACTATTACACCAGGTCAGAAAAACAAGCCCGCTCCATTCACACACACCCACACACACACACACACACACACACAGTGGGTATGGCTACGGTACGAGGCTGGCTGCTTCCTATTTTGACACTGAACTTCAGAATCAGCAGAGTGAAAAATCTAAACCTATATTACTGGTAAACCAATATTGCTGGTAAACATATATTGCTGGTAAACATATTTCAGATAGATGGAGAAAGAAAACGTGAGAGAGAAAGCAGAACACAGAAACTGTATATGAACAGTGCAATTCTATTCCATTTCAATTTAATGCAGGCTATTTCTTCACTCATGATGCCGATTTAACTAAGATAAAATTTCAAATCGCAGAGAATATCAGACAATTAATTTTGCGATTTGGAGATTCAAATTGTATTGTTGTTGAAAAAACACATATATTGCATACATTAATATGTCAATTTAATTGATCTACTTCAGTATGCTTCATCGAAAACACACAGCGGTACAGCCTTATCGATGCAGACAATCCGGAAGGCAATCTCACTGATAGTCCACTTACTTTGTTTAATGCCTTAAGACTAGTAAGAGGGTTATCCCCACCAAGACAATCAGTGTGTGGTGGGGTACAGTTTAGTGCACTAGACCAGGAGAGCTAAGTTAACATACAGTATGCCAGCCATTCTGTTCTGCTAGTGTTAATCCAATTAGACAGAATGCCCTTCTTAAGCATACAGTACCAACCTGTGTAGGACCAGTCGATGTCCTCCGAAAATCTACGGTGGCCTCGGACGTAGGTGTCAGCAGCAGCAACTGGGAGAGAGAGAAAAAACAAAGAAAGAGAGGGAGAGAGAGAGAGAGAGTGAGAGAGAGAGAGAGAGAGAGAGAGGGAGAGCGAGAGAGAGAGAGAAAGAGAAAGAGAGAGAGAGAGAGAAAGAGAGGGGAGAAAGGGAGAAGTAAATACACATTCCGTCACATGAGCCCCTCCCCATCTGCTGTCTGACCTTACATATATTGAGCGACAGGCTTTCTCTCACTCAGCACTTCAGTCAAATGATACATCAACAACCATTCAGTCCAGATGTAGAGTGAAGGGCTGTGTCAGACTGGCTACTCAAGGACAGAGGAAAGCGGAACAGAGAGCCACATTTATCTCCTTGTATTGTGTCATCTAGTATGATTCAATGTACTATAACCTGCAATCTGTTGTGGCTGACTCATTATATAATGACACTCTCAATGACAATCTTAGGGAATACAAGAGAGGCATGTCAAGAGTGGCAGCACTTTCCTTATTATGTGCGTATGTGATGTATTTGTTCTCTGGCCGACTCATAAATATTATTAGCTATAGTCTTTCAGTGAAGGTGCAGGCAATGGAAAGGTAAATACGTGCTTGTCATTACTGATAAAAACAGACGTGATCCTTTTAAATCTTTTACATTAACAGCGTCTGCCTCAGAAAGAGAGGAGAGCCAGGGTCAGCCAAAGCCCTATGAACGTTACTGCTCTGTAATATATTAGACAGACGGAGAGAGAGGGTTACGACAGCCACCCACTATTGGATCAAGTCTTTTAATCAACGTAGCACTCTCCGCATGGACACCACAAGTGTGCTGAAGACAGTCACTACAGAAGGTCCCTCCATCTCTTTGTGTGGATATTCCAGCCTGACTAATAGCCGTGCCACTGGGGATCTCCACACATGGCCATCACAACAATGGCCTTATCTGCCTCTCTGTCATCTGGGCCAGTTCCCCGTAAACAACACCATTAACGAGATCGGGATGACAAAGTGTGGGGAGAATCATCACCCGTGCTCTTTACTGTGGAAATGTGTTGTAGTCCATTCTCTGGAAACTGAAGCACCCACACACCCACACACACACACACACACACACACACACACACACACAGACACGCACACACACACACACACAGAAATCTCACTGTTAGTAATCTGTGTGTGGAGACAGTAAAGGGTATGGTGATGAATGGAGGCCCAGGTGTGGGAAGAGGAAGCCGTAAAGCACCACAGCAGAGTTCATCGGGGTCAGAGTAATTACTGGAGGAGATGATCCTGTCTGTATACCGAGATGAAGGGTTTAGACGACACAACTCTCTGCAGTGACCTCTGAGCACACACACCATATTAACACAGCCGGACTCCAATGGGCCTCCACCCTTTACCACACATCGGCAAGGACAAGGCACACACTCCTATTTGCACAGAGCCATCCTATGTGCTCAAATGACAACCCCCCTGCCCACCCACCCACATACATGCATGAAGGCAGCCAGATACTTTTTCCACTAACAACCTGTCACTTAGCAGATCGGATGAGAGATATTTTAGCCAGCGGGATTAGAGCACAGAGTGCAATCTTAAGAGGATGGAAACCTAACGATCCAGATCAGAGTCAGTTTACACAGCAGCCTCTCGCTGTGCTCTCGACGGACCGTGGCCTATCTACACCCACCGCCAGTCACATGGCCTTCAATAGTCCTGGAACGGGGCTGCAAGTGTCTAGTGGGTAACAGGTAGTCAGATAATGACGAAATCGCACCACAAACTCTGACTGACAGACAGACAGACAGACAGACAGACAGACATACAGACAGACAGACAGACAGACAGACAGACAGACAGACAGACAGACAGACAGACAGACAGACAGACAGACAGACAGACAGACAAGCAGACAAGCAGGCAGGCAGGCTGGCAGGCAGGCAGGCAGGCAGGCAGGCAGGCAGGCAGGCAGGCAGGCAGGCAGGCAGGCAGGCAGGCAGGCAGGCAGAAGGGGTGAGCATTAGGAGGAATCGGTGTCAGATGGCATCCTCCCATTGATACACCGGCTTTAACTAAGTGCATAGTGGGGATCTCAGAGTGCAGACTACTACTGCTATTACAGATTGGACGGGATAAGCAGTAGCCAAAGGACACGGCTGGTACATACAGCAACAACTACCTGTTTGAACCAATTCTTTCTTAATTCACATATCCCGGCCTACATTTGTTCAATCAAACTGTTCTGTCCCATCACTTGCTTTTGGTACAGTTAAGCCAGAGGTCAAAGGAAGGTTGTGAGGCACTCTGATGGTGACCACATGGTGTGGAGCTCCTGTATAATCCCTTTGTTTACTAGTGTTTGCCACGTCGCACAAGACCCGTGGTCACAACAGGATGAAGAGGAATTACTGTTGATAGGGTCTTTGTTAACACATTTTGAACCTACTGTCCATTGTACACATGACCAACATTGCAATATAGGGCTGATATGTAGGATATCAACCATACAACCATTACACAATTGTGTCATAAACATCATGTGAACAATTCTACAAGTGGATTATTCAAAGTAGATGAGCCTGGCATCCACCCAGCCTGTACCCCACCCACCCTGTACCCCACCACCCCATTACCCCACCCAGCCACCCAGCCAACCCCAGCCCCCTGCTACCCCTCTCCCGTGTGACAGCTCAGCCTGAGCCCCGCTGCCTTGGCCCCAATCCAGCCTCTCCATGTCGCAGGGTCGAGGCCAACAGCAAATTAGATTAAAATCCCTCACAGTGGGATGTTAATGAAGCCATTATCAACACCACAACCCCTTGGCCTGCTCTTTCCTTTTTGTCTCTGGCTCTCCTTTTACTTCCACCCTCTCCCCCCCGTTCCCCCCTCTCTTTTACAATGGGCTATTGAATTACAAATAGGGACCCGATTCTGTCCGTTCTCATGGTCCAAGATTTCCCTGGCGCGGTCCGAGTGCCGATCATTAAATGCAGTGACTGTGACTCTTAGTGGTGTAGTCCCGTGAGCCAAGCTGGCCAGAGAGTCTCCACCTGATACTGTAACTCCAGACCTGCTGGAGCGAGGCAGGCCAGACAAAGACTAAAAGCCTCTCCGGCACAAGAGGAGCGGCCTCAGAGGGCTCCCCCAGATCACACCACCACTGCATTCACGTCAGGGGCGCTCGGCTCCCTGTTCCAACCGGGAGCCCCCTGCCTTCACCCGTGTGTCTCTGAAGACTTAACTATTGCATGCAGCACTTCACCAGTATGCATGGAGGAGTGTCTGACTGATGTGATCAGTGCTGGAGGTTGGCTAGCAGCACTCCCTCAGTAGAATGTTAATAAACAGTCCTAACAGGAATTATGGGACCCCCGGGTCAGAGTGTCTGAGACACGGGGAAAACAGATTCACTTAGTGGGCGTGTGGCTCCCTCTGTCCTTTGAAGGAACACTGAGCTGCTTTTACTAGCCTGTGAAATCCCTCCTCTGAAAGGCGGGCAATGTCGGGCTCATGTGTGTGACGGGGAAGGTTATTTTGGGCCTATAGAGGTTCATGTCACATTCATAAATAGTTTGTCTTTTTTAAATGGAGGGGACGGAGACAGTAAAATAAAGTGGGGAATAGGCCAGGAAAAACTTGAGCCTGCTTTGTTTTTGTCTTTGACCAAATGGCCATGGAGAGAGAGAGAGAGGACATGGATATTGGTCATCACGGTTGCTGCTCGTTGATTAACATATACCATTGGTGTCAGTAGGAATAACATGCCAGGGCACACCTGTTGGCCATAGAGCGACAAAACCGAATTCCTCTGGGACCCCCTCCTAATACATATTATGTTACAGCTGCTCTGAGAGACAGGCGTGTGAATTAGTCTATCGGACTCTCTCTACCAGGCTTTACCCGCACGCCGCAGTCGGATCCAAAAGCAGAGCGAGATTTAAGCAGATTTACTTCCAAATTATGTATGGGGATAACGCTCCAGTAGTCACAACCAATGCATTGTTCTATATAGGGCCTTATCATCTATATCATTGGTTATAGGGGGGTGGGAGGCAATATCAAACAGTTCTGTATGGGAATCTTTTGGGGTCCAGCTGTTGTGGTGAGGTCAGGGCCACGAGGGACATGTGACAGGCTGGAGCCGTGAGAAATCAGGGCCCCTCTCCTTGAGGTGGTAAAATGTGGAGGGGCAACAGCTGAGGTCCGTAGCCCACTGAGGACACCGCCAACCGGGCATGAACATAGCGGTTAAGTTGGTACACTCCATTGAGCCCATCAGGCCACTGGCACTGTGGCGCACAATGGAGTCCTTCACACCATTTGAGATGAAGCACCTTTTCATTAAGAATAACTAACTGCAATAAACAACATTTATCCAATACAGAATTCCAATCTTTTTGATTATTTTCGGTTGTATTCTTCAATTCCAGGCCTTGACGTTTAGCTCATGAATCAGGAAATGTTTGTTGGTTCTGTAGGAAAGCCTTTGTACTGCATGTATTTCTCAATGTTGCTCTTAGGGGTTAATTTGCTCTTAGTGTAGATAAACGGTTCATCAAGCAAAAGTCCAAATTGGGTTGTAAGTTCCACTCTCCCTGTGAAATTGAATGGTTTCTTTAAATAGTAGTGGAGGATTCACTGTCCTCTCCACAAATTCTCCATGAAGTGAAATGTTTTGAACAAATCGCTTTAAGCAGCTTTCTTTTAATTTGAGCTGCTGGCTTGGGACTTCCCTGGCGCTCCATGGCCTAAAATAACAAGCGCACGTTTCCTCTGAACCACCACCATCTATAAAGCACAAGCTAAGGCAGCATCCTAAGAAGAAGAGCTCCTAAATAAATCAGGCGTGGAGAAAGACCCTCCGCCTGAACACTGGGAGAAAACACAGTGAGCGCTAAAAGGAGATGATATGAACACACTACTGCTTTCTAACACTTCCACAGTCCCCTGGACTGAAGGAAGATGGACACCAGGGGACACCCTGTGACTGGGACAACTCTGCACTTAGTTCTCTGTCCATGCTCCAGTTTGTCTGCGGGTTAGTGTGTGTGTGTGTGTGTGTGTGTGTGTGTGTGTGTGTGTGTGTTTTGAGGGGGGGTGGGTACTTGTGTGACGTTAATAATGCAATGTAAATGCTCTAGCCATTCCAAACACTCATAGATGTCCCTGTATGTCTGTCTGTCCGTGGGTCTGCCTGTGTGTAAAAGGGATAAATGAGTTTACACTACATGAGCATGTATGATTGTGGGTCCATGAAGGTAAGAGGGAGTATGCACAAAATATTTGAGTGTGTGTGTATGTGTGTGTGTGTGTGTGTGTGTGTGTGTGTGTGTGTGTGTGTGTGTGTGTGTGTGTGTGTGTGTGTGTGTGTGTGTGTGTGTGTGTGTGTGTGTGTGTAAATGTCCTGTGTTGTCCCAGCCAGTTATAGCAGCGAGATGTGCATCTGTTAGAATCAGTGAAGTAGGGCGCAGATGCTGCTCTACATTTTAAAGTGGTCTCCACAACTTACACCTTAAATACGTAATTTAATATTTAAATTTACCTTAATTCATAAGCCCTAGACAACCTTTTTTATCCTAACTAGGTTGGAGCAGTATTGAGATACTGTCATATGCTGAGCAGTATCACAGGCTG